>OX384044.1:18485085-19092585 GCA_947534325.1 Agonum fuliginosum
TCGGACGAAGTGGAAATCCTTCTTTATGAACGTTTATAATCCCGTAAATTCTAGGTGTTACAGCTGTGTCTTGTGTTAAAGTGTTCTTAGTGATCTTATCTATGTACTTACTGTCAAATAAATGTTTTACAAGTGCATTATTCTTATTTTGTGTTTTTGTTACTGGATCTCGGTTAACAATTTTATACGTGTTGTTGTCTGATAAAAGATCGTTCATTTTATTGGAATAGTCTTCCGATGATATAGCCACAGTTTTGTTTCCTTTATCAGCTTTAATAATTAACAATTCTTCTTGATGTTCAGTGAGAATTTTTTTTGTTTTATTATAATCTTTTGTTAACTGATTATTTTGTTGTGTGTTGTGAGTTTTATTTATGTAGTTTGTTATGTTATTTGTTACATTGGCCCGTATATTATTCTTAAGATCAGTGTCAGTTGTTGAGGCTAAAATATACTCAACATCAGCGATGAGTCTATCCACTGGTAACTCCTGTGGTAGGTATGGAACTGCGAATTTCGGTCCTAATGCCAACAAATTCCTACATTCTGTTGGAACATCCACGTCAGTTAGATTCAAAAACCAATCATCCTCAGGAAGGAAATTGTTGTTAGTTATGGTTTTATCTTTAAGTTTTTCAAATTTATGTACATGTCGACTTTTAGTTGTATTGTTATAGTGATCGAATTGTCTATTTAAAGTATTATTAATAAAATCTAAATGCAAGCTGTTCACATTATTAGTTATTTTTAAATGTAAGTCATTAAACATCTTTTCCAGATTATTTACCCGCCAACAAGCAATTTGAATCTCGGAATTTAAAACTTGGCATTGAAAAGATTCTATAAGTTTAGTGACTTCTCTACTTTTATTCATATATCCAGTCGAGTAATCTCTTCCTCACTAACCTATTACGTTGTTGCAACTTTGTGGATACTTGTCTGAGTAGTTTTGTCAGTTCATCTGTATCTCCTGGTTCAACTGTCTCTTCCATCAGTGTTGTCCGCCCTAACAAGTAACCTACATTTTTAAGTAGTAAATCGTTAAAGATCATAAAATTCTCATGATTGGAAGCCTTCACTGAAAGTGTCTCCATTTGAGTGGCAATCATGTCTATTGCCTCTGGAATATGAGGTGAAAGTTCAGGTTTGCATCCACTCTTGAGTTGACAACAACAATTATGCTCCTTCAAATCTTATAAACTTACATCATCCACATCCATGTTTCCTTATGAGTAGCTGGAATTCTTGGGTATTACAAAAAGACTTTGTAATCGATTTCTCTGCGTCTGTTAGGTACGAAGATAATTTGTCCAAACTGCTAGCCATGAAACGGCAGGAGTCGATGAATCTCAGTTGAATTTTTGTATTTTTTACATACTTAGTCATTGAAATATATCGCTCTTTATTAATTGGAAGAAGCTTTGTAGCACTTTTCATGTCTTTGGCAATTGATTTTATAATAAAATGAGCATCATAAGCTGACAAGTTGTGGAACACGACAGGTATTACATACGATTTTCTATCATTCAAATTACAACTTTGGTGAGCAGCGCCTTTGAATCTCCCAGTAAGATGGCAGTGGTCTTTAACTTTAATATCATATTCCTCACAAATATGGCATAATGTGCTATTTGCATAATTGATTTCTTCTGCAGTTGATAAACCCATAGGTATAATATTTTTTATAACTCAGTTTACAATATGAGCGATAGTTTCTAATCTATTTGAGAACTGTTTAATACAGTCTGTACCATTAAAAATTTTGAACTCTGATAAACTATCATCATACTCACATTTCAAATAATATGCAATACTGAATGCGATATGTTTGTTTTGAATAACTGTGTTGTAATTACTTGTATCATTTACTTTACTCAATATTGATTCAATGTCAACATATATTACAAATGGTACTTTCTTTTGATACCTATTCATAATTTTTTAATTTTAATATTATATTAATATTATATAATCCCCAGGCACTGTTTTTCTGCATGTATTTTGTTTAGAACAATTTTTAATAATGTTTATCTAATGTCTCTTGCGTTTTAAAACGATTTAAACATCTGTCACACTATAATATTGTACAATGACAATTATCACTTTTTTTGTTTGTTTTCCTAGTAGTCGGGAAAATTCTTAATCCACATGAAATGGTAATTTCAATTTCGCTATTATACGAATGATTTGCGTAATTAAAATCAATTCTGTAGATAAAATAAAATCAGCTGATCGCATTGCGCCTATTTTCACCGAAAAACGCGAAATAGTCTATAGATCAAACAAGAAACAACCCGACGATATTTCATAATAATTATTTGTTATTGACCACAGGACGTCGAAATATCAAGTGATTATTCCTGTAAAGAAAACATAAATTACCTAGATGCAAATTTATGTATCGGAGATAAATAATTAGGTTTTTAAAACAATCTATTTTCTCGTTGATAGAGTTTTTATTTGATAGAAATTTGATTATAATGTTATAATGATTTGCCAATCAAGCGTGCCCAGACAGACTGACACTTTATCTCTCTCAGCGAGAGTATTTATCACTTTGCGTATCAAGTGGAAAAGTACCAAGGAGTCTGATGCAACATATACAGGGTGTAGTTAAATATGGCGAAATAAATTTTTATTTATTAAAAACATTATAATAATTCAAAAATAACAGTATTCTAAATGAAATCTATTCGATGTCAGCTTGAATGTAAAAAAAAAACTATATTTTAATTTTCATTCGAGGGACGAAACTCTCATTAATAAATTTCAATACTTTATTGAAGATGTTATACGTTTTTAGTGATTTTTTACTTGTTTTGGATCCTTCTGCAGGGTGTATTTTTAGGATATAACGTTGAAAAAATGTTAGCGAAACTCCAACTGGGTATTTCATATTAAAAATGTAGTAATAGGCGAAAACTTGCAAAAATCCCACTATGAAACTTTCTGAAAAATAGTTTGTTGTTAAGTATTAGTCACTATTAGAACGTTACTTAATATTCAGTTCAAATTAATAGCCTGCACAATTTTAATTTTTTTTATATTTGAATCCTATTTTTCTAAATATATTTCATTTCTCACAATGACCTAGTTACTAGATTCTAGTAATTTTAATTTTGATTTAACTTTGCACCTTAACCTGCACTTTAATGTGTTTATTGTTTTCGTTTTTTAGTTTTATGAATGTGATACATTTTGTAAAATATTGTAACAAGTTAACAATTTAACGATTCTAACCTATTTTATTGTATTGTTTGTAGTCTTTGACACCTGATGATGACTCTTTAAAGAGTCGAAATCGGTTGTCCTTAATCAAATTTAATTTGATTTAATAAAAGAGTGAAGATCAAGATGTCTGAGTAATTTTATTTATAACCTTTCTATAAAACTATATATTCAGTTTACAGTATACTATCAATTATTATCTTTACATAGTTTGAACTCTTGTATAAATATCGATTGTGTGAAATTTAAGTAAAAATATAACCCTATTTTATCGGACTTAATCATGAATCAATTACTTCCACCTCAAATATTTACCTTCAAATGTTTTCTCTAGGCATTGTAAACCCCATTGCTTCAAGCCTGTTTTTACAAATTCATCCATTTTAAAACAACTGCACTAGACGACTAGTAACAACGAAGTAACACGTCTGTACGCCGACCGACAAGTATAATATGGCGACATACTGTGGGTACGATATGAACTGACGCAATGCACAAAATAATTTTGTCACTGTTACAAAAGATATTTGTCAAGTTAAAAACCTGTATTACCCACAAAAACTATTTGTTAAATATAGCTGACTAAATTTATTTAGATAAGACAACAAAAAGAGTATATTGTCTACTATATAACTTTTTAATAATGGCGACAAATGGTAATATTATTTATTAAGAATAACAACAAATATTTGTTGAGACCGCAAATATAAGCCAACTAAATTTTATGCACTGGCACAACAGAAAGTTATTTGTTACAATCAATAATATGTCTAAAATATTCTCATACAGAACAAATAAAATTTGTTGTGGGAGGGGGGATCTAACGTTTTTAATATTTAGATCTTTGCTCGATAAATCGTAACGCTAAATCAGGATTACTTATTATCGAACAACCTCCACGATATCGTAAGCCAAACGGTATTATAACACTTGGGTGATGCTTTATAAATGAGAATGAAAGGAATATATAATAATAAAACACACACAGCGGTAATTAACGATTAACTATATTAATAAAAATGTAAACTAATATTTAAATAAAATACTTGAATTTAATAAAACGATACTTTCGACATTTGTCTTAAACGTTTAGGAAAACCACTAATTAATTTGTTAACTAATTAATTAGATGGATAAAACACTAAACAAAAGATCGTGATGAATTTTGGAATAAGATTAACTAGCAACTAATATATTGCTATAAATTACGGAAAACACACAGATAACAAAACACACATAAAACATAAAATATTAACTTACTCAAAATACGTAATTTCACATTCACAAATAAACAAATAAAAACGGAGAGTATTGAGATTCACTTGAGCACAAATAAACAACGATTACAACAAGACAAATTATTCTCAATATTTAAAAGCGTCTTTCTCTTTCGAGATCTTAAAACTATATATTTTACAAAACGAAAAATGTTACAAACTCTATGGTCAAAGCCATCCCTTAATTCTAAAAATAGTTACTGACCGTTGCTACAGTGAATCTCAAACAATTCCAAATGAAGTTGAAATACTTTTCATTGAACTAAACGGTTTCCGTATCTTACATTTTGACATCTGCCGAAATGCCAAAATGTACATTTTAGAAACTAGGATTTTAACATTAAAACCAGATGTTCTTCTTAGAAGTCGGATAAACACGTGGGAAAAACCGTAGAACTTTTACAAAAATATTTCAACTTACAAAAACAATAATTATTGATATAATACAATAAATTAGCCCTGCTACAACTCTTCCCCCTTTACGATGTAACTTAATCTCCAAATAGATTAATGTTACATATAAAAAAATGACCAACGACTAGTTTAGGAATCGAACCTAAACGAAATGTCAATAATTATTCTGTTCTGGACATGGAGTAGCTCAATCCAACATTGGTTACTGCGGTGTCCTCGACTTGATGACTGGTCCACTATTTCTCTCTCTGGCCACACTCTGGCTGATGACGTATTTTCTTGGGGTGTGAGTAGCAGGTACAGACTAGGTTGCATTGAAAGACCTACAACAAATTATCCACAGCAGTATCTCTTTCTTTCAATTACAACAACAGTTTCTAACTGCTTAAAAAAAATTCATTCATTTGTTCATACTCAATAATAATATACTCGTAACATAAATTCAAACTACTTTCATTTTTTCACTTATAATAATCTCAAATTGTTTATATTTATATAAACATGCTTAATTACACTTCTAATTTATATTTACTTCATGCTGTCCATAATAAAATTTTATTTTTAATCAAATTAAATAAATCGTAACCTTTTCCATATGCCATAATTATTGTTATCTCCAATTTAAAAAAATCCCAAAAACTCAATTACTTAATTTTCTTTTTCTTACGTTTCTTGAACGTCAAATATTTTAAAATAGCCTTGCTTGCATTAATTAATTTCATTTTAATATCATTAGCATTGTCATATTTACTTTCATTTCCGATAAAATTGTTAAAATTATTTGAATAATTATTCCATGCATTTTTATAATTTATAAGAAAACAAAATGGATTTTGCTCACCTGTAAATTGTTTTGAACTTGGCCCTGCATCTCTTGATTTTTCTGTTTCCGGTGAATTCGGCTGCATGTGACCTCGGGCGCGGGAACGGGCGCGTTTGACTGGCTCCTGGTTCTGGTATTTTCCCTTCCCCGCCGAATTTGATTCGCGACTCTGGGCGCGGCGAATCTCTTCTTTCAGGGCTCGCAATAAAATTAATTTCTTGATTTCTTGTGCTTCTTTTTCTTTAATTTTCGCATATTTGATCTCAAATTCTTCTTTTGTTTCAATTATTATTTCCTTTATTTCTTTTTCTGAATTCCTATTTGAATAATAATTTTTCACATTTCCTTTTCTTTTCTTCCGTGGCTGTTTTTTCTTCGTAATTGTTTCTTCTTTATTTACTTTTTCAATTAATACATTTACTTCATTTTCATTTTCAATATTCTCTTCTAGTGCAACCGGTATATTAAACTGAACTTCTTCTTTAATAATACTCATATTGATGTGGACCGTAAATTCTTCAGGAACATTAAACAAAGTTTCTAATACATCATCTTCAATATCAAATTCCAAATTCTCTTCTTCGGTAGCAGTAACAGCTGATGATTCTTCATAATAACAATACTCATTTTCAAACATAACTCTCTGCGCAACTGGCGCCAACACTTCCAAAGCCGCTTTCGTGGGGCTGGAACAAAACTCTTTAAAAATATTCATAAAACACGTCGCCATAACCTCCTCTGGGCTGGGACAATACTCTTTAAAAATATCCATACAACACGTCTCCAAAACCTCCTCTGGGCTGGGACAAACTTCTTCAAAAATAATATAAAAATCATCATAAATAGCATCAGCTGCGACTATTACTTCCAACGACACAATATCCTCTGTGGACTTTAAATCTTCTTCTACCGATTCTAACTTATCTTCTTGCTCCAACTTTACTTCTAATGAATTACATTTCTCTTCTAATATATCTAACTTTTCTTCAACTGGCTCCACATCACAATTTACTTCGTACTTTTCTTCTTTACGGTGCACAACATTTTCAACAATTACATTTTCAATTTTTACTTCTTCAAACGACGTTAAATCTTCAGTTTTCTTCTCAATTGCCACACAAATTTTTGTTTCTACTGTCTCAATCTGCTCAATACTCTCGCGACACGATTCTAATTCGATAGTACTATTATTTATTTCTACCGCGTTATTTATTTTAATTTCTTTTTCTAAAATACTACTGTTATCTGTGCTTTTCTCTGATTTTTTTAAATTTTTCTCTTAAAATGCCTAATCTTTCTGCAACAGTATATGCCGCGTCTAGTAACTTGGCAAAAGTAATGTCTCCGCGGGGCAACACTTCATCTTTTATGATTGGTAACAAACCATGCAAATATTCTCTTATGTTCTCAAACTGTGTTCTTTTAGTATCAAATTCACTAGCACCACCAAAAATATTATAATTATTTATCATAACTCTTCTAGTATATTCCAAAAAATTTTCATTCTCTTTATGCGGTTCGTAAGTATGTATTCTGCTGCAAAAATAATTCTGCAGTCTAAACTTTAAGTCATTCCAAGAATTTGAATTAATAACAAACGGATCATATTTTACAAATTCGGCATCACCCACAATTAAATCTAAACAATTTCTAATTATATCTGCCTGTGTCCAATAGTAATTCGTTCCCGTTACTTCTAAACAATTAATAAAATTTTCCAAAGAAACATTTGAATGTCCAGAGTAGCGTAAACACTCGTACAATCCAGCAGTTCCTCTATATTGATTTTGATAATAATTATTTTTATTAGATCGACAACGATAAGACATTTTTTTAAATTTAATTTTTACAAGGCGTACAAGATTTTTTTAGCTGCCACCAGTTATAACGGGGGCTTTATTTATTTATTTATATAAATTTTAACATTAAGGCGTACTGATTCAAGATTTTTGCTGCCACCAGTTGTGGGAGGGGGATCTAACGTTTTTAATATTTAGATCTTTGCTCGATAAATCGTAACGCTAAATCAGGATTACTTATTATCGAACAACCTCCACGATATCGTAAGCCAAACGGTATTATAACACTTGATTGATGCTTTATAAATGAGAATGAAAGGAATATATAATAATAAAACACACACAGCGGTAATTAACGATTAACTATATTAATAAAAATGTAAACTAATATTTAAATAAAATACTTGAATTTAATAAAACGATACTTTCGACATTTGTCTTAAACGTTTAGGAAAACCACTAATTAATTTGTTAACTAATTAATTAGATGGATAAAACACTAAACAAAAGATCGTGATGAATTTTGGAATAAGATTAACTAGCAACTAATATATTGCTATAAATTACGGAAAACACACAGATAACAAAACACACATAAAACATAAAATATTAACTTACTCAAAATACGTAATTTCACATTCACAAATAAACAAATAAAAACGGAGAGTATTGAGATTCACTTGAGCACAAATAAACAACGATTACAACAAGACAAATTATTCTCAATATTTAAAAGCGTCTTTCTCTTTCGAGATCTTAAAACTATATATTTTACAAAACGAAAAATGTTACAAACTCTATGGTCAAAGCCATCCCTTAATTCTAAAAATAGTTACTGACCGTTGCTACAGTGAATCTCAAACAATTCCAAATGAAGTTGAAATACTTTTCATTGAACTAAACGGTTTCCGTATCTTACATTTTGACATCTGCCGAAATGCCAAAATGTACATTTTAGAAACTAGGATTTTAACATTAAAACCAGATGTTCTTCTTAGAAGTCGGATAAACACGTGGGAAAACCGTAGAACTTTTACAAAAATATTTCAACTTACAAAAACAATAATTATTGATATAATACAATAAATTAGCCCTGCTACATTGTCTCCATTAGTAAAAATATATCACAAATGGATTTAGTAGTAAATATCAACATAATTTTTTATGTGTAATATTGGAATCATATTTTTCACCCATATATTTATTATTAGCCTTGCCATAACGATTAGAACATTAAGAGAGACATCCACGTATCCCTCTCTCAATAAATAATTTTTTTATCAATATCTTTTAATAATTCTAGCTCTACTTGTGTATATTTTATCATTGCATCAAATGCTAAACCGGGGGCAGTATAGTAGTGTAATGCATCTAATGTATATGTTTCTTAACAACTTTTCCGAAAATTTTCAAACACCTCTTAAAAGTAGAACGTCAGTTTTTAAATACAAGTATGCATATTCACTTATTGTTTTTATGTTGAATGTTGACCACACGTTTTGAGCATGTTGGTAATCTTCTTCACTGACAGTTTCTCCTCTGAGGGCACTGTAGAACTGTTAAAATTGCAGGTAGTTGCTCTTCATTCAGCTTCTCCCAGGAATCTAAACAAACAAACAAATGTAAATAAATTATAAAAATGATAACATACCTATATATTCATAAGGAAATATTATTTTCCTTATGAGTAGCTAGAATTCTTCTTGTCTATTACAAAAAGACTTTGTAATCGATGTTTTTGCGTCTGTTAGGTACGAAGATAATTTGTCCAAACTGCTGGCCATTAAACAGTAGGAGTCTATGAATCTCAGTTGAATTTTTGTAATTTTTACATACTTAGTCATTGAAATATATCGCTCTTTATTAATTGGAAGAAGATTTGTAGCACCTTTCATGTCTTTGGCAATTGATTTTATAATAAAATGAGCATCATAAGCTGACAAGTTGTGGAACACGACAGGTATTACATGCGATTTTCTATAATTCAAATTACAACTTTGGTGAGCAGCGCCTTTGAATCTCCCGGTAAGATGGCATTGATCTTTAACGTTAATATCTTTTTTCTTCAAAATTTTCCTCACAAATATGGCATAATGTACTATTTGGATAATTGATTTCTTCTGAAGTTGATATAAGGTATAATATTTTCCATAACTCCGTTTACAATATGAGCGATATTTTCTAATCTGTTTTTGTGAGAACTGTTTAATACAGTCTGTACCATTAAAAATTTTGAACTCTGATAAACTATCATCATACTCACATTTCAAATAATATGCAATACTGAATGGGATATGTTTGTTTGGAATAACTGTGTTGTGATTACTTGTATCATTTACTTTACTCAATACTCAATATTGATTCAATTTTAGCATATATTACAAATGGTACTTTCTCTTGATATTTATAATTTTTAAATTTCAATATTTTATTAGATTCCTCAGGCATTGATATTCTGCATGTATTTTGTTTAAAACAATTTTGAATATGTTTATCTAATGTCTCTTGCGTTTTAAAACGATTTAAACATCTGTCACAGTATAATATTGTACAATGACAATTATCACTTTTTTTTGTTTTCCTAGTAGTCGGGACAAATTCTTAATCCACATGAAGTAGTAATTTTTTGGCGATTTTATTTTTTCAATTATATTATTAGTCTCCCTATTTTCTTCATCTTCTTCTTCGTCTTCTACTCCTCCATTTGCGTGTAGGCGAATATTGCTAAGCGATACGCTATCTGTGCGGTATATTTTGGAAGTAACGGAGATATGATACGAGATACAACTGTATACCTACCGCGTGTTCAAAACATAGTGTTTATACATTTAGTTTATAATTATTTTATATATATATATATATAACAAAAAATAATAACCATTAGCATGAGTAATGTATATTGTTCAGTGTTTGGATGTAGTTTCATATCCTAAAATTGGAGAATGTAGTGTTAAATTTGAAAATAAATTTGGGAAAATTGAAAAGATAGATCGTCATAAGGCCTGGGTTCTTAAATTGAAAATTGGGAAAACAATTTCGAAATACATGAAAATTTGTTCTCGCCATTTTAATGAGAACGATTTCATTTATAGAGGTAGGTAAATTTTTAATTAGGTGCGTTATAATAGTGGATTAGAATCTAATCGAAGGGGTGTATAGGAGAAATAAAGTAATACATGAAGAAGTTGAGATAAATGAGCTTTTATTAGAACATGTTTAAAAAAATAAGGATCAGTATAAATACAACAATTTTCTTATTTCTAGTTTATGTAATAACTATTTTTACTATTTGAACTATAATTAAATGTATATGTAAAGAAAAAACGTTAAATTTAAGAAAAACAAAACAAAAATTTTAAGTTACTTTACTTTACCTCCGAATTTTTTGATTAAAATCAACAAGCAAAAAGAAGTATAATAATTACAATAAGTATGTGCTTAAGAGTATTTTAGTTCATCGTTGTTAGAACTTTCATAAGCTATATTGGGTTCATGGTGCTCACTGCTCAATCTTGTTTGTGCTTTTTCGGATAAATCAGTTGGTAAGTTTTTGTAGTATTTATGGTGTATTGGAGGTATGTAGGGAAGTAAGTCCGCCGTATCTCTTTTTGTTTCCTTCGGTAACTTGTCTTCTATTAGTGTATAGGGAATTCTGCTGAATTGAATTTAAATTAAGGACGGGTTTTCCTTTTATTTTTCTACTTATATCCACCGAAAAGAAGTCAACTTCGTCATTTATTGTATCCTTATAAAAAAAATTAAGAGGTTCATCTCCCTTGACCCTAAGTCACCTAATATTAAGCCAGTTGACTTTATAATAATTATAATAATAATAATAATAATATTTCTTTATTTTCTGTGATGTTGTACAACATATGAAAATCGTCGGAGGATACAGTATTATTGCATATATTCATTTACAGTGTAAAAACAATTTATGATTAAAAAATTCTTTAGTTCATGTTTAAAGTGTACAATCGTTTTACGGGATTTTAATTTGGTCGGTAATTTGTTAAAAATATCCACACCTATGAAATTGGGAGAATTTCTAGTACTGTTATACTTGGCTACTGGTTTATTTATTTCTTGTGTTTTTGTTGTGTATATTCCCAAACATTTTAAAGCTAGTTTTGTTATTTAAAACATATACACTTAATTCGAATATATACAGACAGGCTAGAGTTAGGAGTTTAAACTTTATGAAGTAGCTTTTACAAGATTGACGATTATTAATTCCCGCTATACATCTTATGATTCTTTTTTGACTAATGAAAACTTTGTCTGAATATTATTTTAGATTCAACAGTTGCGTGATAAAAAGTTAATAATTGGCCTGAGTTTAATAATGGTTTTAAATATCTGATTTGGAAACAAGCCGTTGACTTGACCAGATTTTCGCAATGATATTTACCAGTTAAATTTTTGTCCAGGGTGAATCCCTAAAATTTAGATTTATCTACTTGTTGAATCTGGTTATTTAATATGTTTATGTCGATATGTTTGGTGTTTTTGTTTTGAAAACGAATAAAATGAGTTTTATCATTATTTAAAATTAAAGTGTTTTTTTGCACACCAACTTATCAGTGCTTGTATGCCGTCGTTGAAAAGCTTGGCTAACATTTCTTTACTTTTATTGGCAAACAGCATCGTAACATCATCAGCAAATATAGTAGTTGAGCCTAAGTTCTTCATGATTGCAAAGAGATCATTTATATATAGACAAAAAAGCACAGGTGCAAGTACTGTGCCCTGTGGGCAACCTATTTCCATTTGTACTTTCTCAGAGCAAATTTTATTTTCATCTCTTTTATGTTCTTGAATTTTAGTTTAAAAAAAACGTTTTGTTTGGCCCGAGGGGTAAATCACAGAGGAAAATTTTGTACACCAAACTTCCTCGCAAGAAAACTTCCCCCATACTTCCTCGTACTTCCCCCAGACTTCCTCGGACTTCCTCTAACTTCCTCGGACTTCCCCCGAACTTCCTCGGACTTCCTCCGAACTTCCTCGGACTTCCCCGGACTTCCCCCGAACTTCCTCGGACTTCCCCGGACTTCCCCCGCACTTCCCCCAGACTTCCTCCAAATATTACTGCATTTTGACTATATTATTCCAGAAATTGTTTTAACGATAATTATATCTTTACCCAACTAAAAAAAGAAGTTTGAACAAAATGGTGGCGTTCTATCAGAAACAGCTTGACCGATCCCGATGATATTTGAGTAATGATTTTAACTTTATCTCACTATAGGTACTCTATCTTATTAAAATAAAATAGCGGAGATCTAACCTAAAATAGGTTATACTAATATTGACTTAATAATAATAATAAATAACGGTAGGATTGTCATTTTGATAATTCATATTTTTCTATTTTCTATAACTGAAAATAGTAGTTTACTAGAAAGTCTAAAATGTTTTTGATATATTTTTTTCAGCTAAAACTTATACTACAGGATGTATTTTTTAAAGCAACCAATCCGTTTCGCGGGCTAACTAATATCGGAGAAATAAATATAGTTCGACAAAGTCAGTAGTATATAGGACACGATAACGCAGACACTCTGTGTTAAATTTCTGTGTGTGTTCTATGGTGTCCCTCGGGGGACACTATGTGTTAGTACTGTTCTATGGTGTCCCACACTGTGTGTTGTATGGTGTCCCGTGTGTGAATTGGTGAGTACTGTGGTGTCCCTCGGGGGACACTATGTGTTAGTACTGTTCTATGGTGTCCCACACTGTGTGTTTTATGGTGTCCCACACTGTGTTGTATGGTGTCCTACACTGTGTGTGAGTACTGTGGTGTCCCTGGTGGGTCAGGTGCGTGCCGTTGTAGGAGGGAGTATGTTTCAATAGTGTGTTAGAGCGTGCAGAATGTATAGTTAGGGATGCGTAGAATGTTGTGTTATTCAATAATTGTCAAGTATAGAAGTATATTAGGCACGTGTATGATAATAGGTAGAAGGAATATAAGGAGAATTATAAATCGTACTGCAACGCCGCCGCTGGTAGTGCCCGCGGGTTACTCTGTGGCCGGCGTGTTTGAACTAGTTCATATTTGGATTGTAAACAAACAGTAGTTTATGATATGATGTGCGTTGGAGGGACTATTTTTCAATAGTGTCTTAGAGCTTGTAACAGAACAGTTTCATTGTAACAGCGATATTTGGCTGTGATACTTCGATTATCAAATACCGACATCAAGTTGTCTTTCATAATGGAGGTAAAATAAAATTTTTATTTCTATCGTTATAATATAGATATTTTAATTTATTATTTTTAAAAGGTAACAAATAAAGGGAAGAAAAGGAAACATCCAACTGAACCATTACCATCCAGGAAGAAAATTGCTCTGAAAAAAGAAGTACAATCACCAATAAAATTATTGTATGAATTTAGGTAAGTTGAACGCAATAGATTTAACTGTTTTTATTATGATATACTATTTTTATTGCTAATGTGTTAATTTTGATATTTTAGAAAAAGAAAAGAGAAATATATTACAGACATGATCAAATTGAAGCAAGATATAAAACTGTATCAAGATAAAAAAGCTGTAATTCTGATGATGAAAAAATTGTATATTTCGAGTGAATAAATTCATATAAATGTAAATATTAAGATTTAATATAATATATTATTAACATATAATTCATACTGATATTTATTTTGAAATCCTACATTTTGATTGTAATCAAACAGTAGTATTGAAACTTGTATGATATGATGTAGCAGGAGAATTTAGTAAGTATGACATGAGAAAAGGATAAGTATATAAATAAGAACTTATAATTACATTATTCATATAATAAATGTTTAAAATACAGTGATACATAAATGATTACATAGATATATAATAATTAAAAAGATACAAAGCTGTTACATGTGATTATAATAAAAGCATGATGTATTTATATTATAACATATATATATATATATATATATATATATATATATATATATATATATATATATATATATATATATATATATATATATATATATATATATATATATATATATATATATATATTTTCTTATATTATTAAGTACAGAACAACATCAACAACAATAAGATAAGATTTTTGTAAACGTAACATTGCTACATATTTAATTTCCTTTTAATCGTTTTGTAGAACCAAAAGGTTCAGATGCACATAGATCATTAAATTTTCGTTTTAAATATACTGGTTGGTACGTTTTTATTTGATCACAAGATGCTACACGCCAGTGTTTCAACTTTACAATTTTATTTGGATAATTTACAATAATCGGTTCTGTATATTCGGTTACCATACGCTGTAATGTATTGAAATTTATAAGAGTTTTTGTAGTAAAATTTATTGTCATACCTTTTGCTTTGCAAACAGTTTTAGTATTATTTTTATCATTCCCTATTCTTACACGAAATGCATAATTTTTAGGTCCACCCCCCACAAAAGTATCAATGTAAGAATTTTTACCAAATTTTTCCAATTCGTCTGTCATGCAGCCTAAATAGTTTGCATGTTCAGGCATCCACTCACCAGGTACATGTGTATATATAATACTGTCAGTATCTAAATACAAAACACGTGTGCCAAGTTTTGATAGATATTTATACAGATGAATGCGAGCTAATGCTGTCGTAAATGCTGCTATAAAAACATTAGTAGTAAGAGAACTTTTAGAAATATCGTTATCTTTGTAATTTACACATATAATATCATCGTTAATGGGAAAACTTGAGATAACATCAACCATTGGATTTGCGAAATAATCTACGAATTCGTTATATGATTTTAAAAGTTTAGTTTGTGTTAAATCTTCCC
This sequence comes from Agonum fuliginosum, assembly GCA_947534325.1. Lineage (NCBI taxonomy): Eukaryota > Metazoa > Arthropoda > Insecta > Coleoptera > Carabidae > Agonum > Agonum fuliginosum. The sequence continues at coordinate 18,500,435 of OX384044.1, forward strand.
TCATACCAAACCGACCCCATAAACTATTTAATTCTAACTTTGCAATCGATCTGAGACATGGATTATCGGCAATATTATTTATATCAAGTCGAAACCCTTCTCTTGCTTCAAAATCTAAAATATATTGATTTTTTGAATCTTCGTCAACACAATACTGCGGCCAACCACTGGCCTCCTGCTTAATTTTTAAGAAATTGTTAACATATTCAGCAAATAAACCACCTGTTTTAGTTTCTGTATTATATTGTACTGTATCAAAGGTCCAAATTTCAAATATTTTTATAATTTTATAGTTGTACTGTAATGCCAATTTTATTTCACTTATAACCCAGGTTGATGATAGCTCTCTTTCCGAATCTGTATGTGTACATTCAGTTAAAACCATATTTTGTGCACAGGTTTGACATAACACAAACATACATTTATTGTTGATTTTCATTGGTAACACTGGATGATATAAATCTTCAGGTGGTAAAACGGAACATTTTATAAAACCGTCCACATTATCTAAAGATGAAATATTTGTACATTCGTCACCAACATAAATTTTGGGATGTCCTATTGGATAACAACCATATTTGTTTATATATGGGTATAAACTGCAAATATCTGAATAAAAAATTTTTTCATTATTTTCTTCATTTACAGTGTGGTAAGTTTTTAAACATTCTACTCTACCACCATAAAATCCATCACGTGGACATAATGGTTTCAAATTTTGAATATTTTTTGTTTTAATAAATGCATTTAATTGTTCATTTGTTTTGCATAGATTTTTAAATTCACAACCCCATATTTGAATAATTTTATAACCAGCTGATTTTAAAATGTTTATCTTGCGTTCTGTATTTTCATAACGTATGTGTATTGTGTCGCCACCAGTATTATACAATGTTTCATGTCTATTAGTTGAATAACATTTAGGACAGCCATGAAACCAACAACCATGATATTCAAAAATTATTTTGTTATTTTCATGTTCTGCGTAACCATCGACTTTGAAACCAAAAATTACATGTTCGCGCTCTTTAAATGCGTGAGCTATATTAATTTTTAATTCATTCTCTTTCCACAATAACCAACAAGTAGCTTCAAAAGAAAAATTATCACAACTTCTATAACCATTACGTGGAGCAATGGCTATAACATTATTTTTTAAATAATTTTTACGGAATGTATATAGACAAGCACTAGCAATTGTTATTGCACGCAAAAATATATCAACATTATTAACTTCTAAAAATATTTCTCTGAATTTTAAACATGCGTATCTCAAAATATTAACATCGTTTTTGCAATACTCTATTAATTCATTTTGCATATTAAAAGTGTAATTTGAATTTTTTAATTTTGTATACCAATCCAAAAAACATTCGTGTTCATCGTTACTCATTTGTTCAGCACCATACATATCTTTATCAGGTAGTGCACCAATATAATTAAAATTTTCTGATTTAGTGAAAAAGTAGGGGAAATAACCTTTTTTAATGTCAATACCTAAGTTTAAGGCATGAGGCATTTGAGCCAGTTTCATGGGCAAAAAATTTAAACTGTCTATAAATTTTATATTGTTAATTTTAAGCCTAACACCTGAAAAGGTAGATAGGCTTTAGGATTAAGTAAGTAAGTAATTTTAATAGAAAGTATTTGAGTTCCTCGCAGTATTATTTCAGGTGTTAATTTTAGTTCATCTACCATATATTTTAACAAAAAATGACCGTCATAGGATTTTAAATTGTGAGCAATAACTATAATTTTTTTAATTATTTGACGTGGTAATGTTAAGTAATCAAAAAATTGTTTAATAGGATTATCTTGGAAAATATGTTCTCGTATACCACATGTAGAACATAAATTTGTTATGTCTAAATCGTGTAAACAAGTTGAGCAGCAATGTTGAGCAACACATAGCACTGGTTCGTGTAGTCTTACTTCTTTAGATCTATCACCTGTGACTGAGAACGATGACTCTGTGGTGCTGATGACAGAAGTTTCGGTAGAATCATGTTCACTGGCCATTTGTTTATTTTGACTGCACTCCAGATCGAAGAATACAAGCATGAAAGGCGGCGTTTTCGATTCATCACATTGCACACTCTTCATGTAACACTGATGGCTCGGTGAAACATATTCCTATAAATAAAATGAGAATTAAATTATATAATATATTATAAAAAATATATAAAACTTACCTTGCAAACTGAACAATATTTTTCTGAACATTCATGATCTTTGATTCTTGTATTTAAATTGTATGTTTTTGAACATTTTGGACAACATTTTACTACTTCACACATTGTTCGGTGTCTTGTAAATAGCTGGTTAGTTTTGTGATTATCGAAACATGCTTGGCCAGCAAACGCTCGATTGCAGTCTTCACATTCTATTAGATTAACAGAAGCTGATGATGTTGATGCTGAATTTGTTTGTAATGTAGAAACATCAGTGTGAGTACTATTACATCGTTTACATGAATTTTTACATATATGATTACCGCGTGTTGAATATCGGATGTGACATGACCGACAGTAATATTTTGCACTAAATGCCCCATTTATATGTAATATAGGGAAAAAATGATTATTATGGTAAATTAAATCAAGATATTTTTGTTCACCTTGATTTATTACATCATACCCCTCAAAAATAATTTCGTTACCTTTACGGTCGTCGCCAAATATAGTAATTTTATAATCTTTTAAACACTCTTGAAACATTTGTATTTCTTCAATACCTGCACCGTCATTTAAATTAATTTTAAATTTTTCACACAGTTCAACAGCTTTTTGTCTTTGAAATTGTTCATTAGATTTTAGTTTTTGAAATTCCGATTTCTCTTCACTTAAATGAGCTATGCACAGAACAAGTGCTCTCGCCAAACACAAGTTGTCACTATTTTTAATACAAATTATAGACCGTTTTCGTTTGCAATATTCGTCAAATGCTATTAAATTATAATTTGTGCGACCTTTACCGAAAGGCATTTTCGTATGAGCTATATTAACTATCAAGTTACCCGCTATTAAAAAATCCTGGTTACTTTGAATTACTCTTTCAATTGAATTTGTTATTATGTCACTGGTTAATTGTGAAAATTTATTATAAGAAATTCCAATAGGTTTGTCAGGAGACGCATTACTATAAATTTCCATTCCTATTCTATCATTTTCGTAAACACTCATGTTTGTTTTTATGTATTGAATTATTTCTTCAAATATTGATTTTATCCACTCTATTGGGTTTAAAGAATTATTAATGTTGTATTGATTTATATTAATTACTATTTCACGCCACTTTGATTTAAATTTACGTATTTGTCGTTCATTAACCGAAATTATTTTAAAAGAATTCACTTGTTGATTATTACTGTCGGTCATATCGCTTGACGTTGATGGTACATTTGAATCGTCGTTTTGTTTCTGTATTTGTTGTTGTTGATGATGTTTCTGAATTTTACTTATTAAATCTAAAAAAATCAATCAATAATTTATATGAATGACTTATTCTTTAAAATATATTACCTACATTTGACGATGTTCCGGCACCCACTGCTGACGTAGTTGGATCAAATAACATTAAAACATCTGCCGCATTGTTAGCAGATTGTTCCTCTGGTGACCCCGGTGTCAATGGTTTAAATTCTAATATGAATGCTGGCCTTCTTCCATGGCCAGCATCTTTTGTGCCTTTATATATTACGGCCGTGTTACCGGAGTTATTAATTTCTTGCACTTGATGGTCTGTCATACTCGAAAACCGTTCCGGTAAAAAAACGGTAAACGGACCGAAATCACACAATATTTTATCCCCGTATTTTGTTTTTATTTTCTTTAATTGTTTTAACGCATACGGTTGGTTAACCGTTAACTCCGACACTTTTTTGTTCATTTTAAAGTTTTTTAGTTGACCAACTTGATTCAAAAATTCCATTATTAGATATTTAGTTTCAAGTAATGCGTATAGGTACTGACGATGTGACTTGTTTGAACGTGAAGCACTTTCTGGCATCACTTATACTCTATCGTATGTTTTAAGCGGACATCAAAGGAATATTTTTCATTTATTATTTTAAAAAATTTGCGTTCAAGAAATTGAAATAACGATTTCATCCCGGCGGTCTCCTCCGATGATCTCATTTTAACGAGTTTAATCTTGCAAAATATCAATAAAAACTAATAGTTATAAAATCGCAAATCAACAGAGTGTTGTATTAAGTTTATTATTTTTGAATAACGTTTTAGGTGGTCTCATCCGATGATTTCATTTTAGCAAGTACCATCTTGAAAAAATATTAATAAAATAATGGTTACAAAGTCGCAAATCAACAAAGTGTTGTATTAAGTTTATTATTTTAGAATTCTATGTGGTTCTATCCGCGATGTTCTCATTTTAGCAAGTTCAATCTTGCAAAATATCAATATACTAATAGTTAGAAAATCGCGTATTATGTTTATTATTTAAGAATTCCAATACCAAAGAAATTAACGTTGCAAGTCTAAACTTGTACAATGTACATATTCATACATTCTATTGGTTATAATAAAGTAAAGCCGGATTGGTTAAAATAAGAATTCATTCTATTGGCTGTTTAAATTGAACTTATTACTATATATGCTCACAATACGAGTTCAATTAAGTATTATTTAGTACAGTAATGTGTAAGTGAAAACATATGGAGTAAAGTTGAAGAAGCCGTGGATCTTGATTCTGCTATACAAAATTTGCAAAAACAGTTTTACTGTGCAGCGTGGAACTTTGACAAGGAAATTTATTACAAGAAATCGCGGTTCGATGAAGATTTCGAAAAAGAAGTAAATAAATCATACAGAGAGACCTCAGATCGTTATTTTGAAGCAGAAATACTCTGTGGCACTTATATTGATAAGAAGATAAATATCATAGAATTTCTTTCAAAATTAAAAGATCTTAGGTTATTGAACGAACTCGAATTCGAAGTCTGTGAATATCTACAAGAAGACGTAAAAAACTATTACAACTTCTTAAAAACATTAAAACCTAAGGAATTAATATTCGGAAATACCAGATCAGAAATCTAGTGAATAAGTAAGTATTTTAAAAGAAAAATATAAGTTTTATATTGTATTATTACCTATAAATATTTCTATTTTACAGAATGGTGCAACAAATGCTGACCGAGAATAAAAGTCGCCTGTTACTACAACATACAAACGAACTATGTGGACATCATGACACAAACTTAGCTGTAGGCATATATCCTATAAATTTAGAAGTTGTTGTTAAACTTGAAAATTTTAAATCCAAAAATTGTATTATATTTAATGTATCAGAATGGTATAATTTTGTACAACATATTAAAAATGTTGTAAGCAATAATAATGAATACAGTGAACATCAAATTGAATTTCATACAATAAAAAAAGAACATAATGTTCATATTAAATGGTTTGAAAGTGAAATATTGTTATGTCAAACTTCATTAAATATTGTTTGTAAAATAACTGATCTCATGTCAGGCATAATTGAATATTTAGTAGATATTAATTTTGCTGAATTTTATCGAGATATTAATACTCAAGCATATTTTATGCCAGGAAAATCTCTTGATAATATAAAAACACTTGTATCAAGTAATCATATAACGTGTGTTATGTATAAAGAAATGTTAATATTTTATCCAAACTTAATTATGGAAGATTTAAAAGCAAATATGTATTATGTACCTAGTAATTATGAAAAATTTAAATATTTGATGAATGTAAATAATACATTATCTGAATAAACGATGCGTACATTGTATATACTATATTTGTTTCTGTATACCAAGAAAATAAATAAAAATTCATTAATTTCCTAGTTATAATGTTTTTATTTTAAACATATGTGTACAATAAAAAAATAATTACATAGATTATAACTAATATTTTATTAGTTTACTATAACCGTGTCAACCAAGATTGTAATGTGTAAACATTTCTCAACGCACATGAAGGTTTATTTTCTTTTCTTGAATAATTTGTCCCCACAAGTGGTCTATGATGGAAACATGTTACTCTAGATGTGTGATCATTGCAATGTCTCAATGACGGTGTAAGTTCAAGTTCATTTGCCTCTTCTGATAAATCAACAATTGTAGTGTACATCAAGTTTTTTGCAAGTAGTGATTGTAAATATTGTTTCTTCTCGGCTCCTTTAACATATATTCTGCATTCAGATGAAAATATTTTCTTCATGATTTTTTCTGTAGAATAATACGGTATGTGTCCATCTGACCAAGATAACCCATGATAATAACGTTCTAACCATAGTACTTGTCTTCGTTTTTTAAAACTTGTTATCTCGCTCCATGAAACAGGTGGCTGTATGAGAATATGTTGTATTTTTAAACCGATGGTTGTAATGATAGCAATTTCTTTGGCTATAAATCGCTCTTTACCCAATTTGAAACCTTGAATATCAACAATAAATTCTTCCATTTTATCATGTAGTACGTCTAACCGATATGAGAAACTTCAGTGAACTGAGAAAAACGTGTGATGCGGTTACACAATTTTTTTAACGATATTAGTCATTGGATTATATTCAACAAGACTGTCATGCAATATAATACAATATGCTGACGTATTGTTTGGGATTACATCTTTTGATTCAAACTCAAGACGAATATCGACAGTAGAAGACTTTATAGAATCATTTTGCCTAGAGCAATCGATAATGAAAACTGGCGCAATTGATTTAAAATTCTGAATACCATATAATGGTTCTCCATGCCCGCTACGACCATAATAAGATGCTTGAAAACGTGTGTACATATCGTATATTAATGCATACTTATTGTCGGAAATGGCTAAATTCATGTTATCATAAGGATAATATTCGGAGTTTAAGAATAACTTTACGTTTGTGATATTGCAGTGATCAAATACGGACGTGTCAGCGTGAATAGAATTTTTTCTATTTGTTTGAAAAACAAGCAAGACAAAACGGGGTTTCTCTAGATGACTGCTTGATTTCACAGTCCATGTGTGTTTTGAAGTTGCTGGTAACATTGGATATTCGTGTGTTGACCAACTTCGGAAGTTTATAAAAATTGGTTTGTTCTGTTCTAATAATTTTAGCAATGCTAAACGTTGAGGATTCGCAACATGCACGTATGGTACACGCCACTGTACTTTAAAGAGTTTTACAACAAAATTATAATTTTCATTCAATGAGCATACTAAAGCATCGTTGTCAGTTTTTGAACGGACAAGTATTAAATCTTGACGAGCATTGATGATAATTTTGTTAAAATCTTCAGCAAATCCAAGTAATGTTTTTAACGGAATACATACATTAAAGTTTTCATTTAATTTAATAGAATTGTTAGCATCTAGTACAGACCATCCAGCATTTTGTAATGCTTTCGCCTCATTCGGTGTAAAGGACGTGTAACCTTTGACAGTTGAAGTTATACCCAAAGTTTTTGTACGATCAATTTCTATTCCATTTAATTCATATCGAATTTCTTCAAACAAATAGGATATTCCATTATTTATAAATTTCGTATTCTGTTGTAGATTTTCTAGATCTGCTGCTGCTATCGGTGTATTAACTTCTATTTTTCCTTCTACGTAAAGATAACTTTGCGATGGTAAAGTGTATATATCTTGTTGTTGTATCGGGATACGTATCTCATCGCAGCTGCTAAAAGTTGAACTGATGTATGGTTGATGGCTATGAAATTCTAACCGAGTAATCGATTCATCGAATGTTAACTCTTCGCCCACTGTTAAAATATCGTCAGTTGCAAACGTTTGAATACTCATTTTAAAATATTATAACCCAAAGATTTTAAAATATTTTTACTGTAATGTGTTAACGTTAGGTTGGTTCGAATACTTCTGACGTTAATTGGAGAATAACTGTAGGATTTATACTCTGACGGTGGTCGTTGTAAAATCAATGGATATCCAAAACCTCTTATTCTTCTTTTGTTTTTTCCACTCACTAACAACATTGTGTTATAGCTGCTTAATATGCAACCTTACCGTAACGGCTTCTCCACGGAAATTAACTAAGTTATCGTCTTGATCAACTATTTTAATAGTTATATTATCGATTGCGTGTACACGAAGAGGAAGATAAATTATATTATTTGGAACTTCAACAATCTTGTACCCAGGGGGCACTACGGGTGTAAATTCATGAATTGTATGTGTTGTAAAACCATTCGTATATGACCCCGTTGTAATGTTACATTCTAAACGTATAGTATTAACTTTAATTATTTGTACGGGCAGGTCAGATTGATGCCATACATTTGGTTTAAGACTCCTAGCTGTGAATCCTAGTAAACGCCCCAAACTATTAGGTTTATTAAAATGAATCCACTCACTGCATTTTATTTCACTTTGTAAAGTATTATTATTTGGTTTTATATCAAATTTTACACCGCTGCTACGAAGAACACTCTTAATATATGTATCTATATCTTTAATTTCGTACGATCCTTCTGGAAGTGTAATAAATGTGTCGCCATAATATAATCTGTTATTTGTTTGATCAATGTTCGGTATTGAATTAAATGTACTAAATAGAACTAGCCCCAGTACGTACTCATGTTTTTTGTGTAAATCAATTGGTGGAAAAAAATTGGAACTTAACAATGAATTATATCCGTTTAAAGTTAGTGTCAGAGACATAGTGTTAACGTTTCAATAACTAAAACATGAATGACATTATTGTTTATAACTTCATATAATTATCTATTATTCATAAGAAACTTTAAACAAAGATGACCGCATATTACCGTATTCGGTGCCTGTTCTTTAGAGTAATTATAATAAATATTATATTTACCGAGATACTCAATGATTTCTTTTGGTGGTTGCATGTTACCAATACTGTCAAAATATATTACTTTTTTTCCACGTTTTACGTATGCAACCCAATGGGTTCCGCTACCCGAAACACTGTCCAGGTTAACTATAGCAGACTCATTATGTCTTGGACGCTTGGGTAAAGTATCGCGCATGAAAACACCGCGAAAATAAGAAATTTTATATTGACGTGCATACTTTATCAAATCCAAATTAGTCAAAGGTACTCTCGGTAAGTTTAGTGGTTTTTTGGATACGGTGATAGGAACAATCCATAGCCTTTTTTTGTGGGTCTCATTTCAATCCCTTTCTCTATACCAATCGCTTCCATCTTACGATTATGTCGTTTATTCTCTTCTAATTCTTTTTTTGCATCTTCTGTACTAATAACTGCTTTCGCAACAGCTGCAGCACCGCCTGTTAGAGCACCAATCGCTGATAATCCTGCGAAGACAGGTATTAGTGGAAAGAGACCGCCAATTTTAGATAAAGGTAGCATACGGTCTTTTGGTACAGTTGGTGGATTCGATTTAGATTTTTTTACTTCGCGTTTAGCAGCTTTTAACGCTGTATTTATAAGATCTCTTGCTGTTATGACCTTAACGTCTTTGTTGTTTTTTATTTTCGCTTTCATAGCATTCTTCGCAATTTTTGTTATACTTTGGAAAGTTAGTTTTTTTCTTATTTTTTTATTTCTCTTCGGCTTTACTTTTTTTAGCCCCATACCTAATTTTTGCTTCATTTTCATTGTTGTAGCAACGCCCCAAGCTTCTGATTTTTCTCGGAGAGACGAATCACGAGCTAACACTCGTTGCCAAGCTTTATTTTCTAATTTTTTATCAGCGTCGTGTCGAGCGCTTATATTATCTTTATTTTTTGAATATGATATGTCGTGCTCTTTACAAGCTCTGTCTAATTCATTTACACCTTTATCACCACGTTTTAAACGATCTGCAAGTTTTGTACCTGGTCCGCAATATTGATAGCCCGGTATGTGAATTTCAAAAGGAAGTTTATTGATTACAGAATTTACTAAACCACCTCCAATGTAATTATATCGAGATGTTGACATTACAACTGCTAACAGGCTACTAAATTGAAACTCACATTAATCTTTATATTTATACATGTTTGTCTATTCCACATGTATATATATGGATGTGCAAATATAATATTTTACTTAGTATGTAGTGCACAATGAAGGTGGTTAAACAAGACGTCACTTTAAAGGTTCAAAATTTGGATAGTGTTGCATCAAATTCTGATAATAATAATTCAGACTTCTTAAGACATGGATACTTGTTACCTAACAATTTACGTTGTATAATATGTGGTCCTTCAAACTGTGGTAAAACAAACGTAATGATCAGCCTTATTACCGATCCGAATGGTTTGAAATTTGAAAATATCTATGTATACACGAAAACACCCGATCAACGAAAATATATGTTATTGGCAAAAATTTTAAATCTTGTTCCTGATATAGGTTTTTATTCGTATAGTAATAATTCTAATATTGTGAGTCCACAAAATGCCAAACGAAATTCTCTTTTCATATTTGACGATGTTGTATGTGATAAACAAAATATTATGCGCGAATATTTCAGTATGGGTCGCCATAGTTTTGTAGACTCGTTTTATTTGTGTCAATCATATGCGCACATACCAAAACACTTAATTAGAGATAATGCAAATTTTCTAATTCTTTTCAAGCAAGATGATACTAATTTACAGCATATATACAAAGATCATATAAATACAGATATGAATTTTGAACATTTCAAGAGCTTATGCTCGCTTTGCTGGAGAGAAAATAAGTATGATTTCGTAGTTATCGATAAAGATAAGGAGTTAAATGAAGGGCGTTATCGTAAGTGTTTTGACTCCTACATAATATTAGACCGCTAACAAAATCGTTCAGATTGAATAGAGCTGTTGTAGTGTTATGATATGGTAAAATATAATTTAAAAATGACAAAAGTGTTAAAATTAAAGAAGAATAATGTTGCCAGAAAGATAGAAAAACCAAGAAAGACACAGAATAATAGCCTTATATTGGAAATTGAGAAAACTGCTAATAATATTCAACATGAAACAAGCAAAAATGATGCATTAATACAACAATACAAACCTATTGTCGAGCCATTAACAGAAGCTGTGGCAAAAATATCAGAGTCAAAAGAAAATATTAAACAAGAAGTGAATAATGTCAAGAAAGAAGATAGAAATCTAATTTCTTTTGATAACTTATTAAAATTACCCGATGGTCATGAAACAATTGAAAAATATCTAAATGACAATGTAGGACCAATTTTAAGAGTTTATATAAAACATTTAATATTCAATGAAAAATACAATAAATACAATAAACAGTTGGATCAACTTTATGGGGTTAGACGTGTAGGTGACTTTTTTAAAATTGGTGATTCCTATGTGACACTAAGTAAAGATGACATTATTAATGTAAGAGAAAAGCAGTATAAAATAACACCAGGACTTGCAAAATTACTGTTTCTCACAGTTCCTAGCGATGAAAGTTATACTCTTGACGATTGGATAAAATATAAGGAAATAGTTATTGATACAAATGCACATAGAAAAAATTATTCACCGCTAGGCAAAATTATGATAAATAAATCTTATAAGTATAAAAATATAATAAAATATTTTCATACACAACCGGTGACAGGTGCTGGTGGAACTAATTTAGTATCTACACCTAGAAACAACATTGATTTTAAATATTGGAATGATCCCAATGAATTGGTTAAACGTCTGCATATACTTCATTCTTCACGGGCTATTGGTCACACTGGATTAGAGTTCGAAATCGCAGCGATTGAGGAAGAGTTAAGAGAAGAGGGTTTTATTGAATAAACTCACTTTCGTTATGTCTGTCGACAAGTTTGGACATTTTTTGAGCTCTTCCAATAATCCTACAACATCAGCCGGGCAACACCAGAATTTAAGAAAAAACGAAATTGGTTATTCATTAACCAGCGACGGTGATTTGAATTTCGATAATAAGCGTTTAACGAACATTGGTCTCTCTCGCAACGCTAATGATGCTGTAACTAAACAATATGTGGATGAAAACAGTGGATCAATAAATAAACAGTTCCAAGGAGATATTAAATTAGTGCGTGACAGTGTTGCTCTTCTCGTCAACAAATTTGGACAAGAAATACGGGATAATGTGAAGGAAATTAGACTTGTAGAACTAAATCAAGAAAATAGAATTAAGGAAATGAAAGCACAACTTTCACAATATACTGATAACCAGTTGCATAAAATAAATGCAGATATACAAATTTTAAAAGAAGTTACAGCACAACTTAAAGAACAAATGGGATATTTTATTAACGCACAAAACCATTAATAAAATGAGCGACGAAAAAAAACAATTAACAAATGAACTACATAAACCAGCGCGTCGCAATTTTCCTCGACGACAAGTTGCACTACGTGGTTTTGACGATTTATGGCAAGCAGATTTAGTCGACATGACATCATACCGTAATGAAAACAACGGTATAAAATTTATATTAACTGTTATAGACACATTTTCAAAGTTTGCGTGGGCAAAAGCTGTTCCAACTAAATCGAGTGTAAATGTTATGACAGCAATGAAGGAAATATTCAATACCAGTCGTGTACCACGAAATATACAAACAGATGATGGTACCGAATTTTTTAATCGTGACTTCAAGAAATTAATGCAAGATCATGACATTAATCATTATTCAACGTTTTCACACCTAAAGGCTAGCATTGTTGAACGTTGGAATAGAACACTAAAGGAAAAGATGTGGAAACAATTTAGCTATCAAGGAACATACAAATGGATAGATATTCTGGACGATTTAGTTGAGGAATATAATAATTCCAAACATCGTACTATACAAATGAACCCGTCAGATGTCACAGAATCAACACGCATTCAAGCGTACTCCAATAGATCGGTGAAGTATTCACGTCGTACACTGAAAACACCGAAATTTCAAACTGGTGATCAAGTACGAATAAGTAAATATAAGCATATATTTGAAAAAGGATACACACCTAATTGGACAACAGAAGTTTTTAAAATTGCCGATGTGAAGCATACAATACCCGTAACTTATGAAATAGAAGATTGGGAAGGAAACCGTATTAAAGGCGGATTCTATCAAGAAGAATTGCTTAAAACAAACTATCCCGACACCTACCTTGTTGAAAAGATAATAAAACGTCGTGGTGATAAGTATTTTGTGAAATGGCTCGGCTTAGATGAGAAAAATAATTCTTGGGTTTTAAAAGAAAACTTTTTATAAAATGTATGATTATTGTATTAAATTGTATTCTATTTAAATAAATATTAATAATACTAGTACGATAGAGTTTTATTTAACTTATGTAATATTACACCTACTACAAATATTTTTAAATATCAGTTGCGATGTAGTGTGACGGGCAACTTTGCTCACACATCATATTCATAAACTTGTACGTTTCCCTACTGTTTGTTTACAATCCAAATATGAACTAGTTCAAACACGCCGGCCACAGAGTAACCCGCGGGCACTACCAGCGGCGGCGTTGCAGTACGATTTATAATTCTCCTTATATTCCTTCTACCTATTATCATACACGTGCCTAATATACTTCTATACTTGACAATTATTGAATAACACAACATTCTACGCATCCCTAACTATACATTCTGCACGCTCTAACACACTATTGAAACATACTCCCTCCTACAACGGCACGCACCTGACCCACCAGGGACACCACAGTACTCACACACAGTGTAGGACACCATACAACACAGTGTGGGACACCATAAAACACACAGTGTGGGACACCATAGAACAGTACTAACACATAGTGTCCCCCGAGGGACACCACAGTACTCACCAATTCACACACGGGACACCATACAACACACAGTGTGGGACACCATAGAACAGTACTAACACATAGTGTCCCCCGAGGGACACCATAGAACACACACAGAAATTTAACACAGAGTGTCTGCGTTATCGTGTCCTATATACTACTAAAGTCAGTCGGATGTAAAGATGAATAGAATAGAAAAACAATCCAAAAAATTTGAATAAAACTTTATATGCACATTTCTACGTTATTTTATAAAGTTCCAAATTTTTAAATTTATTTATGTAGAAATAATCGAGAAATAACAACAATTTATACTAAAAATTAACTATGATTTTGACCGATTTTTACTCATTTTTAGAAACTGTTAACTTTAGTGACGTCTAACTGTCATTATACATCATCCAAGAAAATTCATATTTTGGTATTAGTGTAGTCATAAGCTTTGTTACATTAATTGTTGACAGAAATTATTGTCTAAAATATTTATATTTTGTTTATAACAAAATAATCAAATAAGTGAACTTGGTTACTGGTAATCTTATAAGATTCAAATTCAAGTTAAAAATGCCTTATATAATAATTATAAAATAGATTTGTTTATAATTTTATTTCAAAATTATTACTTGAATTTAATTAATTATTTTTCTGAAATATATGGATTCTCGCGCGGTATCACTGTTTCAGAAAAGAAATTCTAAAAATTCAAGTAATAATTATCGAATAAAAATTATAAAAAATAAGGCATCGTTAACTTGAATTTGAATCTTATTAGATTACAAGAAACCAAGATCTTACTTGTTCACTTATTTTAATATTATAAACATTTAAAAAAACTTACGAAAATTTACGTCAACAAATAACTTGACAAAGCTTATGACTACGCGACTACATACCTAGAGATGGGTCACAGTGGGTCACGGCCTGACTCTGAACGTGAACAAAAATTTTAATTTAGGAAGTGAGTGGACGTGAACGTGAACGTTGTTTTTTGTGCTGGGAGTGAATGTGCGTGAGTAAAAAAATTACTCACGGAAATTAAAAATTTTAATTTCAAGACAATAATCATTACAACATCAAAAATATTTGTAAAATACAGAAATAAAATTTAAAATCTAATATGTTGTAAGAAACTGTAGAATAATTTCTGAAAATATACATGCTGTTCCACACGATCACACGAAAGAAGAAAAGGGAGCGCAGACGCCATTTTCTGAAAACCGTGACATAATGGGTCTGGGAAAAAAATTGAAAATCGTGAACGAGCGTGAACATGAAACTTAAAAAAAAATAACGTTCGTGAATGGTTGTGAAAAATATTTATTTCGTGAATGAGCGTGAATTAAAATTCACTCACGCGCCCATCTCAAACATACACTACATGGCCTAAAGAATACGTAAGGTCGGACACTGCGCATCTTTGGGCGTTACCACGTGACGTCACGGTGGCTAGGCTCACCGAGCGCGCACTTGAATTATACAGAACTGTGAGCTCTAAGTGACGTCATGCGCGGTTTGGACGTGTTTATGAAGCCGGAGTGTTCGACCATCTGTATTCTTTCGGCCATGCATAGGTACACACTACCAAAATACAGGTTGTTTCATAACTTCGAGTAGGTACATACCGGTACATACGTTATTGGTATATGTTTATTCGTTTTCCTATTAAATACAAACGTTAGAAGTAGGTAATGAACATCTTAAATTACATAATATTAGTGAAATAACAAACGAAATTTAATTATTTTTATTGCAACAATAATTACTCCACCCAGTGGAAGTGGCTACGAAAAATTTTTGACTGGGAAACATGGACATTAATTTTGCGATTTTAAGAAAAAATATTTTTTATTTCGTAATCAGCACATCAAACAACATAATACCCTTAACGTATGTACCTGAAGTTATGAAACACCCTGTATAAATTTATTGGATGATGTTTATTGGCAGTACAGAGGCGTCATTAAAGTTAACAGTTTCTAAAAATGAGTCAAAATATAGTTAATTTTTGCTATAAATTGTTGTTAATTCTACACAAATATATTTCAAAATTTGAAACTTTTTAATACAATAACGTAGAAATGTGCATACTTTACTATACAGTTTCATTCAAATTTTTTAAATTATTTTTAAGTAATTTATCTTCACATTAAAGTAAAGTAAGTCTTATTTCCCCAATAGTAGTTTAGAGAAAAATGAGATACATTAGGTGAAAAAGAAAAACATGCTGTAGTCCACACAGCGAATGAACCAATGCCGTTACTCACAATATCAAACAGTTGCACTCATTAATACTTCTTCCGACTGTTTTAACAATAATCATTACAGTAAAGGTACCTATGTCATATTAATAATTTATTGTTAATATTCTTTCAAATACTAAAAAATTTGTTTTCCGAACTTCCTCCGTACTTCCTCGGACTTCCTCCGCACTTCCCCGGACTTCCTCAGACTTTCTCCGCACTTCCTCGGACTTCCTCCGCACTTCCTCGGACTTCCTCCGCACTTCCCCGAACTTCCTCGGACTTCCTCGAACTTCCCCGGACTTCCCCCGCACTTCCCCCAGACTTCCTCCAAACTTCCTCGATCTGTACACCAAACTTCCCCAGTGATTTACCCCTCGGTTTGGCCAATATATACTTTTTCGCAATTGTTACATTGAATTTTATATATAACTCCTGACTTTAGAGTTGGATCTATGTCGTCCTTTAATTTTGAAAACAGTCTTCTTACCGTGTTGCTAGGTTTTAACGCAATCTTGACATTCATATTTGCCTCTAAAATCGTTTTGATATTATTTGATAATCTATCGATGTGCGCAATCGAGTAATACTGTCACAAGATAATTACCTTTATGCCACAGCTGCTCACACTGGTAGAGTGGGAAGTGGGTAGGTATACGTGAAATAAGTACCAAATGCACAATCAAATTTAACAACTTATATTGACAAGAATCTCAATACTGACTAAATGGCCTACACGACCTTAGCCGATGTACGGCAAAGAACAATCTACCTTAAGCTAAACACAATATTGTATAAATAAAACTCTTCATAATAGTCTGAATATGTTGTGAACACATCATTATCTGGATTCAGAATGACCATTTCAACTCCTGGTGTGATGACAAAGTAATCAGACAGATACGTAGAGCAGAATTGTCTTCTCTTGTCTTCGGTGGTGAACGATGAATCACGAGCTGCTGCCATGTACATCTTCAAACCTTCTGCGACTTCTCGGAACGACTTAGTTGCTGCTGCTGCTGATAACTGTTTTGCTTCTAGTGTACAATAAAGCAGGATGGTCCTTATCACTAGTTGAGCATCATCATCGCTCATATTTTTTGGAACAACACTTAAAAAGATGGAAGTCTGCATCTCCTTTGACATTTTCCCAACAAAATCAGATGCCGGTCTATTGATGCTAGTTGCGAAAGTTAATAAAATTCTTATTGTATGAAAAGGAAAACATGCCGCTACTCTTGAAACCGTTATGTTTGTCCTAGATTTTTGTTTTTTTTGAGATTGAGAACCCCCTTGTTCCACTCCTAAGTTATTCTTGAGATCATATCTGGATTTAAGTGTGAGTATTAACTTTCTACCTGCTTCTGAAGAATGGTCTGCAATCTTTTGGATATTGTTACCTCTTGTTAAAAAGAGATAAACCAGCTGGCATATATCCTTTTTGTTCACACTCTTGTTGGCCAGATGCTGTAAAATCTTATTATAGTCAAACCCAGTGAACATTATTGAGTCTCTAAAGTCATCATTAATATGTGCTGCAACATCTTCTGGTGTTATAAACACACTAATATATTCTTTCAGATTCTCTATTGTCATGGCGTCAGTCATCGTTGGACGATTTATTTGAAACTTTCTCTCTTTATTGATTAAAATCACAAAATTATCCTCAATAACAGCTATTTTATCAATGGTGAACCCTTAAATACAACACTATATATAAATGAATATGATGTGAAATAATATGCAATAAAGAATGAGTTTAATAATAGTATTTAATTATAGATCTCTAATAGATCTGAATATTATCTAAATTATGATTAATGACTAACAACTACTTATTGGAATTAATAATAATTAACAACTAATGATTGATTTGCATCTAATAACTATTTACTAATGCTATAAATCACTATAGAACTTCAAATACAATGCTTCAAATTAACAACCAAATATTCAATTAACAAGAGATGATAGTGTTATAGAATTAATTGATAAAAATTTGTAGCGTCTATGTGTACGCGTGCAATAAGTGTGTATAACGGTGCATTACGTATCTTTAATTCATATTCAACCTCATCACGTGACAATCGATTTATATCCATCGTGAAATAGTACTAAAATAAATAGCACTTGCAAAAATTACAATATTTGCTGAAAGGAACTTTTTCAAATTAACTCTGCAAAAATTATTGATTAATATAATGAAATAATGATATGTGATACGAATGATTATGAATAATGATAATGGTTTGAAGAGACACACGATTAAACAACAGAAGATACTGCCTCACGTTCCAGGCGCCACTATTTGAATTTACTAGGATGCCTTTTGGGCTATGCAACGCCGCGCAAACGCAGCAGAGACTCATGGACAAAGTTCTAGGGCACGATTTAAAGCCCAGGGTGTTCGTTTACTTAGACGATATTATTATTGCTACCGACACGTTCGAAAATCATCTAGTAACCTTATATGAAGTCATGGCCCGCCTGAAGAAAGCAAATTTAACAATAAATGCAGATAAATGTGAATTTTGCAGACCAAGTCTATATTTTTTAGGTTATGTTGTAGATCAAAATGGGTTGAGAACAAGTCCAGAAAAAGTCAAGGCGATTCAAGATTTCCCTAAACCAACAACAGTAACAGAGATGAAAAGATTTATGGGATTAGCATCATGGTATAGAAGGTTCGTACCGAATTTTGCCAACGTAGCGGCACCATTAAATCAGCTGACACATGGTAAGAAGAAGAGCAACAAATTAATTTGGAATAATAGAGCTGAGAATTCATTTAAACATTTAAAACAGTTACTTATTTCTGCACCAGTATTGGCGAGTCCAGATTATGACAAACCATTCACAATTCAGACTGATGCTTCGAAGTACGGTTTAGGAGCAGTACTCACGCAAGGCGAAGGAGAGCACGAGCATGTCATCGCATATATAAGCCGTACACTAACAAAACGAGAACAGAACTTTGCAGCTACAGAATTGGAATGCTTGGCAGTATTGTTTGCGATTGACAAATTTAGACCGTACGTAGAAGGCACCAAATTTAAAGTAATCACTGACCACTCATCATTATTGTGGTTAATGGAAATGCAGGACCCCACTGGAAGACTAGCGAGATGGGCAATAAAACTTCAACAATTCGATTTTGACCTAATCTACCGTAAAGGTGCGTTAAATGTTGTTCCAGATGCGCTCTCACGTGCGCCGATCGAGATAGCGTGCATTACAATCAGCAGAGAAGAAATGGATGATTGGTGTCAGACGATGATTGAGAAAATTCAGCAAGAACCAGTGAAATGGATTGGAAAACTGAAGATGGCGTTCTGTATAAACTAATATTTAATGATGACATTCCGATAAACTTGTCGCAGTGGAAGATTGTGGTTCCGAAGAATAAACGTAAGGAAATATTTCAGAAATTTCATATAGATTCTTTAGCAGCTCAGCGGAAAAGGAGGTGGTGTAACGGATGCAAATTTTTAAATCAGAATTCTTCCTTATCATTTTTAGATATAATTTGCATTTTTTGTGATAGATAGCACTGCAGTAGTTACGGCGTGCAGAGAGGATCTTCGACGTTCGAGAAGCAAGTTGGTTTCCGATCTCTGGCGTGAGCAGAAGCAGAGAGGCAGCGTGCAGCATTTCTTTTCGATTTTGCGGATGAAAAATTAGTTTGGCTTCATGGTAAAATATTCCAAATTGTGAAATTAAGTTCACGTAAGTGTTTAATACATTTCTTTTATTTTATTTGGCAGTGGTTTCGCTAGATAGTAGATAGGGACAAAAAAAAAAAAAAAAAAAAAAAACGAAGAGAGAAAGGCAACCAACCAACCTCTCCCTTTCTTTCTTCGCTTGTTTAATCCTTTATTATATAAAAAAAAAAAAACATTGTACAAGTCGAGGTATTTTGACCCTCGCGTAACACAAAATGAAAGTAACATAAAATTTATACTGATCAAAATTAAATAACATTTTGTTAGGTTACAGAATAATATAGCATCAAAAATATATACATATATACAATGGTTGTGGGCAAGAATCGCCCGAGGAACAAAAGTGGGCGGCGCGATGCGCCATAAAGACTCTGGTCTCCGTTCTAAGCATTTTTCTCTTCTTCTGGTGGTTTAGTCAGGAATGGGGGTGGCGAAAATCCCCAGGATCGTCAGAGCTTCTTCTTCTTGGTTGTCCATGTCGTTATTAATGAGGCTTATCAGGATATCCTCTGGAGCGCATGGCCAGGTGCCAAGCGCTACTGCTAACTGGTATCTGTGGTTAGCATATTTTTGGCAGTCAAATATACGATGTAATGGATCGTCGACCTTATTGCATGTGATGCAATTAGGGTCTTCAGATTTACCAATCCGGCAAAGGTGGGATTGGAAATTCCCATGGCCAGTGAGAACCTGTGAAGTTAAATTTCCAAGGTTTAGATTTAGTAGGTTTCTTTCAAAGATGTTGGGTAGAAACTGTTTAGTAGTTTGGCCTTTGGAGGTCTCTTCCCACTCTTCTTGCCATCTAATATTAGTGGTATGTTCAATAGCTCGGTGGATCTGAGCTCGGTTGTTGTAGTTTTCTCTATTGATTTCAGTGTTTAGTACGTTTGCAATCCCTACAGCTCGAATATTGTACTTAGCTTGCTTTTCTTCTATAAGAAGGTAGAGGGGCTTTAGATTTGCAAGAACGCATGCAGCTTCATTGGCAACAGAGCTGTATTGCATTGTAATAACCTTTGCGCAAAAGGCAGTTAGGCTCAAAAGTTTTCTTTTGCTTCTGGCAAGTTGGGCTCTGTGAGCCCAAACTGTTGCTGCATATAGGACTATAGGGACTACTGCACCACTGTATATTGTCCTTAGACCATTTGGGGGTCTCCCCCAGCCCAGCTTCATGTACCTTCTAAGGGCTAGAAAGATACTTCTGGCTTTGACACAAATGTAGCTAATGTGTGCTGCATAGTTTAGCCTGTCGTCAATAATGATGCCAAGGTATTTTGTTCTTTGAGACCTCGAAACGGTCTGTCCATTTAATTTAATGATTGGGCTTCTGGCCAGTTTGCCTTTAAAGACAAGAAAAGTTGATTTTTTGGCTGAGAATTCTAATTTGTTGTTTCTGGCCCAGTTACTGACATACTGCAAGACCTCAGCTGCCTTGCTTTCGATTTCATTTCTTGTCTCTGCTGATATGAGAACCAGTATATCATCAGCGTATGCGATCATATCGCAGTTGTGTGGAGTTGGTATCTCTAAGAGTTCGTCTACTGCGAGGTTCCACAGGGTCGGTCCAAGGACGGAACCCTGTGGGCAGCCTTTAGTTAGATTTTTATTAATTGTGACTGTGTCTGATTGATAGATAATTGATCTATCCTTGAGATAGCTTTTAAGCGTCTGTAGCAAACAGTTGCTAGTATTTAAATTCTGTAATCTTGTGATTGTTTTGGGCCACCAGAGGTTATCAAATGCGCCACTGATGTCAAGGAAAATTCCTGTGACATATTTTGTTTGTGACTGTTCAACGTAATTGTTGAGGTGTTGTAAAGCTTGGATAGTGGATTTCCCACTGGTGAACCCATACTGGTTTGCATGGTGAATGTTACCATGTTCATTTCTGAGTAGTTGAATTATAACCCGCTCAAAGAGTTTACTAAACTCGGGTAATAATGAAATGGGCCGATAGGCCTTGAGTGTTGACAGATATCGGTCAAAACTTTTGGGAATTACTTTCAGGTTCCCGATCTTCCATTTGGTTGGAAAATAACCAATGCTTAGGCAGTCGTTAAAGATCTGCTGTAGGACAGGCGTGAGCTCCTCCGCCGTTTCTTTAATTAGGACTCCAGGAATTGTGTCAATACCTGGAGCCTTGTTGTTGCTTATATTGTTAATTTGGCTGGCAACAAGGCTTTGTGTGACATATGGAGCGACTTGATCCTCCGTGGAGGAGTGCTCAGCTGCAGTTCTGCAATACTTGTGGTATAAGTTATCGTTTGTATCTGTATCATCAGGCATTAGTGAGTCTAATAGAACTTTCATGGTTTGTGGGAGATTTTCAGTGTAAGTGTCTGGCCCAATTTTTATTGACTGTAGAGGAACGTTTGACTTCCTTTTGTTGGCTGCCAACTTGTATGTCAAACCCCAAGGGTTCTTGTTGAGATCATCTTTGACAAATGTCTCCCAGGATTTGTTCCTTGTTTTCCTAACCTCAAGTTTATATTTTGCTAAGGCAGCACTATACAAGTTGTTGTTATGATCCCTGTCCTGATCAGTTGATCTCTGTGCAACATGCCTTCTTTCTTTTACTCTCGCTCTCAGGTGTTCAAGTCTATCAGTCCACCATGTGTTCTTATGCAGGAACCTTCGTTTTTTCGGTATAAACCTATTCATAATGTCACATATACCAGCAGTTAGCTGGCTAGTGCGGCCATCAATACTCTCAGTAGAAATAGGTGTATCTGCATCTCGATAGACATTGTCGGCTAGTATACTGGATTCTCTTCTAATGCTTTCCCAGTCAGCATTCGCAGTAAGATATCCCAAGGTAATTGTTCTGGCAGGAATTTGTGTTTCAATCTCAAAGAGAATAGAACGGTGATCACTGAGAGTGACACCGTCCACCACTCTCCAGTTTTTAATGTGGGTGTCAAAGGTGCTGATAGTTATATCTATATTGCTTTCCCCGTTTGGGGAGCTGAAAGTGCTGAGTTGCCCTGGTAAATTGTTGACAATCATGTCAGCCGTGATGAGGAAGTCCTCAACCAGCTCACCCCTGCTGTCCAACAGTGCCGCATGCCATGTTTCAGACTTCGCATTAGCATCACATCCAATAATATGACTACCATCACCAACCACCTCTTTCAGTTTCAGGAGGTGATCTATGTCATCCTCGATGTTGTTACGTGGCGCTAGATATGCAGATGTGAGGTAGCACACGAAACTGCCAATTCTGACCTCACATGTAGCTGAGAACTCATTAGATTGGTTAATTAACGCAAGAACATCGATGCTTGAATCGAGTATGCACACTGCTGCGAAGAATCTGTTATCGCTTTTGGCGATGACTTTCATTCCAGCCGTGCCTGGAATCTTGTATGAGTTGGAATTATTATTATAGCAGTTATACGGTTCTTGAATGAATACTATGTCAGCATGTACTTTAGCATAGTTTATTAGTTCTTGTGTGGAGCTACGAGAGTTCTGCGTATTGGCCTGTAGAAATCTGATTGGTTTAGTAGTCATAATCAATGTTACTTATGTATGTCTCCAGTCGCTTCTTGCGAGTAGGGCACTGCAGGTAGTCAGCAGGGTGATCTGATTCTTCTGGCTTTAGGCCAGCCCTTTTACAGTTGGTACAACAAGGAAGTTCCTCCCTATTATCACACTTCCTTGTATCAAGAGGGCCCGAGCAAAAGCCACATTCTTCCTTGCCATTGCATTCCTTTTGTTTATGTCCGAATTTCTGGCATTTATAACACCGTTTTAGATATATGTGATCTTCAATCTTATATGTTCTCCAGTTCATTAGAAGGCGGCCAAAGTTGAGCAGGATTTTTCTCAATTTGGGTGTGGTTTCAACTACCCAGTGTAAGGTTTGGCCGTCTTTTCTTCCAAATTTTGTGACAATTTTCAAGTCAGAGACTTCGTAATCGACATCTTTTAGGGTGTCGTCTAATTGATCGATAATGTCATTTTCTGTTATTTCCTTAGGCACATTAAGGATTACAAGCCTTGGATTAAGTTTGCCTGGTACTTTTGCAACGAGGCCAGCTTTGTTTAATTTCTCGTGATTTATTAATTTCAACAAGTTTTCGCTGTTTGCCTCAATGCAAACAGCTTTTTTACTCGTCTTGTAGAATTTGACAGGCACAAATCCTACTTCATTTGGGTTAATATTTTTGATGACCGCAGCCTTAGTGTCATCGCTTGTCGCAATTTTATTATTGTTAGCCTTAGGTGTAATAACTACTTTAGTAGTAGCGGCTTTTTTCAGAGTAGAATTAATGATTCTAGTCACTGGTTTATTAGCACTTGCCCCAAGTGTTTGGGCATAAGTTTTGCCTTTAAATGCTTCCCCAACTTTGGAATTAGTGTCTCGGGCAAGGTCCAAGATTTCCTTAAAATTGTCTTGAATTTCTGCTTGTGTGTTCATTTTTATTAGGTAATCATTGGCGGTATCTATGGATGCCAAGATAGAATCAAGTGCAGCCTTACACTTTTTCTTATATGCTTTTGTTTCTTTATCGTCCCCGAGGGACTCCAAAGAAGCTTTAATGACTCCAGACTTTTTCTTGATGTTATCAAGCTCAATTCCCAGGGATTCGCTGGGGGTAGAAGCGGGCGAACCGCTTCTATGGGACATTGTTGGGAGCCCAGCCCCTTGGGGCTGGGGGGAAGGATTCTGCCTCTTAGCCGTCCGAGGATCTTATTACGCTTGCGGTTTATAGCCTGCGGATCGTTGCCCGCCCTTCACCACGAGGAGGTGGGCAGACCAGATTTCCGTGTGGGACGATTTTGGAGATAACAGACTTCGCAATTATGCTCTTTCTGGTATCCGGGCGAAAGATTTATTCGCATAGTTATGAAACCAGAGTTATTAGATAGGGACAGTGGGAATCTCGTTAATCCATTCATGCGCGTCACTAATTAGATGACGAGGCATTTGGCTATGTTATGACACCATAATGATGGTGTGACTTTCCGCGAATTTGGTGCGGTAACCAAAGCGGGTAGACATGGCTGGTCTTGGCTCATGTCTCTCCTCCCTGTTGCCAGTGAGGGATGGTTTCTAAATCGCGCATTTTGGACCAATCGTGACCCCGCTGTCCTTTCCACGTCCAGAGGAACGGACCTGAAAATTTAGCGAAGCGGGTCCCCGGTCTTTGGGGAAGGGCGATTAGCGGTGGGAGTTTATCCCACCCCCGGGAAAGGCCGCGTGGAGGCTGCCCCCCTGATGTGGATAAGCCACATCAGTGCCCGCCGCCATACCGACCTGCGGTATGACTCGCCTCAAATTCCACCTTACGATCGGTAATAGGGTGTATATTGCCCCCTCCCTTTCGTTTAATTGTGACTAGATTTGGTTTTACCCAATTTTAATTGGATGGAATTTGGGCTTGTCGTTTGGATTGTCCTCAGTTGCTGTCCTGTCGAGCTTGAGGGTTTTGGTTGTAGTCCATAAATTGGTGATAGATTTCTATCGTTGATCTATGGGCTATTAGTGACATTGTGAGGAGTGTTTTCCTGTCTGAGATACCTAGGGTTTCAAGGGCACTAAGTGTTTCCCTAGGCATCGCTCCTCTTGTTCCTACCACTATTGGTAGGACCAAGCCTTCTTTTACCCCCAGTTTATCCCGCAGGAAAGGTAATAGTGGGCTGTACTTAGTAATCTTACTCTGTCTTCCTTGCCTAAGATAGTCGTTGTCTTCGTGGCGGACTGTAATGTCGACCACAAAGACCCGTCCCCGGCTTTGTAACACCAGGTCAGGTTTCAGACGTTTCCCAGGCGACAGCTCTAAGGATGGTTCCTTCATCACTATTACCTCTTTATCTCTCTTCGTTATTTCTTTCACAACGAGGTCGCAAATCTCGTTGTGACGTTTAATCCTTTGGGGCTTTGTTTCCGTGCATTGCCCTACGATGTGCCCCAGTGTCTCAAGCTGGGAACCGCATCGCCTGCACGTTAGGTCTGCTTGTGCCACCGCCCTGTTGAGTGACACCTTGTCGGCGCATGAGTTGGTACGCATCCTCATGGCTGTTATTTGTCTGCATGGTTTCAGCAGAGTTTTATCTAGAAGCCAAGCGTTCGCTATCTTGTCACCGCTTAGCGCTTCTACACCCTTCCCTTGGGACTTTTGTTCTTTCCATTTTTGTAGTGTGTCCTTCTTGGCCCTTACTTTGTAGTTTTTAACGTCATTGACGTTTAAGGGCCATGGAAGCCTTACCGTTTTTGCCATTTTCTCCAATCTCTTGGTAAGGCCTCCCCCCATCCCCAAGGCGAGCATGGTTGGGTCATCGGAGTTTATGAACTCTAGACCCGCTTTTAGGACCGCGGCTACCACTATTACCTCAAGTTTGGGAATGCCTAAACCCCCATCTGCTTTGCGGGAATAAATTAGTCCATCAGACGTCCCCTGAGGGAGATGATAGATTTCTTTTATTCCTACCCTAATTGTCTGGTCGATGCTCCTTAGTTTGGCGACTGAGGGAGCCGCCATCGCCAGTTGGTAGATATAGTGTGGCAGAATGTAGTTTGATAATAGACATTCCTTTTGATGGGGTTTCAGGGGTAAACCCTTCACTCTACTAATTGAGCCACTAATCCCCTCTTCAACATCCAGTCTTTCCCCGGACCATGGCGAAATTTTGGCCCCGAGGTAGGTTAGTCTGCTGTTTGCATCTGCGTGTGGGATTTTTATGTTTTCTAGGTACAAGTAAGGATCTTTCACAATGTAAGAGTCCTTAGTTATTGGCTCAATGTGGAAGCAGACACACTTAGGGGCTGAGATGCTCATCCCTAAGTTTTTCAGGTAGTTGTTCGTGACGTCAAGGAGGTTTCTTGCGTCTTCTACCGTGTCTGCCGTTAGTATAAGGTCATCTGCAAATGCTAGGCATGACACTTGCTTCTCGCTGTTGATCTTATATCCCTTTAGTTCTTCCAGTTGGACCAATAGGGGTTCCATGACTGTGTTGAACAGATAAGGGGAGAGGGGATCCCCTTGCTTAACCCCTCTCTTTAGCGTAATGTTGATGACCTTTTCTTTGATTTTAATGCAGGTCTCGATGTTTGTATAAGCATCTTTGACCATTTGGATTACCTCTGTTGGTAATTCTTTTGCCTTGAGCGCTTCGCCCATTGCCTCGTGTGGCACCGTGTCAAATGCTTTAGCTACGTCGATTTGCACGGCCACCAGGCTTTTTCCGTTAACTTTTGAATGCCTTATTATTTCGTTGAATATGTTTATGTTATTAAAGCATCCCGCCTCGGACACAAACCCTTTCTGCCTTGGCATGAAATTGGTTTTTGCCCTGAGTTTTTGGTCAATCATTCCCCAATAAATTCGGCTTATTACCGAGGAAATTGTGATTGGCCTGTAATTTTCGGCTTTCCTTGCATCTTTTCCCTCTTTAGGAATCAGCTTTGTTTTGTGTAACCGCCATGCGTCTGGCTGGATACCTGATGCAAGGATTTGGTTAAAGAGTAGCCTGAGGGTCTCTCTCACACCCCTGCTCTTTAGACTATCCACTTTTACTCCATCTACCCCTGTAGCGGTGGTACTCTTAAATCGGGCCAGCCGTTTAGAAATATCATCGCTTGTGATAGGGGTTAGTACTGATTCCGCCGACAAACTGTCTTTGGCGACCCCCATTGGTGGTATTTGGGTCGGTGGAGTGGACCCCCAGAGATACTTGTAGAGCGCCTCGACTTCACTGAGTTTAAGGGCGTCGGCGTCTATGGTGTTCTCTGGGCCAAGCCATGTGTTCTCTCTGACTTTCTTAGCCAGTTCACCAGGGTTCTTTTTGTACATTTCCTGAGTTCTGGCGTAGCAGAATCTCCTCCTGGCTCGATTTGACTTGCGTCTTGTTTGTCGGTTGTTGCTATCACCTGCGGTGGTGTCCGTCAGTGTGATAGCTTGGATAACTTCGGCGTATAGCGCGTTAAGTTCATCTTGCTCGATTGCCCCCTTATCGAGCCTCTCTCTCAGGCACTTGATAATGTCCTCGAACCCCCTTATGGAGGGTTTTACTGGTTGAGGAGCCTGTAGAGCTTGTTTGCGAATATTATTCGCCCAGTTTGGGTCCGCTGGGGGAGCCCTTGTTCCCTCAGCTGGGTCTGCTGTTTGTGACCCTACGTTGTGCTCTTCGACCCGGATTAGGCTTATAGAAGGACCCTCGCCTTCCGGGTCTCCCGCTTCGCTTTCAGAGGGGCCCCTGCTCCCCTCTGAGGAGTGGCAGCTGTTTACCTTTCTCAAGGGTGAACAGCTCCTCTCCGTGGTCGTCTCAGGATCGCTTTCGCTGTCACTAACTAAGACTCGCGCTCTCCTTTTTATTGGTCCGGGGGGTGGGCTGTTTCCCTCCGAACCCGACCCTGAGACACTGCTTTTCTCGCTACTATTATCACTGCTTGTGACCGGTTCCCTACTTATCTCCGGCCTGGCTCCGGACCTGTGGTTGAGAATATACTGTTCTCTGGCCTCTATGTACTTGGGTTCTTTCCTTTTGTCCCTAAGTTGTTTAGCGGTCTTGTCTAAACGTTGAGCCATTCGCATTGCGATCCTGCTATCGCCTTGGAATTCTAGTTCCATTGCCAACATGGCTTGAAATTCCTCGTCTGAGAAAACCCTTCGCCTTGGTTTACTCGCTACTACTCTTACTCTTACTCTTACCCTGGGCACCTTCGCTTTGGCTGCCCTAGCCTTGTTGGCTTCTTGAGGGTGAGCATGTCTTAGATGTTGAGACAACCCTCTTTGTGAGCTGAAGGAGCAGTCGCAGGCGGGGCAGGGAAAAGCTAATTGAGTGTTAGCTTGTTGCCCAGCCTTAGGTCCATTGCATTTAGGCATGTGGCACCTAAGGTTGTGGATCCCCTTGAACTGTCCTTCGCACTTACAGCACTTGTATTTTAGTTTTATTTCTTTATGGTTCTCACTATGATGTGTAAGTTCATCATTGCTTGTGAGCGCCATGTAATTCCCCCGATCAGCGGCGAGACATATACCGCATGATCTGGCATTGAATGGGAGAATGATCTCGTATCCATTAACTCGCCAGTTGTTACCGGTGTCCCCCTGTAGGTTACCGTGAGGCCCGGGAACTTGGGTCCCACGATAGTCATCCGAGGCGTGGCTAATAATGTCCTGTGCAATATTAAATTAAACTCGCTTCGGCCCGCAAAGCCTGGCAAGTATTCGCCTATGCCCATTTCCCTTGGGCGCTCTTGTTCCCAAGGGTCCGATTCAGAAGGCGAGTTTGTCACCTTCCTTGAGCTTAAGGGGGTAAGCTAACTCCCCTGTGGAATCGGGTTTAACCTCCTGGAGGACCTAGGTGTTTGTCCCCCCCTCATGTTTCGATCCGGCCAGCATTAGCATGTCAGCGCCGCCACGAGAAGGCTCTGGTCCGGTCTTGGATGCCAATACCCCAGCATGTCGTATTGCTAACATCCCTGCGCTTTCGCACTTTGGACCCAGGTTAGATAAAGTGTACCTGGGTGGAGGCTATGACCCCCTTAAGAGAGTCTCACTCGAGGTCTCCTCTGCACGTTTTCAGTATTGGATCCTGTTGGCGCCACTCTCAGGCCCTAGCTACTTAAAAACCGTCTTTGCGGCTCGGCAATGTATTCAAAACCGAGAACCACTCGGGTGCCGTCAGGTACCATCAAGCGTCGGCACGCACTCGCAATCAACTCCAATACTGATCCTGTTTGCGTGACGTGCCTAATGTCACAATAGGCCAACAGGACGTGCTTAGTTAGGAATTCATCGCGAGATGAATTCCACAACTGTTAGTGACGGAGACTCATGAGAGAGTTATTCTTAAGAGAGTCATAGTTACTCCCGCCGTATACCCGCGCTTGCTTGAATTTCTTCACGTTGACATTCAGAGCACTGGGCAGAAATCACATTGCGTCAACACCCGTTGGGGCCATCGCAATGCTTTGTTTTAATTAGACATAGCGACGGCGGCGCTTAAAGCGCCATAGGTGCAACTCGAAGAACCCAGAAGTCTACATGTATCATATCCTATGATGGCAGCAACTCGAGGAACATAGAAGTGTACATGTTTAATAATAAATAATTAATATTTCCTAGCAGACGTGGTTACATTTTGTGTTTGTTGTTACCCACGTCTGCTAGGAAATATTAATTATTTATTATTAAACATGTACACTTCTATGTTCCTCGAGTTGCTGCCATCATAGGATATGATACATGTAGACTTCTGGGTTCTTCGAGTTGCACCTATGGCGCTTTAAGCGCCGCCGTCGCTAGTATCCCCAGTATTTCCCTAAACCAACAACAGTAACAGAGATGAAAAGATTCATGGGATTAGCATCATGGTATAGAAGGTTCGTACCGAATTTTGCCAACGTAGCGGCACCATTAAATCAGCTGACACATGGTAAGAAGAAGAGCAACAAATTAATTTGGAATAATAGAGCTGAGAATTCATTTAAACATTTAAAACAGTTACTTATTTCTGCACCAGTATTGGCGAGTCCAGATTATGACAAACCATTCACAATTCAGACTGATGCTTCGAAGTACGATTTAGGAGCAGTACTCACGCAAGGCGAAGGAGAGCACGAGCATGTCATCGCATATATAAGCCGTACACTAACAAAACGAGAACAGAACTTTGCAGCTACAGAATTGGAATGCTTGGCAGTATTGTTTGCGATTGACAAATTTAGACCGTACGTAGAAGGCACCAAATTTAAAGTAATCACTGACCACTCATCATTATTCTGGTTAATGGAAATGCAGGACCCCACTGGAAGACTAGCGAGATGGGCAATAAAACTTCAACAATTCGATTTTGACCTAATCTACCGTAAAGGTGCGTTAAATGTGCGCCGATCGAGATAGCGTGCGTTACAATCAGCAGAGAAGAAATGGATGATTGGTGTCAGACGATGATTGAGAAAATTCAGCAGAAACCAGTGAAATGGATTGGAAAACTGAAGATGGCGTTCTGTATAAACTAATATTTAATGATGACATTCCGATAAACTTGTCGCAGTGGAAGATTGTGGTTCCGAAGAATAAACGTAAGGAAATATTTCAGAAATTTCATATAGATTCTTTAGCAGCTCAGCGGAAAAGGAGGTGGTGTAACGGATGCAAATTTTTAAATCAGAATTCTTCCTTATCATTTTTAGATATAATTTGCATTTTTTGTGATAGATAGCACTGCAGTAGTTACGGCGTGCAGAGAGGATCTTCGACGTTCGAGAAGCAAGTTGGTTTCCGATCGCTGGCGTGAGCAGAAGCAGAGAGGCAGCGTGCAGCATTTCTTTTCGATTTTGCGGATGAAAAATTAGTTTGGCTTCATGGTAAAATATTCCAAATTGTGAAATTAATTTCACGTAAGTGTTTAATACATTTCTTTTATTTTATTTGGCAGTGGTTTCGCTAGATAGTAGATAGGGACATGAAGAGAGGGAATAGGAATGAGAACACAACACGCAACCAACCCCAGTTCTCATTCCTATTCTCTCATTTTGCTTTATTGAAACTGAAATACATGTTTCCTTGGGGGTTTGTTTACCCCCCAAGCTTGTCAATACAAAATTGTTGTTACATTTATTACATATACATATCACAAATTACAGCGGTTTGACTCTAAGTTAATTTAAAACATTGGACGAGACAAACGGGTGACTCTGGTCCCGCTAGCGAATGTGCAAAAATCTTGGTATGTTCTTAGGTCCGTTCTTGTTTCTTCATTGGTTGGCCAGAGTGGGCCTGAGTCTTGTTGATCTGAGTTGTGTGGAGAAACTATGAGATGGCATAAAAATTTCAGTGACAAGTCACTGTAGAAGGTTTAGTAAATTAATTAGCTTATGGTTTGTTAAAGCTATTGTGTATAGAAAGGTTCAGTGATAAAACACTGTTGAAATTCGAATTTAGCTTATTAAATGTTAAAGCTATTATGTGTAGAAAAATTCAGTGAACAAGTCACTGTTGAAGTTCGCAGTATGTTTAGCATATTTATGCTGAGCTGATTTATAGTGTGGAAAGTTTTAGTGACAAGTCACTATTGAAGAGTTGTAGTTTTATCTTCTTGCGAAGCCTTCCAAGAGGCTAAGCTTGTTAGTCTGAATTAGTTCATTGAGTAGTAAATCGGGAGATAGTGGCCATGTTAGAGTAGCTGTTTGTAGAATGGCTCTCTGCACGTCGTAATTTATGCATGTGTAGATACGGTGTATGGGAGTATCTGAAATATTACATGCCTGGCAGAGGTCGTCATCACTTTTGCCAATACGCAACAAGTGAGACGTAAAATCACCATGTCCTGTTAAGACTTGTGCAAGGAGGAAACTGTGTTCCAAATTTAAAGTTAACCTTCCCCTTATGCTAGGGAATAATAAGAAGGTTGTTCGACCTTTATCTGTAGCAGCCCAGTCTGCCTGCCACTTGTCAATTAGAATGCTGCGGATTTGAGCCTTGCATTCGTTAATTGACTCGAAGTCTGCAATGTTGATTTGAGTCTCGAAGACCTGTGCAGAACCTGTCTTCTTTAGTTGAGTTCTAGCAGAACCTTCCAAGATTGACAAAGTCAGTGGGGGAATGCCTGCTAGAACCGAAGCGGCTGGAATTGAAACAGAACAGTATGTTCTCGCAATAACTCTGGCACAGAAGGCCGAAAGACTGTTGAGCCTTTTAGAGTTTAGTGCTTGAAGTGCACGATGGCTCCATATGGACGAAGCATATCCAACTATTGGGATTATGGCTCCGACATAAATTTCTAATAAGCCCTCGGGGGGTCTGCCCCAGTTTAGTCGCATGAACCTTTTAAGACTGGAGAAGATTGCTTTCGCCTTTTGGCATACTTGTTTTACGTGCTCAATAAAGTTAAGATTTTCGTCGATTATAATCCCTAAATATCGGGTAAATGCAGATCTTCGGATGTTGCATCCCCGCATCTTTAGCTGTGGATCTCTTAAAAGTTTCCCTTTAAGAAGAACGTATGTGGATTTAGCTTTCGAAAAGTTAAGTTTATGAGTCTCAGCCCAGCTTGCTGCAGTCTCAAGTAATGCGTTCGCTTTCTGTTCCAGTTCTGCTCTTGTGTTGGCCGATATCAAGACCAGGACATCGTCCGCATATGCGATGATTTCGGAGTTGGGAGGCAATTCTGACTCAAGGAGTGGGTCAACTACAATGTTCCATAGATCCGGGCCCAAAACTGACCCTTGTGGGCAACCCATGGTAAGTACTTTCGCCTTTGACTCATCGCCAATGGTGTAGGTAACTCCACGGTTGTGTAGATAGCTCTTCACACTCTGCAATACATAGTTATTGACTCCTCTTTCTTGCAGCATAAAGATGACTGAAGGCCACCATAAGTTATCGAAGGCGCCCGCAATGTCTAGGAACAAACCTACGACATACTTGTCAGTTGAACCGCTGACAAAATTCATGAGTTTATTCATTGGTTCTATTGTGGAACATCCGGGCGTGAATCCATATTGATTCGGATGGTGCAGGTTTTCAACATCCTGCCTCATTAAATATAGCAGAATTCGTTCGTATAGCTTTCCCAACTCGGAGAGCAGCGATATCGGACGGTAAGATTTCGGATTTGTCAAGTCTCTGTCCATTGACTTAGGAATGACTTTTAGGTTTCCTTGCTTCCAAGGAAACGGGAAGTGCCCTACAACTAGGCATTCCTGCAGAAATCGTGCCACATAGCCAGATATTTCATTTGTCAATATTTTCAGTAGTTTACCTGGGATCTCATCAGGCCCAGGTGCTTTCCGATTCTTTATTTTAGAAATCATTGATTTCACCAGATCCTCTGTTATATCTGGTAGGATTTTATTTGCAGTTTCAGCAGCCTGTGCTGTCTCTCTTGCCCTTGTGTGTGTTGGCAAGTCAGTTGTGACATCGTCTCCTGGGAGTAAAATCTGGAGTAGATAATCCATTGTTTCGGGGACAGTTGTAGTATGCTGCCCCTGTGCCTTTGCTAGTGCCGATAATGGCGGACTGCGCTTTAGTTTATCGGCAGCGATTTTATAAGTCACACCCCAAACATTATTCTTGAGATCTTCATAAATGAACCTCTTCCACGACTTATCTCTTTCCTCTTGAATTCCTTTTTTGTATTTTCCTAGGAGTTCACGGAACTCGTGTAGGTAGTGTGTTCTATCATCTTGGTTTGCCGCGCGCTGGGCGCGACGTTTTGCTTCACTCACTTTCACCCGGAGGCGATCTAGCTTTTCATTCCACCAGTGCGCACGATTTTGGAAGATCCGCTTGCGTGGCACTGTGGCTTCTAGGATTGTATGCAAACCATTTGACAGCAAATCTGCCTTATAGTCAAGGAATCCAGGTTCAGGAATGAACGGAAGAGATTCCATGTAGTTTATGAGTGCGACTGCTCTGCACTTTGCCTCATCTTCATTGATGTGTTTTATATTAAATCCACCCATTTTTACTATTTCAGGTCGTGTGAATTCTATCTCGTAAGAGATGAATCTATGGTCTGAGGACGAGTGGTCATTTCGAACTTGCCAGCTTGAAGTTGTGACAGCAGCAGGCCCATTTACGAGGGTGATGTCAATGTTTGACTGTCCTCTCACCCCATTAAAAGTAGGTAAATGGCCTGGTAAGTTGAGTGTATATAAATCGTGAGTGTTTATATACTCGAGGAGCTCATCTCCTCTTTCATCAGTGTGAGTCGAGTACCAGGTAAGTGACTTTGCGTTGGCATCGCATCCTATGACTAGCGGGACGTTCGCATAGTTTTGAACAATAGTAGTTAAATGCTCAATATCCTGTCTTATTTCGTTTCTTGGTGCAAAATAAGAGGAGTTTAATACAATTGAACTCCCCTGTGTTCTTACTTCACATGAAGCAGAGAAAGGTGTATTTAAATGTGTTAGGTTTAACACCTCAATATTCGTGTTTAATACTACAATAGCTGCATAGAATTTCTCACTTCTATGTGAAATGACTTTGACCGACGAAGTTCCAGGAATTTGGAATGTATACCTATTTCTGAATGAGTAGGGTTCCTGCATAAGTATTATGTCAAAGTCGTTGTTATTTGCAAATCCTAAGCATTCTTGTGTGCAGGACCTCGAGCCTTGGAGGTTTATTTGTAACACTTTAAGTTTAAAGTTCATAATTGGTGTTGTTTATGTAGGACTTAATACGCTTCTGGTATGAGGGACACATCGTGTCTCTCGCGCTGTGCATCACCTCCTCCGACCTGAGGCCTGCACGTGTGCAATTGGAGCACCTTTTGGGTCCTTGCGGACTTGGGCATTCTTCTGTCAAATGGTCATGAGCGCAGTTTGCGCATTGTTTCGCGCTTTCACATTTTTCTTTTGAGTGTCCAAACTTGTTGCAGTTGAAACATCTGCGTACATATACGTGGTCATCAACTGAACAAGAGTTCCACTCAATATAAACTTTGCCAGCCTTCTTAAGTATGTTCCTCACTTTTGGAGAAACCTCCACAACCCAATGATTTGTAGGTCTATCTCTTCTCCCAAATCTCGTAATAGGTTGTATATATATATATCCTCTGCCTTTAAGTTATCCTCAACAAAGTTTTGTTGCGTTATACAGGCAGTTAGTTCTTCAGCATCCAGATTTTTCGGCACATTGAAAATTGCCACCCGTGGGTTAAGCTTCTTCGGTTCTCTGGCAGCCAGCCCTGCCTTTTTGAGATTTCCGCAATTTAAAAGTGTCTTAATGTCAGAGTAAGACTCAATTCTTATTGAGTTGTTTGGCAATCTAATGACTCGCTCGGGTTTAAAGTCATTTTCAGATGGTAGGAACACTTTCTCAAGCGCCTCCTTGGTCTCATCACTAGTTTTGATCTTTGTGTTGCTTGCTAGTGGAGCTATAATAACTTGCGACATCTTCTTGGTCGCAGCCGTCTTTATGGTTTGGCTAACTTTGGGCGCTTTAAGCGACTGTGCGTAGGATGGTTTAGGAATAACTTGAGGTATGGGAGTAGAGATAATACTGTCGATTTTATTGTTTAGTTCCTTGACAATAGTCAAGATGTCATGTTCAGGAATTGGGAGGTAGGCTTGAAAGCCATTCTCCAAGTTTTTTAGTGACTTAGCCACTCTTTTGAACTGTTCTATAACAGTTTTTGTCATAACTTTCCTATCACTGCTTTCTTTAAGCACTTTCTTGGACTCTGCTTCTGCTAGAGTCAAGTCATTGTTCACCTCTCTAAGTTTCTCCTGTAAAAATTCAGCAAGCCCACTCTTGCGTTGATCATCATCGACGGAAAGCGACGATCTGTCGGCCATGGGGAAGGAAAAGGGATGAGGAGCACGGGGCTACCTCTTAGCCGTCTGTGGGAGCTTATAGCTCAAACGCACTGGTGGAAACTCCCCCTTATGCTCGCCAGCCCACAGGTCGTTGCCCGCCCTTCGCCACGAGGAGGCGGGTAGTATAGATTTCCGCGGATGGGACTCGAGAACGTTTTAGCGATTTTTGGCTTCTATCTATAGATAGGGCGAAAGATTTATTCGCATAGAACGAAAGCCAGAGTCAGTAGATAGGGACAGTGGGAATCTCGTTAATCCATTCATGCGCGTCACTAATTAGATGACGAGGCATTTGGCTAGCCAAATACCCCATTTATTAAACATATAAGGGTACATTTTGCGTTAAGATCTAACCCACGCAGAGGGTTTACAATGCTCCTTACATATACAAAAATACAAGAAATGTAATGTAATAAGGGGGGGACACCTAAGTAGTCCTGGTCCGGAGAGACTGGGTTCCTCGGTTCCGCGATGTAGTAGCCGGTCTCCTTCTCCACACGCTCGCCATGAACTGCCGGTGAAGAGTGTTGCCCCACTTGAGGCAACTGTGCACGCATGACTTCCTGAGATGTGCGGGAAGTTGGAGGGCCTCGGTCGTCGCTTCATTTGCGCGGGGCCAGATTCCTCGAGCACCAAGGATGAGGGGGAGGCAGACAATTTCTTTCCCCTCCCAACGTCGGGCGGCTGCTTCCATGAACCTGGGATTGTCGTATTTGAGACGCTTGGCGTCCCAGGTGTCCTTCAAGGTGGTAGGACGCTCCCAGCTGACCTGAACATCGCAGATGATGATGTGGTCGGTTGGTAGATGGATTGCCAGGTCAGGGATAAACAACTTCCCGTCCGGATGGTGAACTCTGGGCTCAACCTCGGTGCTCCAGCCTTTAGATCTGCAGTGACGGGCGATCTTCCGCGCGATTTCGTTGTGGCGTTCAATCCTAGTGCCGTGGACAATCTTGCAAGCTTGCAAGATGTGGCACACGGATTCCTTCACGGAGCAGCCTGCCCTACACATCTGTTCTTCGGCATCCTTGTAAGGCAGGTTGGCGCATGGGAGGTTGGACGTGCGCAGTTGTATTGCCCGAACGAAGTCGTGCCCCGTCCATCCTCTGGGCTTGTGCATTATCCAGGAGCGGCTCGCAGCGTCCTCGGCAGCAGCTTCCAACCCTTGGCTGTAGGTTGAGCCCTTATTTCGTCCAACCAGAAGGCAGCTGGATGACCGATCGGAGCCAACCGTTCGATCCGTTGGACCATATTAGTGGTTGGGGCGACAGCTAAGATGGTAGCTAGCGTGTCATCGGCATGTTGAAGGCGGAGAAGCCTATCCCGGAGAATCCGCGGAATGGTGGTACGGAGGTGTGGAATCCCGAGACCCCCATCTGATAGCTTGGCGTGCAGGAACTGGTTGCCTGTCTTCTCATGAAGGTGGAGGATCTTCTTGACGGTCCTCCGGATCAGCCTGTCACACTCCGCCAGGAGGGTCCCCGTAATGGATGGGTTTTGGAGACCATGGTAGAGGCGGGGGACAAGGTATGTCTTCAGAATGGATAGCTTTTGGTCCGGTTTTAGTGGAGCTTTCTCGAGGTTGCGGAGCCAGTTGGACAGGTTGTGCAGCGTCGGCTTGGAAGTGCCCGTGGCGCTGAACTCTAAGCCAAGGTACCGGAACACGGACAGGTCAGCGACCATGGGAAGAAGTGACTTCTGGACGCTGAATATCGGTTTAGTTCTAGGGACCGATTTGCCTGAGATGGTAGCGGCAGAGATGGTTGCGCATTTCTTTGCGTTGATCTCCATCCCTCGGCGGCGGAAAAACTGGACTGCCGTGTCGAGGGTGATCATCATGTCCGCGTCCCGGTCCTCAATGAGTATAAGGTCATCCGCAAACCCGATGCAAGCGATGCGGTGCCCGGGCGCGATGGTCCCGCCCGGCCTGGTGTTGTTCAATTCGGAAATAAGCTCGTCCAATATTAGGTTAAACAAGAAGGGACTCAGAGGGTCTCCTTGCTTAACACCTCTTCTGAAGAAAACCCTGCCCGACGTCTCTGAACCCACGGAGATGGTGGTGTGGGCTTGCAGGCAGTTGCGAATGTAGCCTATAGTGTCAACATCATAACAATATTATATGTACAAATCATACATTTTACTCAATGTCAAAGATCGTTCTAAATATTCCTTCAAAGTGTTCTTTCTGCAATAATGCGATGGAATACGGGGAAACATATTAATGTGATCCTTAATAGTTAGCCTCCTATCATTACCAATGCTTTTTTATGTTGTAGATCTTCTTGAATCATGACTAGGAGTACATGTTAAACCTTGACGCTTATTTTCGAGCACGCCTAAATAAAATTGCTTACATACACGTATTTTTGTATCATTCTTTACAAAAAAATATATGTTTTGGTCCTCTGACGATTGTTTTTGTTTCTCTTGAGATCTACTAAATACCTATCAGTGGTTTTGTCATAGAAAATACCTTTGTCATTGTCAGTAATTTTCCAAAATTCTGCGTGAATTAAGTTTACCTCCTCTTCAGAAAAATTTAGAAGACATTTGAAGCGACAATTGGCACAATTCCTTTTACAAGTTCTTGCCTTGGCAATCTTACCATTGGTATTTTCATATTCTTAACCAGCTTGTCTTCGTCTCTTTCTGATATTTTTCTTTCACTTCATTGGATCACCTTTCCTTTTTCTTGAAGGTACATCTGCGATGTCGTTGGGTCTAGAAAAGTATTGGCCTGTTACTTTTATTTATCTTAAAATAGGTACCTAAGGATTATATTACTCATCAGCAGAGTCATTTAATTCCACTAAAGTGTTTAGGGCGTCAACATCGCAAACAAGATTGTCATCCTCTGCATCACATAAACTATCTTCGGAATTAGAACTGAAACGAAAGTTCAATGGAAAATATATGAAAACTAACAGATTTCCAAGTATAAAATATGTAAACCAAAAATTTTCACTGAAATTTGGGCAAGTTTATTCTATGTCCACACTTGACCGTATTAAAAAAATTTCGTTGTACTAGAATAATTTTTGAATTATTTTGTATTAGATCAATAATTATTCTAACTCCAAATGCATTATGTATTTATTAATATTTTGATAAAAAATACATTTTTTTCTTAATATTAATACAATAAATAATTTGACATTTTACCAGTATAGAACACAGATTTAATCATAACTTTTCTTTGATTTTAATTTTGTGTAAATCAACTAAAAATATCATTAATATAGGAAAAACAATATTATAATAATTTACGGCGCATTCTATAACGCTACAGAACTGTAAACGTGTACAAATTTACATTATTTTAATGGGTGTTTTTTTTGGACATGTGGTTTTTAAGTTGACACTACTTTTTTCGGAGATGGTCTTTTTGACAGCTGTCACTTGATTTATGCTCAGTTTGATTTGCCATTTCATAATGAATAGACTTACTCCTGAACAACGTTTATTACCAAAATAATGGTTCGGTTCGCGCGACGCATCGCGCGCTGCGTCCAATATTCGGTCAACATAATCGCCCAGCAGAGTCGGTAATTCGAGCAACCATGGATCGGTTTCGCACCACGTTTACTCTAGTGGATAATGCGCATCCTCAGAGACGCCGTACAGTGCGCACCGAAGACGCTATTGCTGCTGTGGAGCAGAGTATCGAAGAAGACCTGAATGAGTCCATCCGCTATCGCGCACAACAATTGGAGCTGTGCCCATCCACTTTATGCAAGATTTTGCGGAAGGATCTTGGTTTGCGGGCTTACAAAATCCAACTCGTGCAAGAATTGAAGCCAAACGACCATCAAGCGCGTCGCACGTCTGTGAATAGGCCCAAAACGAGATGGCCGCCGATCTCGATTTTCACAAGAAAATTTAATTTTTTAAATTTAATTTAAATTTAACATCGCTGGACAATTTCTTGTGGGGATATGTGAAGTCGCTTGTCTACGCAGATAAGCCCGAGACGATTGACGCCTTGGAAGAGAATATTCGGCGCGTTATTGCTGACATACGGCCCCAATTGCTGCAAAAGTGGTCGGAAATTGGGCCTCTCGACTGGAATTTATTCGAACCAGCCGCGGCGGCCACTTACCCGAAATCATTTTTAAAACATAATGGCAAACCCTTATCTTTATAATAAAGCTAAATTCTTGGCCATAACATTAAATTATATGCGTTTTATTTCTTCTTGAAAACCACACGTCTAAAAAAACACCCTATATTTTACAGTTCTGCAGCGTTAGAGGAATATAAAAAATAGCACCGTTTTTAACCATTAGAATTAAACAATGAATTCCAAAAAATTATATTAGTCTGGGCAAAGTGTTTGTAAAGTTTTTTTATATCATCTATTTTTGCTTGCGGAATTTGAATTTTTTTATTAATAATTGTGGCTGTAGTAAATTTAGTTTTTTTTTCAGGAGCGGATTTTCTCGTTTTCACAGTTTTTACATCTAAAATGTTTTCAGAAAACGACGTTCTGTACAGAACTCTTTCTGAGTGTTTTTCGTACACTAGATGTTTAACTTTGGTAAACGGTATCTTCTTCAGATTAGTTTGCAAGGCAATTGTTTTAAAGTCTTTGAAAGAATGTCTTTTTATTTGGTAAACTTTATACGGTTTTTTGACCGAATATTTAGCAAAGCTCGTACCATAGCTAACGGGCTATGTATTTCTCTCCTAATTATATTACGATCAATTACACTGTGCATGCTATCTACTTCTTGAATACAGCTATGTCCTGGTTCCTGAAATTTTTGTTCGATAATTTCTAGGTGATGATCAAAATTCAATCAAAGCAGAAGACATAAAGGAATTTTTATTTTGTGGTAATCATGAATCAGGCCACATTTTTTTTTGTTTCGTCGTTGGCATTTACAACTTGTTCCAAAAGGTTTATTACCGCACTGGTAATATCATTACCGGCCATAGCTTCATGCCATTTGGCATTTACAACTTGTTCCAAAAGGTTTATTACCGCACTGGTAATATCATTTCCACCTCTTCCGGCCATAGCTTCATGCCACAAAATACAATGGTCTTGTCGTATCCCTACATCAAATCCTGTTAAATTGTATAAAGCAAACTTTCTTGTATAATAAAAGATTAATATAGATGATAATAAATATTTTGAATATATTTACAGGCTCTAACTCCATTTTACAGAAGACTATTGGAGTTAGAACACAAATTCATAAAAAAAAATTCGGAAAATTTAGAGTTAGAATAACCTGATTCTAAGCAGTCGATATATATGTATTAATCTGAAAAAAACATTCATCAACAATACTTCAACAGCATAACTATCACATCTCCGTTAATTCTAAAAAATAACACATTGGCGCTGCTGCGATTTTAAAGATATTCGCCTGTAACATAAGTAAATGAATTGTTTTTTCATGATTTTTTCGATAGTTTAACCGGGACAACTTCATTCTTCTTCTTCTTACTGATGTTTTCTAGTGTGTAAATGTTTATATTTATTTCATTCATTTCTTCAAATTTCTCAATTTCTTTCAGTTTCATGGGGAAACTAAGACCTTCATATTTTAAGACGATTGAAATATGTGGATATGATGTAATTCTATCCGAATTTTTATTACCAGTGTATAGGCAACTTACAACACTCCAAAGAAAACAGTATGGATCTTCGTTAAGGCTGTTCGACCCTGGCCTCAGAAAACTGTTATTTTGCACAACTTTAAGATGGTTTTTCTTGTTACTGTACGTTTTGTTTCTTTTCAAAAAAAATGTGCATATTATTGAATACTTTATAAACTAAATGGCAGACTCAGAATTTTAAATAATGTTATTGTTAATAAGATATCGGTACTATTAGTGAAGGTGTAAAGATGCTCATATTTTCTGTAATAAATTTTTTATTTAAAATTGCTCTCTGCTATTTAATAGCATTAGTAAAATTATGCTGAGGATGCTCAAAAAATAAAAAATCCAATAACCCGTTCTTGAAAAAAAAGGAATTATGTGATGCGCAAATGCGAATTTTTCAAATAATATTCGTTCGTGTTTTTGCGCGTTGCGCCAATATTTAGACAACTTATTTCACATCCTTGTTTTCTGCTCCCAGGTTCGAGAACCTCAAAGCAATAAACTCGGTAGGGGGTAGGATAGGGCTCAGGTATAAAGTTGAAACCTCCAGCTTCTTGTTTCAAATATAAATTTGTGTGATACTGTTTCGTGTAATATAATAACAGAAAAATTTCAAAACATTATTGTTTAATTTAAATTGTAATAGATTTGTAATTACAAAAATTTGTTGCAGTTACAATATAACATTCAATTATTTAACTCAATAAAGCTGATACTAAATTGATACTTAAATTTTTGTACTTACCGAGCAAATTAATATTTGTAAACCATAAAAACACATATGAGTTGTGAATGAAGTACAAACCTTGATTATTATTACGAGTATCTACAAAACATAAAAGTATTGGATTGGAGTTTTGTAAATGGAATGAAAATTAATATAAGTGAGTAATTGTCAATGTGTTACATTTAACACAATTTATTGTTTTGCATAAATCATATCATTTACATTTTTATTAATAATTAGATACTATAAATTAATTTTCCTTGTTTAACAAATAAATCCACTATAAATAATTCGGCCATGCATAAATACATGAAATAAAACACATATTGAAGTATGTTCAATATAATTAAAAAATTTAAAAAATTATAATTATTATATTTGATTATTTGTTCAAACTAAAATCTTAAAACAATAAAATATAATCAATATGTTTCTCGGGGAGGTAAGTCCCGTATATACCTGGAATCTATTAATTCCGGCAAAATTCCATCGTGATAAAATTTGTTTAATTGATCTTCCATTTTTTCTTGCCAAAATAAATTATCACGATGAATTTCTTGCACAAATATGTCGTGTGGACACCACACAACAAAGTAGCATAATTTTATTTTTGTTATATGTAGCTGACCCTGAACTTGATACATATAATTATGGTTGTCCTTGAGTGTTATCTCCCCGTTGTATATTTTCAAAAAGTTTATTTCTTTT
Source organism: Agonum fuliginosum (assembly GCA_947534325.1). Classification (NCBI taxonomy): domain Eukaryota; kingdom Metazoa; phylum Arthropoda; class Insecta; order Coleoptera; family Carabidae; genus Agonum; species Agonum fuliginosum. Next base: position 18,543,451 of record OX384044.1, read on the forward strand.
TGTTCAATTGCACTTTTTATTGTTTGGGCTTTTAGTTTTGCTGGACATTTAATTTCGATTATTTTATCGAGGTCAATCAAGCCATCTGGAGAAGCAGCTAAAAATGGTAATTTTTCATCTATTACCAATCCACTTGGTTCAACTTTCAAATGAAATTTTTCTTCAAATTCATTAATAGCAACTTTTTCATTTTGAACACCGTACATTGTATTTACATTGCCTCTAAAATTGCTATACAACAAACCAAATACTTTTTTCCCCATCGGCGTCGTAGCCTTCTTCTTGCAAATACTTCCAAAGTTTGAAGCAGTTAATCTTTTTCTTCTTTCTTGATGCCAAATATCAGAGTGCCGCTGCTCTAGAGTTTTCGCAAAAATTTCGTTTCTGTCGGTTTCCATCAGTGATTGAAGGTATACTTTTTTTTCTTTTTCTAATTCTTCATGTGGCATGTCTGTAGTTGGATTTGCTGCATCTGGTCCATATTCCAAGTCGGCATCTCCACCGTGGCCCGTTTTTCTTCTTTTATTACTGCTTCTAGATCTTCTGTTTCTTTTAATTTGTTGAATTTTTCTTGCATATTTCTTTGTATATACACCCGTGTTTTTGTTACCCAAATAATTTTGTATATTTTCATGAAAATTCGTAGAATTTTGAGAAAGTACAGCTGCATCACATCGCGCATTGTATCCATTTCTTAGAGAATAATTAACTCTTTTGCCTCCAACAAATTTAGCAACAACACTGTTAAATGATTCTACAGAATTGTTATTTTGACCTTCTATTAAACTCTCTGCATTGTTAGCTAGTCTTTCAACTGCAGTCATTATTTTTTCGTATATTTCTTTCTTCTCCAGAGCATTAAAAATCTGGAGTTCATTTGATTTTGTACAAAAATAATTTCTATCTTCGCAATTTTTATGATCTCCAAATATGTGAGATGGGCCATTTAAAATATCCTTCTTCAATTCTCGAATTTGTTCAGTTTTTGAAACTGGCGTGTTTTGCCTGTAATCGACTGCTTTAGTTACAGCTGTTCGAAATCGTAACAAATTTTCCGCTACATACTTTCGCACGTTAATATTTGTTCGGGGTGTTTTACTGATATCTTTCAACTTATTTATGTAGCACCGTAAAAGATGATTAGTACACTCAATTTTTTTAACAATTAAATTTTGACCATAAGGTGCACAATCTCTAATTCTTCTATAAACACTACTGTCTCCATCGGCAATAATGCACCCATATTTCAAATTATGCATCTCAATGCTCGTCTTAAAACCTTCTAATATTATTTGTGCTTCCATGCCTGTTGATGAACCTTTCCAATTCATGTAGCATTTGTGGTCATTTTTCTGTTCTTCCTGCTTGAAACTTCTTCGTGCGCAAACGGAACAATATTTGTTTTTTACGCCTACAAACAATACTTTTTTAGTTCGTGCCCCAATTATACATGCCACTCCAGATAACGCATTATAATTTGATCTGTAACTTCGCTTGCTCCACGCTCCATCTGCAATAATTGATATTATGGGTATACCGTCAACATCAACTTCACCAGCTTCTATTGCAAGTCTAGCCTCTTCCTCTCCGGCTTTCTGCATTTCCTCCCAAGCTGCATGTTGCAAACACGAGGATACAGTATCGTGATGTTTCGAATATGTTTTCTGTGTCATTGAAGGAATGTCCATTGTTGCATTTATTTCTTGATATTGACTGTACCCACCCCCTGTTATCAACATTGCAGTTACAACCAAAGTGTTTACGTCGACGTCTGATTCAGGATCTTCGGAATGCACTGTTTCTTCTTTATTGCACATCAGACATTTAAAGAAAAATACGCTTTTTGCCCCCATACGTTTTTCCGACACAAGATTTACATCGAAAAATGAACAACCAAAACCATCATGTTTCATAGATTTCAATGAAGAGATAAAATAATTTATGTCCACAATTCTTCTACCGGTTATAACTGAGGATTCAACATCATTTCGCTGAACTTCTGGCTCTATAAGTAGTTCATATTCCTCGATAGATGATATCGTTGAATCAGTAGTATTCAGATCAATGTCACTATAATCTCCACTGTTGTTACTTTCTATGTCTATTTGGTGGCTCAAAATATGTTCCGAATCAACATCATTTGATTCGGCAATTTGAACAACATCTTCAGGCGTAGTTGAATCTCGGATGATATTTGGATGAGAGCTGTAATAAAATAAAATCACAGAAATGTAGAAATGTCGAAATATATGCAAACACAATATAAATTTGTATGACTCATTATGGTAGGTACATTTATTAAATTTGTATTATTTAATTAGATTAAACAAAATATAAAGTCTCACGTTAATAAACGTCTTGAAAAAGCTCTCAACTACAACATATTGAAATAATTTTTTTCTTTTGTTATTGATATCACACGCCATTATAGTTCAGTTTTAAAAATATGCTAAAATACTTGATCATTTTTGCTATAAATTGTTGTTATTTCAACACCAATATATTTCATAATTTAAAAACTCTAGTCTTGATCTCGATCTCAGGTCGAAAATCTCGATCTAGAATCGAAAGTCTCGAATCAAAAAGTAGTCAGCTTTTAAAAAGTAACTGCAAACTATACTGTACTAGATATGGTGTTACACATATATCATAATAATAATTATATAAACTTACCATTTTTTGAAGCTCTTAATTTCTCGCAGTTTGCTCATTCGTCTTCTCCATGATTTTGTTTGAACCATGTTAACTGTTCACAACACTAATATAATGATAATGAATATAAAATAAAGAATATTCGCAAAAACGTTTTATATCAAGAACGACAACCAATATCACTTTACTATAATAAGACAAGCAATAGAGTAACAAAAAATACCTTAGGGCACGAATATATACGAATTTAACAGTCAATTCTCAGAATTTGGAAAAATTTGTGGATTAAGTAATTAGGTATAACTGTGTAATTACTGCCAAAGTACAGTTGCAATTTATTGGAATTTAACAGTCAATTCTTAGAACTTGGAAAAATTTGTGGATTAAGTATTAGGTTACAGTTACAAAAATATAAGCTTCGTAAGCCCAATTGTACAATTATGTTAATCTTGATATTATACATTTTTGAAGCTTGATATTACTATTGTTTGACTATGATTTTTGCGAAGATGATAGCCATTTATGTTAAAAGTGTTTTTTGTTAATTAAAAATACTGCTAAATATATACATTTTTTTATACAACTTGATTTTTAGCAATTCTCAAATACCTTCCTTCTAGGTATATGACGAGAAGTAAAAATATATTATGATCTTAAATTTGATATTATGTGTTATCAAAATAGTTATAAAATATCTAACACACAATTTATTAAAATAAGTATAAACAAAAAATAACTGGTGTTTTTGACTAGGTTATGGTATAGATATACTATCCTTATTAATATATTTAATAATTTCATATAGGTGGCTTATTTTAATTTTACATTCATATTCAATATTCGTCAGTCGCGTTGTTCATATCATAAGTAAAAGATTTTATTCTTGAGGAGTTTTCGTTTCAAAACATTGAATGTTAGAATTCTACCCAGAGGGATTAAGTTGTAAATGTTATGATTTATGATCCTTCTATGAAGAACATACCGACTGTGTTGTTCTGGTTGTATACCAAAAGGAGATTATTTGAAAACCCAGATTCGAAATTTTTGTTGAGGGTCGAAAAGCCTTAATAATAGCTTTCTTCAATTTTATATCTTCAGGTAATTTTACATATCCAGCAAGTGTAATAGGTCTATATGTATTAATGAGTAAATATTATTGGTAGGTGTAATTGATCCGTGATTCATCATATTCTTATATAATTTTTATTAATATGGAACGTTTCGAGGGTATCAAGTCGCCCAACTTCAGCCAGTATCTTAAATATAAAAGAGTTGTAGGTACACGTGAAAATTTTAGAAAGATAAATGTCATACAATGTTAAAAATAATCAAAGACGATCGTCAACAGCGTAAAAACGTGAGGTCGTGCAGCCATCTATTCATAGATGGCTTATAAGTGTTCGGAATTAAATTATCGTCTGGTAAATTTAATTCACCTGTGAATAATTTATTTCCAAACACAGATTCTCTCAAAACGCCACCATCAATTTGTGAGCCGTATGCTCCAATATCCACATAATGTAAATCGATAATTGGTGTCACAAATGGCGAATAATACAATACTAAAACTTTTCTTGTAGTTGTAGTATTGAGACCCGGTATTTTTTGGGGATTGGATTATAACATGCTTCCCGTCTATTGCGCCCAAGCAGTGTGGAAGATCCCATTGATCGTTAAAGTCTTCAGCTATATCTATCCATTCAACTTCTGAAGGAAATTTTACATATTCAGGGGACAACGTTTCCCACAGAACATCGCACGTTTCTTTGATAATGGAACAAGCTGTAGATTTCCCGATCCTGAAGGCAAAGGATAAAGATGGAATGGAATCTCCAGTTGTTAGATGTCTACAATTATTACAAAAAATTATGTAGATATGATAATTTTTGTACTGAATTTTACTACTTACCGCAAAGTTAAAGCTAACCTAATCTCAGGGGATATAGGTTCTCTGTATGTACTGTTCTTAGTTAGTTTGTCTTTAACTAACGAAAGTAATTTGTTATATTGGATTGGGCCAGATTTAATCGAGTGTAATTAAAAAAACGTTCCTCGTCATTTTTTAATTCAACAACAAAATTTTCCCCATCACCCTGTCGTCGCCTTTCTAAATTGATAGGATGAACCCATCTCCTTTTCTGTCTTCGCATCATTATTAATGCCAATAATGCTAGTCTTCTTCTTAGGAGCGCCCGTCTGCTAATAATTATGTTAGGCATTTTAATTGCTTAGCAAAAATTACAAATATACTCAAGCTCAAACTGTCAACCAATTTCTCAGATATCACAATTGATGAATTCTCTATATGGCGTCCTCATTGTGAAACACTCATTATCTCTGTGAATCGCTCTTGCTACTCTCTACGTTTCTTCAAAAATTACTTAAACGTATCTCAACTACGTATGATATACTTCGCTTTAATTGAATCTCGGTTAAGGTACGGAATTTGTCTCTGGGGCACCTCTTCATGGGCAGCCCAGGTTTTTGTTGCACAAAAGCGCGCAGTGAGATGTATTTATGGAGTTAGCAGTCAACATTCTTGCAAACAGTTATTCAAACAATTGGAAATACTCACTTTACCTTGCCTATATATTTTGGAAATATGCAAATTTATTTATAAAAACAAACATAACTTTGTTACTAACAAAAACTGTCATTCATTTGATACCAGATCAAAGGATCAGTTTAGAATTCCATGTGCCAGAACTAATATAGCGACTAAAAATCCAAATGTTTTTTCCCCAAATACAATTTATTTAAATATCATTTAAAAGTCTATTTAATAGATAAATGCTGGTACAATATTGATGAAATTTTCTTATAAATTTAACTCATTCATTATCTCTTTGAAGAACTTCTCTGGTATCTCAGGTGGGATCCCCAGCACAAACTAATTTTAATTTTATGTTATTTTATCTAACTTCTCTGTGTACATATTATGTAATATAAAATATTTATCTGTAACTGACGCTATCCATATACATTATCTATGTATCACAGGATCAAAGAATAAATACATACATACATACATACATACATACAAAATACAAACAGAAAACTGGCAGCAATCATTTGAAAAAATGACGTTTTTTATGCATCAGTTGTATATTAAAAATTAAAATTTATACGCTTTTAAATATATCTACATATTCAGTAATAATATTTTACAACACAAGCATACGATATTTTCATTATATCATTAATAAAACGCAGCTTGCAAGTGATGTTCGATGATAAAGATGACATGATATTCTACAGCGGAAAGGACATTTTCATAGTCCTCAGTATTGTTATCATCTACATCGTTTGCATTTTTAATCTTTAAGTTGTTGTAAAAAGCATGACGATAGGGTGGAATAAACTGCAACAAATCTTGCAAGTTGCTGAATTTTGCTGGTTCTATTTCCCTGCCTGTGGGATACAGCATTGGAAGACTTCCTAGAAAATACTGCATATTCCTCTTTTTGATGTCTATCTTACTAAAAGGAACGTCATCATTGTTGGATTCTTTGAAATAAATTTGGTCGGGTTGATCCAGTTCAAAACGCATCCATTGCATTTTTAGCTAACTAATTGCCGCGCCTTCGACTGTTTTTTTACGATTTGTAGTATTTTTTTCCAATGGTATAGTTGTTATAAAGTCTTTGCTTTTCATCTCAACAATTACGAAAGGATTTTTTTCCTTGAAGTACTGATGACTCTAATCCAATCGTCTGGTACGTAAATGTCGTTGAAGTTTTTCTTATTCTTTTCAATAACCCCGAAGTCTATCACAAGCTAGATATGAATGTCCCGAGACTAAGAATTTGTGATCAATGCGATTAACTTTCGAAATTTTATTTTGTATGATGTAATTGCACATAAGGGACATTTTAATGTTTCGATTCTGCCCTCCGCACTGATCACTATACATAACTAGTTTTGTGTCTTTACATAATTTGAAATGTAATGCTTTAAGCAAGACCCAATTTCTTGAGGGCCTCTAGATGCAATGGCTTCATGCCAAACGTACATGTGGGCCTGATTATTTGATAAGATATGTATAACCAAGCAATATGTCCATAACTGTCTTTTATAGTAGCATATCCCTGTTGAAAGGTGAGGTGTAGGTAAAGTCGACATTAGATCAAAAGCTATAACAGTTACATCATTTTCAGGTATTTTACCCAATTCGGCATCTGAAGCCATTAAAAAAACCCATATAAAAATTGTACTTAATTTATTAATCTTTTATTTGTATACCAAATCCATTCTACGATTTTTCGCCCTACAAAATTTTTCTATGACTTCTTCATTAAAATCTTGTATATGTGAAATCATGTTTTTTCGATGGAAATCATTGAAAAAGCAGTTAGTCGGTCTTGACCCATATTATTTCTCAAAAACGACTTCTTTTTAGTGTCGAAAAACACCTCTCTGATTATGCCGTTATCATTGGAACAGTAATTAACCCATTAACGCCCAAATAAATTTGAATAAATAAAATTATATTTTTAGCAGATAACAAAGTTTATTTGTTAAAATGAAATTAAGACACACAAAAAATATATTTTTTTAGTTAACAATAAGCTTAAAAATAAGTGTGCCTTAATTGGTACAATGCGCGTATTTGGTATATAAAAATGTTAGGTAATGTGATAAGTTTCGAAGCAATTTCTTTCAAGGCAGAGGGTTATACGACACTTTTTACACGACCATATCACCCTGGCATGGCACATTCTACATCGTAGACGCTTTGGAAGCTTTTCTGGAAAATGTCCAATGTTGTCCGTTGCAATGCTCCTTGGTAATGAATGCGGCTTAATTTTTCTGCTATTCCGATGCGTACAAATAATACCCAGTTACATAGCGAGTGAAGTCTAACAAAGAAAGTTTATTATCTCCTGGTGTAACAATTTGCTGGAGTTTCTATGAGTATGTCATTGCAACATTATACATGTGGGTGAACAAAACCCTCCACCATTTTTTTCTCCTAATTGCTATTCGATAAGTATTCACCGCTTGATCATTCAAATCCACGCCACCCAAGCCCAATATAATGTTTGTAGAGCAGTGGTGGTTTTATTTCGACTTGGCTTTATTTTTATTCTGGACCATCGTTTTACTGCATTTAACGGTTCAACAACATCATAATTTGTTGTTATAGTACAGACACTATTGTCATTCCATTTGACTGCCAGCACTTCATTTGCTTCATCAAAATATTGTTCGTATGACCACGTGCTGTAATAATGAGGCTTAGTTATTTCCATATTACTTCCAGTATTGCAGTTTTTTCCACAGTATGTATCGAACGCGTAGCAATACCCTGAGGAACTACAGAGTGACCAATTTTTGTAACCAAACCGCACAGGTTTTCCTCGGATAAACTGTTTTGCGGAATGTCTGCCAAAATATTTTATCATGGCCTCATCAATGGGAGTATTTCGGTGGCAACTGTGCGAACTTTGGCGCCAGTGTTCCTATGTACCTGGCCCGAATTTTGTAGTAAAATATGTGCACTTACTGTAGCGCGCTGGCATAAAATGATAATTTATTTACTGAATCTGTTTTAAAAATTGACAGTGTGCTTGACAGAGTCAACTTCCATCTGCGTATGACCTTTCTCTAAGTAATTATGAATTAGCGTAGTATTAGATTCCATACAAAACTTTAAAGAGTATTTGCCAAAACCGTGTTTTTATTCTGATAGGTACAATTATCAGAGTATAATACTATCGTATCAACTGTAGGAATATTTTGCTTGTATGATCGCAACAGAATTGATGCAAATACTATAGCCTCAAGACCACCATGAGTTTCATCCCATAAGAAACAAGTAACTTCTTTAGTAGAAAGATTGAAAATCGTGTAGTTATGAATGCAGAGTTTAGTTTTATAGTACAAAGCACTAGCCTTCAATAATGGACATAATTTTACTGCTTCCATATCTAAAGTAAATACAGATACAGTATTGTCATTTTGTGCCAATGGTTTATCATTCTGCTTTTGTTTTAGAGCATTTTCTTTATTTTGGATGTGTTCTGTGTAAATTAAATCATCAAGATTGCCTTGATTGTGAGCTACGCAAAGATCACATTCTTTACAAAATAAAGCACGCGATACTGCTAATTTTGAATTATCTTTACAGTAATTTTGATAAATTCGATAAAGATCATTTTTACTTTTAACACGTAGACTGCCGCGTGGCACATATGGTGTGCCACGCCAACTTAGGTCTTCCAGGTCGCGTGGCACACAAGTAGTGCCACAGTTGATGCAATGCTTTGGCGCTTTGTGGCACTTGGTTAGTGCCACGGATTGTGTGTATTCAAACGGTAATAGTTAAAGTACGGCCTGAGAGACCTAAAACTGATTTTGGCCCCCGAAAAAAATTTTCGTTGTAAGTTTTACACATGTGTTAAGGTTTTTAGTAATCTTCAGTTTAACAATTGTATATTTGATTGAAAATTATGTTTTATTATATCTTAAGTATGTTCTACAAATATTTATATACAAAAACTAAGGCTTTATAAACCACAAAAACAAATATGTTTACAATTTTTTTTACAAAAATTATTTTAATTCGGAACTATGATTTTGAAAAAAACAAAGAACGCAATAATGTTTTTGACAATTGGAACATGACCAGAGAGATCTTGGTGTTTTATTTCTCGCTTCTTTACTGACCCTACTAAATGTAGTCCGTACTACCACTAAAATTATCTAACATGGGATGTGGCACGACGTTAGTGCCACTCGGCCCAAATGGAAAAAGAGTTGCTTGAGCCGCGTGGCACAAATGTTGTGCCATAAATTAAAATGGTTGTAAAGGGCACTAATCAACATTATTTTAAAAGCGGTGTTAAATACAACTTAATTTCTATCTATTTAGAACTGATTCGTCCGATCCTGTTCGGGAGGTATAGTCGGTTTTTATGTGCACCAGTGATAACATCCGAAAATACGGAAATTACTGTGTAAATAAGAACAGAAGTAGGTGAAGAAGTGAATTAAATATTAGCGAACACGGATAGCTAAAAAGAATAAGTGTGCGGGACGGAAAAATAATATAATTATACATAGTAAAAGTGAGTGACAATAGTGACATTGACAAGAGTGCGATGATAAGCGGCGAGCTGAGAGCGAAGTAAGAGACAGGCGCATGCGCTCTATGCCCAACTACGCCAAACAGAATAAGCAGGGACGTAGTAAGGAGGAATGAATAAGGATTTTAGAAGCCGTAGCGATTCAGTAGAAAAACGGAAAAGAGAAATAGAAAGCGAGAAAAACAGTGAGGATATATTCAAAAGAAGTAAGATAACAATAAGATCACCAGTAAAGAAAGACGACAATAAACCAGAAATCGATTCATCATCAGAAATGGAAGAGCTGAAAAGTATGATGGCCGGGCTGATGAAAACAATGAATGAAGTGAAAGATCAAATAGGAGCTAACCATGCTGATCTAAAAGGAGAAATCAGTAAAAACACGGCAGCAATAGACAAACTAAAAAGCGAATATGTGGAAAAATAAAAATAATGGCAAGAAGAAAAAGAGGAGATGAGAGGAGAAATTCAACAATTAAGGAAAAGAATTGAATATCAAGACAGAAAGAGTAGAGGGAATAACATAATTGTCAGAGGATTAGAATTCGAAGAAAATAAACCAAAAGAGGCAATTAGCAAATTACTGGAAAAAGAATTGCAAGTACTATGTCCAATTAAAACAGCCACTGTAATAAAAGCTAAAGAACAAGCCCTCGAACAAGCCCCAATGATACTAGCAGAATTGGAAAACTACACAGACAAAGAAAGAATAATGAAAAACAAAAATAAACTTAAGGGAAAAGAAATTTATATCGATAACGATTGGACAAAGGAAGAAAGGCATATACAGGCCATAATAAGGAAGAAAGCGAAAGAGGAAAAAGAACAAGGAAAAAAAGTTAAGATATTTTATAACAAATTAGTAGTAAATGGCAAGAACTTTATATGGAACACAGAGAAATGCAATCTGGAAGAGCAAGCTATTCCTGATAATACAGGAGAGGGGTCAAAAAACTTATAAGCAGACACGAAGACAACGCGGAAACGACAAGGATAGGAACAAGGCAATGGAAAAGGAATAATGAAGAATTAATTTTAAGCACATGGAATGTCCGGGGCACAAAGGCAGCAGTATCATACAAGAACTTAAATCAGGAGTGTAAGAAATATAAAATTGACATAGCGGCATTACAAGAGACAAAACAACAAGGTAATAATGTATCAGAAGTCAATGATTACATAATTTTTAATAGTGGGTTTGAAACAAGGCACATGGGAACGGGTTTTATGGTGAGGAAAGAAATAAAACATCTAGTAATAGATTTTCAGCCAATCTCGGACAGAATAAGTAAACTAAGAATCAGAGGTATATACAGGAAAATAAGCATCGTAAATGTACATGCACCAACAGAGGCGACAGTGGAAGAAGAGAAGGACATGTTTTATGAAGAGTTAGCCAGGATAATGAATGGAATACCAAAGTATGACATCAAGATAATAATGGGAGACCTAAATGCCAAAATAGGAAGGGAAGAAATATATAAAAGTATAACAGGAGGACAAAGTAAACACACAGAATCAAATGAAAATGGTAAGAAACTGATTGAATTCGCCACGGAAATGAAGATTATGAGCACATGTTTCCAAAGAAAGGACATATACAAATCAACATGGACATCACCGGATGGGAACACGTAACCAAATCGACCATGTTATGACAGAGAGGAAGGATGCCAACGCTATCAAGAATGTAAGATCACAAAGAGGAGCGGAGGGAGGAAGTGACCACTTCATGGTCAAGATAATATTAAAACAAGTAATACCTCAGGAGACAATAAGGAACAAAAGAAAAAAAATAGAGAGGTACGAGGTGCAGAAACTCCAAAGTGAAAATGTAAGGCAATACTTCATAGAAACAGTGGAAATATACTTGAAAGAAGAAAATAGTACTTAAACAATAGAAGACAAATGGAACAGATTGGAAAAAATAGTCGAAAGGAGCTCGAAACAAATACTTAAGAAGAACAAATATACGAAAAATAAAGATTGGTTTGACGAAGAATGCAGGTATGCAATGGAGATGAAAAACAAGGCGAGAAACCAATTTATACAAAACAGTAATGACAAAAGCAAGACGTTATATGAAAACAAGAAGAAAATCTTCAAAATACTTTGCAGGAACAAATAGCGGGAGAAAACCGAAGAAATGTTAAACAGAGTGGAGGAAAACTACAAAAATAAAGCTATTAGGAATTTCTATCAGGATGTGAAAAAACAAAAAGAGGATTTTCAGAGCAAAACAATCTATTGCAGAGACAAAGAGGGGCAGCTACTAACAGGCAAATGTAAATTGAACAGATGGATGAACAAACCGAAAATATAAGAAAGATGGACTGGGTGATGGACGCCAGATATGAAGAACTGATAAAAACACCAGAGGTAGAAGAGATAGGAAAGATTATTAAAGAATTAAAAAACAATAAAAGCCCTGGAGAGAATGGGCTAGCAGCCGAAATCTATAAGTATGGTGGAGAACAACTGCAAACGCAAATATATAACTTAGTGAAGGAAGTATGGGATCTAGAGCGGATGCCAGGAAGGTGGAGAGAGTCAATGATATGCCCAATACATAAAAAAGGAGATAAGACCAGATGCGATAACTACCGAGGCATAGCATTACTAGATGTAGTTTACAAAATTTTTGCGAGCTGCCTGAGAAATAGATTAGGAAAAATTGCAGAGGAAAAGTTAGGTGAATACCAAGCAGGCTTTAGAAGTAATAAATCAACAACAGATCAAATATATGTACTGAAGCAGTTAATAGCCAATAGCTACGAGCACAACCTGGAGCTGAACATGTTATTTATAGATTTCAAACAGGCATACGACACCATCAGCAAAACGGAAATGATAAAAATCTTACTCGAGCATAAAATACTGACAATACTAATAAAGTTGATAACAATGACTCTGGATGATACAAGTTGCAAAGTTCTGGTTGAAGGACAGGTATCTGAAAGCTTTAGGGTTGAAAGAGGTCTGAGACAAGGGGATCCGTTATCCCCTATACTATTCAATTTAGTTCTAGAGGGTATAATTAGAAGAGGTGGCTTATTTAGAACAGGGGTAATTTACCGGCAAAAACATCAATTGCTAGCGTATGCGGATGACATAGTGATTGTAACAAGAACCAGAAATGAACTGAGACAAGTTTTCCAAAGATTGGTTAAACAAGCTAAAAGGATCGGTTTAATAATTAATGAAACGAAGACCAAATTTATGAGAGTGGCAGGGAACCAGAAGCTAGAGCCAAATGTTTTGAAGATAAAAGTAGAAGAGGGAAGTGAATTTAATTTTGAAGAGGTGAGCAACTTCACATATTTGGGAGTGTCTCTAGCGAGTAAAAATGAAGAAGACACGGAAATTAAAACTAGGCTACTGAAAGGCAGTAAGTGCGTAGGATCCCTATACAAGTTTCTGAAGTCCAGATTGGTGTCAAGAGCAACCAAAATTAGAACTTACAAATCAATCATAAGGCCGACAGTTATTTACGGGTGTGAGTTATGGGTTTTAAATAAAGGGAACCAAACAAGGCTAGAAGTCTGGGAAAGGAAAATACTTAGGACTATATACGGGGGGAAAAAGTATGGTGAAATAATGTTACGGAGAACAAATGCCGAAATCATGGAACTGTTTGGGGAAACGAGCAGAACGGGAGTGATAAGAGCACAGAGACTTAGGTGGCTGGGTCACGTAGTCCGTATGCCGGAGGACAAAGTAGTTAAAAGTGTGTTTAAGGGAGGCATAGTGACCAGGAAAAGAAGAGGGAGACCAAAAGAAAAGTGGTGTGACGCAGTGGTAAAAGACATTGAACAGTTGGGCATAAGAAAATGGGAGGAGAAAGCCACAGACAAAGCACAGTGGAGAAGTGTTGTGCAACAAGCCATGAGCCTGCAAGGCTCGTAGAGCTAACTAATATAATAGAACTGAAATTTAAAAAAAAATCGGCCCCGTAGGACCATTTTTTTCATTCCATTGTGGCAGTCAACGTGTTAAATAATGGTTCCAAATACAACTTTGTAGATGATGATTTACAATAATGGGACGGCATTTTAGGCAATGACTTTAAATAATCTTTCATTTCTAATACAGTATTTCTTTTTGATGGTTTTACTCGAGATCTGTTGCTTCTATTTACACTTTCGTCTGGAATTTGCATAATATTTACACTTGTTCTGCACCAGTTGCGAACCATCCATTCATTTAAACCAAATGTTGATGATATAAACATTGCAAAACAAATGCACTTATATTAATATAATATCTACAAAAACTTATCTTCACGTCTTTATGACTTGGTCATCACTCGGTATAATTTTTTTGAATTTAATTCCTGGACAATATTTTCATTCAGCAATAAAACTGCAGCTCCAGGATCAATTAAGACAGATCGTTGTTTTGAACCTATGTTTACTTTAATTTTTCTGATATTCTCGTTGCCTGTACTGTGTACATTTGTGATCCGTGGAACAGTGATTTTTACTATTCCTCGTTCGGTGTTGAGGCTGTCTCGTTGCGGGTCGTTTGAGAGACAGCTGAGGAGTTTAAAGGACACTCCTTTTAATTTTCGCGCTATGACCAGGTTTTATACATGCAAAACAAAAATATTTTGGCGGATTTTTGCATTTCTGAACTATATGATTTTGTCTCCCACATTTAAAACATCTTTTAATTTGGTAATTATAACTTTCCACTTAGGTGTTTGTACCGAAGTCACTCCGTCAGTCATTCTGGGTCTTTTTAATGGTCGCAAGCTATATGGAATTTAATAACGGCGAACATCCTGTCCGCAGCGCCAATGTAACAATGTCCGTACTTCTTAGAATGTCTGACGTCGAGCTATTGGATTTAGATGTTTCAGGAATTAGACAGTAGTATGTGATACCGGGTTGAAGGTAGTTTTTTTTAATAAAATTCATAATAATTTGGTTACTATTATCTTTATTTAAGTAGAAGTAAAAACGTTGAATTTTGTCATCGAATAATGTGTTTATTTTAACTTCGTTTTTACCTTTAGTTTCTTTAACAAAATTTGATTTCTGCAAGTGTTGATAGAGCTATCTATATAGGTTAAACCGTTTATAGGATGTTCGTCATCGGAATGTGCTGTGTCAGTAGATTCATTGACTGAACCCGCTTCAACTATGATAGAGTCAGTGTCTGAATTTACTTACGCTCAGTCATGGTCTTTTGGTTCATAATGGTCAATAATGGAAGAATTTCCGAAAATATCTATAATTAGTTCTCCTATTTTTGTCCATGATTTTCTATCTAATCCTGAACATATACGGGGCATGTCTAATTGTTCAATATCGTTTTGTATGCAGTAATCTAATAATTTATTTAAACATTTTCTTATATCAGGATAAGTGGGTTTATCGTCGAATGATTTATTTGTAACAAGATGCAATATTAATCTTGGTTGTTTTTGAATGAAAATTTTGTTATCTAAATTAGTTAGTTCTTTAACAGGGTATTTTGATTTTACTTGTGTTCAGCAAATCCTTTAGATGTTTTGAAATCTTGTGAGCTGTATTCGCTATCCCGAAAAATGAATGGACGATTTTCTCTTTTCCAGAAGCTGTAGTTCTTCCACCGTCAACCTCAGGATATAGGACCTCTGCGATCCGCAATCAATGAGAGCACGGACCTTTTTTTTACAATTCTTGCCGATGACTAAACCCCTGAGCGTCGACATAAAAACTTGTGTATCTGAGCGATTTTCTAACGTGGGTGCTGCTTCTTGTGCTGTCTCGTTCGTGGTTACAGTCGGGATTTCTACTAAATTCTTCTTCGGGATACATGAGTAGGTACTCTTATGTTTTCCTGAGCAAACTATACAATTTAATTTCTCACGGCATTTTCTACTTATGTGCCCGTATCTAAAACACAGGAAGCATACTTTTTTATTTGTTAGTAACTTACGCTTCTCGTCTAATGACATCTTCTGCGCCTTGAAACATTCATGACTGACGTGTGAGCCTGCACAGAACACACATTGCGTAGAGTTGTGGTTTATCAATGAAGCAGCTGTAGGTACATTGCTGTCGGACTGCTTCTTGTTTCCTCTCGATTTATCTGCACCTTTTGTTAGACCGAAACCTTCTGTGGCAAGCGAAATCCTCTCTTCGTTTTCTACTTCTAGCTTCACGAACTCCATCAAACCACTTAACCGGTTGTTAATCGCGGAAGACTCGGATCCTTGCGTAAAACTCGCTGATCGCTGCCACACCACCAGCGGGTAAAGCTTCGATGCGCATTTGTCAGTGGTTACCCCGAGCGTGGCCAAAGCGTTTAACTGTGTTTCAATTTGATCATATAGTGTAGAATTTCCTTTCCTGTTTGTATTATTTAATACAAGCTTTAAAAGTTCACGAACGTAGACCTCCACCAATAAATCTTCACGTCCAAACCTGGCATGTAAACTATCTATAACTTTCTGATAATTTTCCTTGCTTGGTGGAAAACTATCCACTAATTGTCTGGCTCGTGGACCCGGAATTTATCTTCTTCGTCTAGCTCGGCATCTTCATGAATCTTCTTGTATTTATTTATTTAAGTTAAGTTATTCAACAGGCTCAATAAGCCCAATTACTGAATAACTATACATACATACTACATTGTTATATAAAATATACGCTTAAAATAATTTACAATGATTTTAATTCTTTTTTGAATATTGACAAACTGTTTGTAAAATCTAATTTATCACCATTGCTATTAAAATTATTGCACATAGAGAAAATCGGAGAATTTAAATGAAAATTAGTCTTCGAGAATGGACAGTAAAATATAGTTGAGTTTCTAGTATTGCAAGGCCGTACAATGAAATTTATTTCAATAGTTTAATTAATTAATTTGAACAAAAATAAAAGTTCTTGCTTAACACGACGAGTTTCTAATGGATCAAGATTGAACTCCAAAAGCAAAGAGTTGTAGTTAATTTCAGGCCATGTATTGTGTATGCGATTATAAAACTGTTTACAAAATCTTTTCTGATCATTTTCAATTGACAATATCAGATAACTATAATGTGGATTCCACACAACACTACAATATTCTAGTTTAGAGCGAACTAGCATCTCACACAGATACTTCAAACAAATTTTGTGGCTAAAATCATATGCTACTCTCAGAATAAAGCCTAAAATTTTGCAGGCAGAATTAATAATGTATGCAACATGCTGCTTGAAAGTTGCGTTTTCCTCAAACAGTACACCTAGATCCTTCTTAGTCTTTACACGTTTTATAATTGAGTTTCCAAGTGAGTACTCGTACTGAATGGTGTTAGTTTTTTTTTGAAAAAGCTTAGAACTTCACACTTAGATAGATTGAAGTATAATTTGTTCTTAACTGACCATTAATGAACATTGTTAAAATCAGACACTGGAAATAGTACTGAACAGTTTAAAATCGTCCGCAAACATCAGGCAATTGGAATGAGATATGGAATCTACAATATAAATAACAGGAACAGTAAAGGGCCAAGGACTGAGCCTTGTGGTACACCAGATGTTGCTTTATATTTTTCGGAGATATGACCGTCTATGAATACGTACTGATATCTATTCTGTAGATAAGACAATAACAGGTTTAAAGTACTACCATCAAAACCAAAGGTGGATAATTTGCTGATTAAGATGTTGTGGGACACTGTGTCGAACGCTTTAGAAAAGTCTGTATAAATACAGTCAACTTGTTTTCTGTCATCCAAGGAGTTCGATACGTACTGTGTAAATGATACTAAATTAGTGACCGTAGATCTGCCAGGAAACCAAGATGTTGGCTCGAGCAAGTGTACGTATTGATTTGCGCCTGGCCTTTGCGGCTGAACAGGGCTTAGAAACAGCCGTTGCGGCTGAATTGAGTGCTTCTCATAGGTTCTGGTCTTCCGGCTGAGCAGAATTGCTTAAGAGTTTGTATATCTTCTGGCCTCTGCGGCTGAACAGAGAAGAGACAGTTATTCGGAAGAACCAAAGTACACTGCTGGCCCTGTGGACTCTATAGAGACGCGTACTTAGTTGGGGTAGTGGCAACCCCTGCGCCAACGTCATAATGATTTTTACAGAAATAATAAACGCGTGTTTTTGAAATATTAATTGTTGTAAGGAAAAACTCCCGACATAGCCTTATACGTTCATTGTTTATTTCAAAATAAATAGTATTCGAACGTATTAGATCTTCTGCTTATTGCAGCAGACGTTCGTTTTCGCTTAATCGCTTGTTGAGTAATTAACTTTGCGTAAAAATGTTGTTTCTTTTCTTCTGTTAATGACCAGAATCTTTATAAATATCTTATGTCTTTCTACTTCATTTGCAACATTGGTACATTGAAAGATACATTTAGGCATGCATTTATTATTTATTTTGCGAGCAGGCATTTTTTACCTTTATCGTTAATATACTCCTTCCCTTGCTCTCTATTATGTTTCTATATATTCTTCTTCCATTTGTTAGGATTCCTTGATCTCTTGTAGGTTTTTTTGGTGTCTCCTTGTGTGCCTCAGATACATTTTCTTCAATATTATCTTCCTGCGCTGTGTTACAAGACGTTTCAGTAGAATTATTTTCAGCAATATCACTATCATCGGACATAACAAAATCATGGTCTGCTATTGAATCATCACTGTCGACATCATAGAACAGTACTGCATACGGGGAAGAAGTTTTGTTTTTTAGCGAATCGACATCCCTCCAAAATTATTTATGATTCAATAATTTTTGTGTTTCAGAGGATAGTTCACGAGCATGAGATTCTTCACTTTCCGCAAACAATCTTCTTACGAAACTATTTTTTTCCATTGTATACTAGGAAAAACTAAATATAAAATGTAGACTCAGTTAATAATAATTTTACGTTAGTTGTTCTTCTTGATTAGTAATGAAAACAAGCTAATTCAAGTTATTTAACAGAAATATTTTACAATAAAGTACATACTTACTTTAATAAATTAACAGAGTTGCAGTAAAAATCAGCACGAACTCGTTTTAAGGTTATGTACAGCGGATATTTGACATATTTGATATAGCACAAATAAGAACCGAAAAGCTCGAATACGATTAAGTACGACATATGGATCAAATAAGAAATGAAAGTTTGAAAAATTATTGGATATGGACGTAAATCGCACTCAATTTCGCTATCATACGAGGGATTTGCGTAATCAAAGTCGATTTTGTAGATAAAATAAAATCAGGTGATTGCGCATTGCGCCTATTTTCACCGAAAAACGCAAAATTGTCTATAGATCGAACAAGAAACAACCCAACGATATTTCATAATAATTGTTTGTTATTGGCCACAGGACGTCGAAATATCAGGTGATAATTCCAGTACAGAAAACATAAATTACATAGATACATCTATTATAAACATGTGCAGACTTGCCTCATAGTAAAATAAAGATTTATCGTATCCTCTATTTTTGGCTTGCCCATGTAACATAAGTATTTTTTCGCGGACGTGTTTTAATATTATAAATATTTTTGACTATTCTGTAGTACCAGAATTTATTTATTTAATTGGTGCAACTTTGTTATGCACATCTTTTAAAAATATATAAAGTTCATCTACTAGCCTTGAAGAAGACACAAGTGGTGTCGAAACGCTGGCAGTGTAGAAAATAAAGAAAATTGACTGCATTCCCGACTATTTACTTCCCACATCAATTTTCCAGTCGAATATTCATCTTTTCAATAAAGAGAATTTTCGTGATACAATTTCAAGATTCTTTTGTGGATTAATCTAAATCCAAACGCCGTAGCAAATCTCACCGCTTTCACAATCAAAATTCGCGTTGTTGTTTGTAGCCGAATCTATTGGTAATTTTGAAATGCCTTCAGTTGTGATAATAAGGAGGTTCCCTACACATGCAGTGGCGTACTCAGATATCAGCCTTTAATTAATAAAAATATTTTTATTAATGTAAAACAAAATTCGGTCAACGGGTGTTAATTGATATTGCAATTCGTTCAGTTGCGGTGATATATTTTTACAATAATTTCTAATTAACTAATCAAAAAATGCTTGAAGATTTTTTTACAACAACAACAATATTGTTACAACTATGTGGTCAACCTTCTTCAAATTTCGGGAAATTGATGTCCGTGCTTGCATACGTTTATATACCAAAAATTAAGTAAATAGAACATTTCTAACATCTTTTTATTTAATCAATTAATGGAAAGCCATAAGAGCCCATGTAAAATATTAAAATTTAACAATTAATTTCGTTCAAACTACGTGGTCAAAAATTTCCAAAAAATTCAGGTATCATTTTTATGACACAGACAACATAAATTCAAAGTTTGGTTGCATTAGAACATTTTTAAAAATGTCTAGGGAACCTCCTTAAGCTGTCATTTCCTATTTTCTGTAGAAATTCATCGTTTGTATCCATACACTTGGTCACTTCACTAAATAAGGCACCACTAAATTGAGTAGCTAGCTGGCCTGTTTTGAATAAATCAAGTTTAGAAGCGCCGCGAGATATTCTTAATTCTTCAATACGCTGTAAAAAAGCGAGAAGCTAACTGACTCCAGAGAATTTTATTCCCCACTTATAGACGGGTACAAATGTATTTCGTGGTGATTCATATGAGCAAGGAATGTATGGCGGTTCAGTAGCGTTGTCTGTGCATTTAGTTTCCAAATCCTCTTCCAAGGTACGGATTTGTTTGGTGAGAACTTTGGTACGCGCGGCTTAATTCGCGTCTGTTCGTAAGCATGACTACTATCGGAGTAATAAGTATAGTTACTCGGATGTAAAGTTGAATAACTTGTTTAAAAATAATCCAAAAAATTTAAATAAAACTTTATACTAAAGTATGCACATTTCTACGTTACTGTAAAGAATTTCATATTTTTAAATGTATATGTGTGGAAATAACAAAAATTTATAGCAAAAAATGAGCTATGATTTTAAAACATTTTAGAAACTGTTAACTAATGACGTCTACTGTCAATATATATCATGCAAAAAAATTCAAATTTTGGTATAGTATAGTTATTAGCTTCGTTAAGTTATTTGTTACTTTAATTTTTTTTTAATATTTATATTTTTTTATAATAATAAAATAAGTGAACATGTAATATCTTTGTTACTGGTAATCTTATAAGATTCAAATTCAGGTTAACGATGCCTTATATAATTATAAAAAAGAATTCTTAATCATTTGTATTTTAAACTTATTATATAATATATTCCAAGATTTCATAAGGACCATTAAAAGCAGATAATAATTTTTTATATTTGCCTCTAGGCTGTGCTTCATTTCTTAATAATACTAGATCGTAAATTTTTAAATCAATAGTATTAACATTTCTATCGAAAGTATTAAATAAATAATAAATCTATTGAAATAGGACATATTAAATGATATTCTATTCTATCTTATGTCTAAAGTTCATCTTCATTGCTTAAAGGTAATACACAACACTTATTAACAGGCCTTTTATATATTCCACTTTTACACTTCACAGTTACCACTCTTACAATATTGTCTGCTCCTGGATGCATGTCGAGTACACGGCCGGTGATCGATTGTAAGGGGGGAGTGTTGTTGTCGATTAGTAGAACCAGATCGCCTACTTGTTTGTTTTTTGTCTTGCTGCGCCATTTGCCTCTAGTTTGAAGCTGGTGCAGATACTCACGCTGCCATCTTTGCCACAGATCTTGCTTGATCTGTTGTAGATGTTTTCAACGAGACAATCAGTTGGTTGGAGTCTAGGTTAGACAATTTTCTATTGGTGCCATTAAGGAATCTCCTATCAGGAAATGGGCTGGAGTAAGGGGATTTAAATCGTTGGGGTCTGACGATAGGGATGTTAAGGGTCGGGAATTCATTATCGCTTGGATTTCCGTCAGTAACGTATAACACTCTTCATATGTTAGTATCAAATTATTAGTAACCTTCGCAAAATGTGTCTTCATGGATTTGACTGGGGCTTTCCATAGTCCCCCGAAATTTGAGTCGAATCTGTGTGCAGTGAGCTAAAATTTGCTTCTGCTGGTGTACTTACGGTTTGAGTTGATTTTCGGCAAGACGGGCATTGGCTTTGGATGACGCCGGGTGCGCCGCATCCGTAGCATTTGATTTCGTTTCTCGTTCGGTCAGACGGCTCGTTGCTGGGTTTCCCGCTGGTACCAACCTTGCTTTCTTGAGTAGATTGAGCAGCGCGTTTCCTGCATTGTGATTCGCTGTGGCCAAACGCTCGGCAAAACGTGCAGCGTGGGCGGTCCTTTCTCTTCTCGGCGATCCTCCTCTTGGAACTCCTCGGCAGTTGTAGCTAGCGGCAGTAGCTCCTCGTAACAGGAAACTTCTTCTCGGCGTACTCTTTGACGTATGCGAGGATGTAGCAGTCCGTACACCATGTCCAACTGCATGGGCATGGACGGGCCTGGCGACGGCAATTGGGCTGACAGAGCGCGAGCCTTGCACACAAAGATGTCTGTTCTTGTGGTGGCGTCTTGTTCCGTTGCGAGAAGTTCTCTATATATCCGATAGGCTGGCTTTTTTGTTCCAAAAGCGGTCCGTAGAACCTGCAGAGCGTCGTCGAAGGTAGATACAGAGGATTTAATACCGGACCACCATTGTGCAGCTAGATCGTTAGCAACATCGGCAGTCCTTTTAAAGCGTTCTCGTTACTTATGTTCGCGCAGTCTTTGTAGACTGTAATGGCGTTAATAAACGTTTCTACATTCGCGTCTTCTTTTCCGGTAAATCGTGCAGTACACATTGTAAAACTACCTGATTGAACAACGGGTGGTGGCGGTGTTTGTGCTCGATAGCTGCCATCATTGCGGTAAGTCCTCGAAGCAACTCTTGCAGTTGATCGTTTGACATCTGGATCGGGGCGGCCATTGTTGACTGCTGCGTGCGCGCAGACGAGCGTAGTTTGCGCTTGGGCGGCGTGATGGCGCTAGTGCTGTCACTACACGTACCAGTGGCAATATGGCGCGACTGTGGCACTTCCGTCACGTAGAACAGCGTGCTCCAAGATGGCAGTGATGGCGGCAATTCGCGGACTAAACAGAATCACAAACACATTCACTGTTCACAAACACTTTTCACAAACTCTGGCCAGCTAGTTGGGCGCCACTTGTAATAAGTTTTAATAGTTTATTTATTTTTAGATGGTTTGGTTCGACTTTAAGTTTGTTAAAATGGTTCTTGCGAGGTAGTACTACATAATAATCAAAACACAGATATTCTAAAACACTATTTCATATTACGGTACTGCTTACATAAATTAATAAAAATATGATTAATTATTATAGGTAGATAATATACAGTAATGCAAAAGTTTAACGCGTACAGAGGGCACACGACGCGCGCAGCTCGTCGTTTCTTGACTGACTGGTGTCATCCCCTACCCCTCGCGACGGGATAGCTCGCACCGGGGCACCTGGCACCATCTATGGGGTTGATCGCGCTACAGATGCAAATTATGTATCGAAGATAAATAATTAGGTTTTAAAACTATTTATTTTCTCGTTGATAGAGTTTTTATTTGATAGATATTTGATTATAATGTTACAATGATTCGACAAGCAAGCGTACCCAGACAGACTGACACCTTATAGTTTGTCCAAAGGTATATCGTTATGGCCCTCACAGCAGGCCTATTGTTAAACATTTAAGCGGATTTAAGCTTGATTTATGGCGTTGAAAGAACAGGTACGTATTAAATATTTTCTAATTTTGTTTAATGTAAAAATCTTAATTCTCTCAAGATATGTTCTCACTAATCTTGTTTTTTCATAATTTGACGAAAAGATCAAATCCCTTATTTGATTTTTGGAATTCATTACTAATACTAGTAGAAATTTTAAAATGTCTAATGAATTGAAATGAAAAACCCTAGTGTATTTCAATTTTGCTAATCCTGCCCCTCGCGACAGGTAGTGCTACTCCCTGCTGTGTGCGGCATTCCACAAGCTTAGTAAGTCAAAGCTATAACGATATATTTTTGTACAAACTTTATCTCTATCAGCGAGAGTCTGATGCAACATATACAGGGTGTAGTGCAATATGGTGAAATTTGGTATGTTGAGATATATAATTCCTCCCCTTTTAGTTTTCGCCTATTTTACTCCAAAGTTCTTTCTCTATTTACAGTACATTGTGTATTTCTACATTTTTTTATTTTAGGTATTATAAACCTTTTAATAATATAATAACCTATTATTATAATTACAATTAAGTATAATATATAAGAGTGATGATTGTTATTTTCTATTTCAATTGCCTTTATTTGAGTAATTTCTGGTTCATTAAATATGATATTAGAGATGTTATTTAATTTAAAAAAAAACTTGCATTACTTGTACCCAAGTGCTAATTTAGATACGAATTTGCTGTAATTAAAATCTTTTGATTTAACAATTGGACTAGTAAAGTTAATCCAAAATATATTTAAAATTAAAAAATAAATCTGAGATTGGCCTTTACTGATTCCAAAATTAACTCACAATTAGGACATTGGGTAATTATAAACAAAGTTAAATTGACAAAATTAATGTATTTTGTTGAAAATTATTATTACAAAAACATTTATAAAAAATCCATTTAATTATAACAGCTTTTATTATTCATATTCGTCTTCATCTCTCTCGTTCGGCATGAAATCTTCTATTTCCGAGCTACTTGAAAGGTTTTCTAGGAATTTTTCATAATATGGTCAACTGTTTTGCGAAATATAAGGCAAGAGAGATTGTAAATCGTTAAGTTTTTCTTGACTCAGTTTTAGTGGCTTGGAGTTCGACGGTTTTAACGTAATTATTGAATATACCTGTCTAGATGAATTTCTTCTAGATAAATCTAAAAATTTTAAATTCTTCGTCATTTGAAAACGATTCTTTATAAAACACCAATCCAGGATTTTCAGGTCTGTATTGCATATATTTGAGTCGTAGCCAACTAACAGGTTCCCCAGCAGTGTTTTTCTTCCGATGAATATATTAAGAATCTAATAATGATTTAAAGTTTAAAAAATCGGTCTGCACCATTTCCAATACTTTTATAGGGGATTTTCTCTGAACCAATCTAATTAAATTTGCCCAATCTGTGGGCAAATCAATTTTAGCTGTAGTATTCTTTTTTGTTTTTTCAATTGCCGCATGGATCGTATCAGCTTCCATGTGGGTATGTCCTGCTTCAAGAAATTTGTGATTTATTAAAATGCTGCGGCCACATTGTTTGAAATATTGCAATGCATACAAGAACTTGATACAAACGAAAATATTTCTATTTTGTCCTCCACATGAATCACTATAAAAATTCACTTCTTTAACATCTTCCCCAATAAACATGGTTACGTAGAAAAACCGTTGAAAATAACTGTAACCGCACGTAATATTAACATTTTGTGTAAACGTTTTACGTGTATGCTACGTTGAAATTTTCGATTATTTAACGTTTAATTCATAATACATACATACTTATATTAAACAAAAAGATAACGTTTATTCGAAAACGGTACTAAACAGGATTACACGTAAAATAAACTTTTAAAATTTGTCAAATTTCAATGTTGATATCAGACTTGAATTCAACGTCAAAATAACATTTAATAAAAATTAGCTCAAAAATCGGAGTAGCCTTGGAAATAAAACAAAATTGTAAACAATTGGAAATGGAAGGCTAAGCCGATTTTTGAGCTAATTTTTTATATTTTCATATTTAATTTCTGCCGTTATAGAACATGTAAAATTAATTCTGTTTATTGATTCTGATGTAGAATTTTATGCTCTACTACTTTTATTTGAAGCTTTTTATCTAAAATAATTAGGGAAGCAGGAAATTAAGAAAGTATGATTTTACATGTTGAAGTCCTATGTTCCAGGGTCGCGGTCAACACCATGTATACAATGTGATAAATTTTACCTTTTAATGAATATGCTGAAGACCTAGCAGACGTTGGTGTTGATGGTAATGAAGTATTTGGCGCAAAGGATTTACTTTGCTAACAGTAAAATTAATTTCTTTATTCGTTTCATCATTCTCAGATCAAGAATGAGATGATTCATCGACATGTATTTTTTTTCTTTGGATTAACAAATTTGTGTTGCCAGTGTCCTCACTTTCTTGTGCTGACTCCTTCACAAGCATTTCTAATTTTGCATCGGCTTCTTCATAAGTAGCTAAAGTAATAATTCAAAATTTAGTATAAATTAATTATCGAAATTTGCAATAGCACTTTTAGTTTGTGAAAAAAAACATCATTAAACAAAATAAATGCTTATAATTATTATTAGCATTATTTTTTTTTTTATTAATAAATACAATTATTAGGTAAAATGTAAGATACTTTCAGAACTCAGAACTTTGAAGTACTTGTAAAATAATTTTTTGTTTTTGTTCTGTATATATTTATTAAAAACGACAACTTTTCAACAGGTCAAAAACAATTTTTTTTTCTGACTTGATGTAGGCAGCTCTTCGCTGTTGAAACGTCATTTTTAATCAAATTCAGATAAAAACCCAAATAAATATTTAACTTTATTTTGTACTTAATGTTAAAAGTAGGCTATATGCGTTCATTTTTTGTAGATAAAAAATCACTTTAAGGAGTTTCGATACCGATTATCTATCTAGGGGATCTAAACAAAAATCTATTGTATTTCTGCAGAGTGACAACTTCTACCCACTAAATTTTGTTGTAAAAACACCGAAAATATAAAAAATCTTATAGCGAAATATATTTGTTTATAAATATTTTGTTACTATCTTTCAATTAAATTGTATTTTTAAAACCTAAAGATTTTATATTTTAAAATTCATAATTTTAAAAATCAATCGAAAACACGGCAACAGCGCTAGTATTTTAGCTGCTTTACGTTGACTGTTGGCTGCAGTGATTCTAACCTAACTGTCAAGTGTTGTCAGGTAGTAAATGCAATAGCTCATAATAATTGTTCTTTTGACGCTCCAAGATTAATGCAAGCTATAAGAAATGAGAACATAATTGATAGTTTTCGTCCAGTCATTCATTATTTCCAAGACACTTTAAAATTATTTAAAAACATTTCCTGACAATTGGTAGAAATTCATCTTTCTGTTTCAGAAATAATTAGTAATGGGGAAAGCTTTGATCAAGTATATGACAAACGTACACAAAAGATACAGATATTATTATTTCTACTGTACAGCCTTTAAAAAGAGTCAGATATTCTGGAATGATTAAAAGATTAGCGACATTTGGAATTAGTTACGAAATAATTGCAAACAAATTTAGTGATCATGGACCCGTCATGTCTCTTGTAGAGTTTTTAGTAGATGAACACGAATAATTCTTACTCAAATAGTTCTTCCTACTTGTTTTCGATAGTTTCGTAACGGTGTTTGTATGCGCATTGCGAAAGTGTGTCCAATTTCCAAAAAATGACTTGTGTATGTGTATTTTATTTGTTGTGAAAATATAAATATAATATCATTTGTTACAAACTTTATAAAATAATATGCTTCAACATAAACGCACTCTTACTTTCCAACAATATTTTAAATTTCGCGCCAATCTATGATTTGCGACGTTGCCGTAGTTATCGCTCTTGTAGTTATGTGTCACGTTTTAAATTTTATTTATTTGAATAACTCAATAACGGTGTGGAAGAATCCACTGAATTTTAGTTTCATGATTTATTAATGTCTGATTTATAATTACTGTAAATCTCTTTCTGGTGGTATTATTTTTATAGATTATACAGCCCTTTAAAAATGTATTCTCATTTACTCCCATGTAAAACAGAAATTTTTAAAAATTTATTTTTAAAAAACGGTGTTGACGATTGATCTGAAATTTTAACAGTGAACGATAAATACATCCATCTTCAACTTGTAAAATTTTCAGATGAATGGTATTATTTTCAAAAACGGTATCGAACCTCCTTAACATCAAATTTAGATAAAATAAAATTTGAGTAGATAAAGTAAAATTTGAGTAGATAAAGTAAAATTTGAGTAGATAAAGTAAAATTTGAGTAGATAAAGTAAAATTTGAGTAGATAAAATAAAATTTAAGTAAAATAAGAATATTTTTACACAAATTAAAAATTATTAATTATTATTTAACATTAAGCACAAAATAAAATAATATATTGTACACGACGATAATTGTTATTATTGTTGGTGAGGCAGCTTTGTCTGTTTATCTTTCACGCAAGTTGAGCAGATCTGTTGCCGTCATGAGTAGCAGAAAATCGGTTGGAAGCTTTTCATATTTACTTTTGGTTTGCTACCCAGTTAGCCTTGTTCCTGCTGCTTTCTTTTCATTTATTCCTGATTTTCCCTAGGCACGTTATCTGAGCATCGTGTAGCATGAACTGAGGATATTCATTATATGTATACTAGCAGTTATATCAGGAAGCTCAGGATCAGCGCCGTTAAATAACATGTGGAACCTCACATAGCAAAACCCGATAAAAAGATTGTCTTTTGTTTTTAACTGTATTTTGTTCTACACTAACCCTTTTACCGCTTGAACTTCTGCTAAAGTGTCAGGACTATGTTTTTTACGTTTTGCTGCTTGAGCAGGTGGAGCCATTTCGAAGAGAGCGATTTCAAACAAATTTTTATATACTGTATAGGTGGCTATCGCCTTGACCAAACTTTAAGTAGAAACTTTCTTCGCTTGAATAAATTTCAGAGTAAGAAAAGTTTTCCTTATGAGCAGATGGCTGGCGAAAGTGTTCCGCAATGTTTGCCAAATGTCAAATGCGGTTTTCCCGTCTTGGACGTACTCGAGCTGATTGTTGGAAATTCTCTGAATAATGACAGACATACTTTTTGTCCCGCTTTCCAATTTCTATCTGTTGGTGATCATTTTGAGAAGCTGACAAATCCGTGGAACCCACTCTGTCCAGGAGTGTAGTAAGTGGGTGTTCGATACATTCCAGAAGTTCCATGTCGTCCAGGTAAGTTTCAATTCGAAATTTTAAGTTGTCGTAATTGGTCCTATCAAACAGCGGGATTTTGTAGTGCGTTTCCTCGGCCATAACCTCAAATTGGCGGTTCCTCTATTTTCGTCGAGTGTTTTCCAAAAAATCTGGCAAACCTGACAAAGTGTGCTTTTGTGAAGGTCGAGGTTGGGCGAGTTCAATAAACAAACATGTAATTGAGAAATGGATTTTATTTGCCAAGACAGTAACAATGAAAAATTAGGGTCAGAACAAAATCAAAAAAGACTAAAGTAAAAGTAAATAAAATGACATTTAAGCACTAAGCGTGGTGACAGAATCGAACTCGTGGAATTGTTTATTTCAACAACAATTAATAAAAATATAAGTAAATAGTTATAAAATATTGTTAGTACATATTGCAATAATGTATATGAGATAAGGATGTGACTTTACTTACACGATGATCAGTAGGATTCTTCGCTACTGCTATGCACGACTAATTATCTTCTCGAAGCACAGTAGGACGATCTTTTATTTCCTGAGCCAGACGGTTTCACAGGTTGCAGTACTGAGAGCTTTATATTTTGTCTCGGTAGATGAGAGTGACACTGTTAGTTGTATTCTTGTATTCCACGATATAGAGTTGCCAAAAACCTGAAATAAATAACCAGAAACTGAACGTCGGTCCACTGGATCACTTCCCCAGTCTGAATCAGTCTATCCCACAAATGGAACTTCTTCATCGCGTTTGTAAACTAGTTTTAAATTTTTGGATCCTTTCAGGTAGGTAGCGTAGAACTTTTTCAAATGTTTCTAATGTTCTTCTGTGGCTTCATTATTTTTTTTTTAATTTAGAGGCTTCATTTTGAAATCGACTAAGAACATTTACTGCTGTAGTAATATTTGGACGAGTTCCTAGAATTACGTAGTACATTGATAGGATCTATCAGTTCTCTGTATGGTTTTGTGTTCTTTTCTGTTCTTCTTCTTGTATTTAAAAATTTACTTATAGTGGTGTAGTTACTGATTTGCAGTCATTCATATTAAATTTCTTTAGTATGGCATTTATGTAATGTATCTTCTTTATTATAAATTACATTAATTTCAATGTATGTATCTATTTCACCCATATCTTGCAAGTCAAATTCTTGAAATAGCTGTAATTTGATTGACAATTAAATTTTGACACATTAAAATACAGTCATCTACAAACATTAACAAATAGACAATGTCAGTGTCTTCTGCTTTTACATCAAACAATGATCTGGTTCTGACTTTTCTCAAAGTTTTACCAGTTGTTTACTAAATGGACGAATTCAACAGCGAGGATCTTGTTTTAAACTGTTGACTGGTTTATTTAGTTTACATACCTTATTCTCATGATTTACTTTTTCATCATATTCGTCAGGTATTTATAAATAAATCTCATCATCTAATTCTTCTTCAAGAAATGCTGTTTTCACATCCATTTGATGAATAAACATATTTATCTTATTTGCGACTGCAAGTATTGTTATGAAAGTAGTCATTCTAGCAACAGGAACAAAAATGTTTCCACCGTTTTTAGCGACAATCAAAGTTTTAAGACGAATACTGACATAATTTTGTAAAACTCTACAAAGCCGTTCCTCTTTCAGGACCCTTCGGATTGCTAGTTCACTGCTCTAACCAATTGAACTACCCAATCCTTGCTCTTATCACAGCTCAGTCAGAGATTCCCCGTGCGTTTAGCGTCATTCTAAATGCTAATTGGTGTTTTTGTAGCACCGAATGACTATCAACGCTGTGGCCAGTTGCCAAGTTAATTAATTGAGAGAGAAAGTTACTCACTGCATTAGATTCATTCACTTTATACACAATTAGGTTTTGCTTTTTTTGCCTATCACTAATTTTATTGAAATAAAGGATTTTTCGACTGGTGAAGTGTAAGGAATTTTATTAATCAGAAATGCAGTCAATTGATTTTTATTGCTCTAATATACCGAAGTTTCGGCACACTCAAGTGCCTTCCTCAGGGTTACTGGAAGGACAACAATTATAAGTAGGTACACGTGCAACATGGTACATAGCAAAATTACAGCATAATCGTACTTACATTAGACAAAGTTGGTAAATAATAATAATACATGTAAAAAATATATTTTTAAATCTATATAACAAAAATTGTAGATTAGTCAAAAAGCCACGTAAAACACGTATACTGTTGGAGGACATCAGGACAACTGCGAAGTGGATGAGGGCGACTGGTAGTACAACCCTCTTTCAGCACCGCAACAACTAACCAGGACATGCAGAAATTGGAAACATGAGGTCCTGAGAAAAAAATGAATTGATTCATTGCTTAACCCTTAACTGCATATAGTTGCATTTCTGCAACATATCCGCTTATTTTATATATGAAATCATTTTTGTCCATTCTGCATGCTGTTGTAGATAGGCAACATACTACAGAACAGAATTAAGTTTTCAAACCTAGTCTCTAGATGGTAGTATTTGTTTGTGTATTGACATTTGTTTTTAAATGACCGCCTAGATTTTTTCTTGTAAATGTACAGTTTTGTATTGTGTTTAAGCGCTGTATTTATCGTCATTTTAACTAGTAAAATTCAGTATTTGCTGTTCAAAGGTATGTACTCATTTACCATATTTTTAATTTTGAACTTATATACATAATTATGTCATAAACCCACTGATTATGATTGTTGCATTATTGCAACATTATGCAGTTGTGGTATATATTTTTTAATCATTACTGAATGTCTTGGAAGAATCTGCATGAAACTAAAAGAGGTCTGTCGGACAAAGAATTAGAAGATATTAAGTATAATAACTTATCAGATAGGTAGTGAGGATGGATTGGACTATTAATCAGATGACAGTCTGGCTGATCCTAGCTTTGTTCCTATTGAAGAAACCTCGAACTGTAATGAAACAGATGAATTTTGTGTTCTTCAAGAAAGTCAGAAAATCAAGACATTCTAGAAGAAGGCGAACAAGTAAATAATGTGGAAGAAAAAGAAAATGATGCAAGTAATGTGGAAGAAAGAGAAATTGAAGCTAGTAATGTGGAAGAAAAAGAAGATTTATTACATTCCCAGGAATAAGTGAAAAATAAAGTAAAGAAACCGTCAATTGTCTGGAAGAAACGAAATTTGATACTAAATGAAGCACAACTAAAATTTCATGGAGATGTAAATTTACCTGCTGATATTTTAGAGCTTGAATTTTGTTTTTACAACTGTGTCGAATTCCTGGCTGTTGTACAGAAGGGTGAATAATCAGAAGAATAAATCTTCTCAGTTGACACTCGCACAATTCAAAACTGAAATTGCAACATGTCTCTGTAATTTCGGAAAACAAAACTTTGGAAATAAGAGAGGCAGGCCTAGTAATAATATCCAACAACAGATTGAAGAGAAAAAATCTAAAGGTCCTGCACAACATATGCCTCCTAGCTAGTGATGGGTCGTTCATGAACGAGTCGTTCAAAATGAGCGACTCATTTTAGTGTGCCGTGAACGAACGACTCTTTAGTTCGTTCAGCACGGCACACCAGTTCACACTAGCTTCGTGCTACTATTTAGCCTCCGCTCGCTGAACACAGAAAGACGAACGAGTGCGAGTGGAATGAACGAAACGAACGAAACATACAGACAGCGCAGGGTACATAACAGACTTCAGAGCACTATTGGCTTGACTGAGTGCAATGTATTCTGAGAAGCATGCAAGCGTTTCTGTTGTACGGTCAACAATGAAAATAATCAACAATATGGGAAGTGGGAACAATGTAGGACTGAACAACAACAACAAACGTTTTGTTAAATTTGTTGAACATTCTTCAAAATGTTGCCAGACAGTATTCCGTTTTGCTGAATTTTTATTTTGTTTATTTTCCATTGTCAATATACATATACAACAACAATAAGCAACACAACTAACAACTAAAATGCTCAGGTTTAGGTTCATACAGTTTGGCACATGCGCACATCGCATATGCACACAAGGCGAGCGCACAGTGCTGTGAGCATGAGCAGAGCAGCTCAGCTGAGCAGCACACCAGCACGGTGTCATTTGAAACGCACAGTGCTCTTTTACAGAGTCGTTCGGATGAACGACTCAGTGTGAACGACTCACTATACTGAGCGGATCGAAATGAACTGACTCACTAAAAATGAACGAAAGACCCATCACTACTCCTAGCGATGTAAGACTAGATAACGTAGGACATTGGTCTGAGTGGTTTGCAGGTCAAAGAATTAGGTGTAAACTACCACTGTGTAAGGGTTACACTCAAATTACTTGCAGAAAATTTGTTTTCTTAAATTCAACACTGAATAATGTAAAATATTATAAATTGTTTATTTATAATCAGATATGTATGTGTTGCAGGTATGCAACATTATGCATCTAGTACATTTATTATATTTTTTTTAAATGTTAGTTTTTGCATGTTGTTGCACAACTGCAACGTTTAAATAAAATTTAAAAAATATATTGTTTCTCAAAATAGATTTTTAAAATTATTTTTCCCATACCATCACAAAAATATATTTTTCCAGTCAATATAAAAAATCATGCAGTTAAGGGTTAAATTTCTTAATTATATTAGTGTAGCATGTGTTGTGATCTTCGACATCGCTTCTGAAGTTGACGCAGTTGTTATTGGCATTTATATGGAGCATTTCCAGTATCAGTCTTTTTTTGAGATGCTGTTCCGTGTCGATGATGCTCGCGTTATCAAAATCAAATTTGTGTTGGTATGTTTTCGCATGATAAGTTAGTGCACAAGTGTTAGTGGTAGAAATGTTGATTTTGCTTTCATTTCTTTTATGTTCAGATATGCGTGTTTGGAGAAAACGCTTCGTTTGACCTATATACATTTTTTAGCAATTACAACAATTTATTTTATAAACGACACATGATTTTTTATTGTCCTCTATCCTATCTTTTAAATTAGTAAACAGACTTCTCATTGTATTTATAGGTTTAAGTGCTATTTTAATATTTAAACTTTCCTGCAAAATATGTTTGATTTAGATGGATACGCCATCTATGTACGACATCGAGCAATATCGTACCGGGTTGTAATTTTATTATTTGTTCAGTTAGTTTATGTGTTGATAGCACATTGTTAGAAATATTATTATTTATATTGTTGTATTCTTTAAGAGCAGCATTTTCATTTTGTAATGTTTCGACTAATTTATGTAGTTCTTTAATAGCCATCATCTTTTAGATTATATTTTTTGCAAGTAATCATAAGGAATTTAGATTTATATTCTCTTCGGACTTTATAATTTAAATTTCACTTCGCGATAAATGAGAATATACGGTACGTGTTAAATTATCGCAACCGTCACACTGTAGTTCATCACATTTTTTAATAATTGAACTACAGACAACACAATTCGTCACCATTTTAATTAACAGGAATACAGAAGCACATATTATCTCTTCAGATACTATGTTGAGCACAGATCATAATAAGGTTTATAGATGTTCGACAAAAGTTCTATTTCTCGGGCAGTTATTCATTATATCATAAAAAAGTGTTTTTGAGCAATTCAGTAACTGACGGTTCTATTGCCACAGCTAATGGATGGATTGTATTGTCAGCTTTTTTTTATTAAGTATGCCAAGGGAACGTATCCAGCGAAATCAGTTGGCTCTGATAGCTGTCGCAAAGCCCCATTAAACCGGGTGTGATATTTCAAGGTTGGTATAGCTTTATATTCTGGTTGTTTTATGTAATTTTCGTCTTCATTGTATTTGGCGGTAACTTAGATTAAATTCGATTTTACATTCCAAATCAGTTAAACAGCTGAACTGAAGTGACATCTACAAATTTTTTAATGTGGTGGTACAAGTTTCTTCCATCAACACTTCCTTATTTTTGCAAAAAAAATTATATTGCAAGAAAAACTGTTACAATGTTTTTGCAACTTGCTTTCGGTCCTAGACCTGTCACACATTTACACTGACATTGTGTTATATTATTTTCATTATCAATGAAAATATCGATATAATAAATAATTTTCTTCATTGCAGCTTTACAAGCACTTTTATAATACGTGCCTTGGTTTGTCACACGAAATCTTAAAAAATTAATGAATCTATCAGTGTATAACTATACTATTTTCTGTAATTTTTGTGTTAAAGCTCTCCAAATATTTAGTTGTCCTAACTCTAATTCCAAATTAACTCCTCCATGAACATCTTTATATAGATTGTATGGTGGTGTACGGATATGTATTTTTTCTTTTTCATTTTCTATTATTAAATAGAAATTATTATTCTGGTCGGAATTAATCAATCTAAAAATTAAGTTTGTTATTCTGCACATATCTTAATCATATTCTGCAAATACCATTCAATAAGATTTTTCTTTTCCCCTCCTACACGGCACTTCTTCTTCTCAATTCACTTTTTAACTGGTATAACTTCCACGCGTTATAATTCATTGTACAGGGTGGAGCGCGGCAGACGCATGGATTTGAAAATGGAATAAAACACAGACTGTTACGAAATGATCAAATTTTATTTTTTTTCCTGATTCATTAACATGGGAAATTTAAGTTCATACGGTTTTGAACAAAGTGTCTCCCAAATGACGCCCCTCACACTCCAAACATTCTGTAAGCCTTTTTCTGAAATTTTCGTGCATTCGTTGAAGCATTTGCACAGGAACTTCGTTGAATTGGGCTCGAATATTGTTTTTGAGGGCTTCCAGGGTCCTGGGACGATTGTTGTACACCAGGGATTTTAGGTATCCCCACAGGAAAAAATCGCAAGGGGCCAAATCAGGAGAGCGTGCCGGCCAGTTCAAATCGCCTCTTAGGGAGATGAGGCGGCCGGGGAATCTGTCTCGCAAAAAGTCCATGCAAACCCTTGCAGTGTGGGCTGTGGCCCCGTCCTGCTGAAACCAGACGTCTTCCAGTTCCATCCCTTCCAATTGAGGTAAGAAAAAATCCTGGATCATGGTCAGGTAACGTGCAGAAGTGACTGTAGCCGCTCGGTTATTTTCTTCAAAAAAGTAAGGGCCGATTATCCCAATTTTTGAAGCCGCACACCATACTGTCACCCTGCCGGAGTGCAGGGGCCTCTGATGGAGGCGTGCACACGGACGATCGAGCGCGCGTTAGACAAATACGTCTGCACACAAAAAACACGTTGTTGAACGGACCACTCCATTGTACTGACTGAAACCGCGTGGAACATAAATTTCCCATCCCCCTCTTTCGAATCGCCCCACTCCCAACATTCTACAACCGTTAGGAGGGGAACAATGACCTTGTAAAATGGCCCGCCAGTATGACATGAGCACAATAAAACGGCGGTAACCGATTGGGTTTAAATTTCATTTCTCAGGGGTGAGGGGGCAAGCGCGTTCAAATTTGGTATAGGCCAGGAAATTTACTATAAAAATGCCTCAAACTTCGGACAAACTGCAACAAAAGCTTTTTCGACGGAATCCAATACAGAAAAATGTGCTTTTTAACATATCAAAAGTTTCCGGAAATCACCGCACCGGAAGCCATTGAAATTTTGAAAAAATGACCGCTATATCTGGTTTTTTAAGTTCAACTCATCTTTAGCTTATCATTACTAGAAAAACATTTATATGACGTTATAGAGCACAAAATTCTCTATAAAAATGTTGCATGAGATTTTTATGTCAAAAAATAATAAAAATGCGTTTAGGAAAGTGGTAATATTTTCTCTTGACACAATAATGACTGCCATATTTTAACGGACAAAAATATCGCCATCCGGTTTTCAGCATATGATTTCTATAACAATTTTCTATAATACCCATTATTTTTATAATTTTTAAGGCTCTCAATTAGTCACAAATTGGAAATTTTCTTAAAGTAAAATTAGATAAAATTTAGTAATTTTTGTGTTTATTTTGCTGTTATTTCGGGATGGATTCAGATATTAACTTCCGGTTTTCTGTATTCAATTTTTCGAAGATTCTTTTATTACATGCTTTATAGTTTTTTTGAAATTCACTATTGGTTTAGTCTAGGCTTAAATATTTTCTTCAAGAGATAATGTAAATATTTCGATATTTTGAAAATTATTGTTTTTAATTAGCTGTCAATTCTTAACAAATGAAGATATTGACTTCCGGTTTTCGGTATTAGATTTCTCAAACATTTTTCTATAAGGAGCATTATTTATAAAAAAATTTGAGGTCCTTAGTTAAGCGGAATTTTTAGAACTTTTACCGAAGGAAAACAAAGACATTTTTGTAAGTTTTTATTGGTTGTTTTTAATCAACTCGCGTTTGGGAACAGAATACAATAAAGACTTCCGGTTTTCAGTATAGGATATGAAAAAGCTTTTTCTTTTATATGTTTAAGACCGGAAGTCGATATCTTCATTTGTTAAGAATTGACAGCTAATTAAAAATAATAATTTTCAAAATATTGAAATATTTAGATTATCTCTTCAAGAAAGTGTTTAAGCCTAGACTAAACCAAGAGTATATTGGCTTTTGTTGCCCGGTCACATTATTTTTACATACAGTACAATTTTTTTATTCAAAATAGTTTTTGCGATATAATCCGCGACGTACATGCACGTTTCCGATGCTAATTCGGAATGCAAAGCAGGCCCTCCTGAATGTATTTCGTTCGTAACGTCTTCCGATAAAATGCTACGACCTGGTGAACTGTATCCGAACGAAGTTGGTGGCGTGGCTAGCTCGGGATCGTCGCTACCTAGGTTCTGTGAAATGTTGTGCGCCAGTTGGCCTGTAACGCCTCCAACTGACTGACCAACGCGTCTACGGGAAGGGGGTAGCAAGGTGACGTGAGAAAAGATACATAAATACAAATAATCTGAACTACGAGATATATTAATAATTAAATAAATGTACAGTAGAAGTATTAAATAATATGAGATAATTAAAGTGTAAGTATTGCAAATGAATAAAACAATATACGTAATAATTACATAATTTAATTGCAGTGCCAAACTAGGCTAGAGTGTGATGCACTCACGCTGCTGGTGGCTGTCACGGGTTGACCGTAACTCGCACGAGGTCAACAATGACAGAAATGACTCTAAGGACGCTAAGGGGGTAGTACGCGTCGAGTAGCGAGGACGGGTGTGATTCCCTCAAAAAAACTAATAGCGCTAATACGCAGGGAGCGTCGGTGGTACCATCGAAGCGATGCGCGCGCGGCATAAAATGACTGAGTCCACAGTCCTGTGCTCTCACGGGGTATCTACGCCCTAAGGCCACGGTGACGTTGGTGAACAAAACGCTCGTACGTGCTACGTGCGTGCCGGACGTAGCCAAAATATAACCAGTTCGGTACGTAACCAAACAAATAACATAAATAGCCCAAAATACAAAATATATATGCATAAATAAATAATGAAACAAAGCTTATCTGTAGGCCAGATGTCGGTGGCGTAGGCGGATGTGGACGGATAGGAAGCCGACGCGTCGGGACGACCGTCAGAATCCAAGATGGCGGAATGTAACTCGACCGCGTGGATATCACCTAGGTGACGTCGGCCCTTCTGGAGCGGATCACGACCTTGCTCGTCGCTCGTAAGCCCAAATAAGCGTCTCTCGAAGAGGTGATGCCGGCGGGGACGTTAACCAAGTCCACCACGCCGAGAACAACCACAAATCAACACCACAACGGCAGTGATTCAGTAAATGAATTACGAATTATACCATACAGGTATAAACGGTAAAAGATAAAATAAAAGCCTGCAACAAAATATAGATCAGCCCACTGCGACGAGGCCAGCAGAGAACGAACCGAGGTTCAAGGAATAAGTTATTCACCTGTGCTGATGGGCGGCTAAGTAGTTTGAAAATAACGGCAGCGCACTCAAATCCGGGACTTTCCCGAGGAAACTGATTTCCAGTGGAGTCTTTGACTGGTTAATCCCGCTCACAGGCGGCACACAATAATTCCAACAGAATTTCAACCCAAAAATATCGCCAGCAAAGATTCTCCGACTACGCAATTTTACCGTTAAAGACTGAGTGAGTATTTCAGCCGAAAAATTACAAGTTGTTACTTATCCTTGAGCAGTCAAGGTTCACTGTACTACCGCCGAGGTCAAGTGACCTCTGACTTCGCCTAGATGACCGGGCGTGAAGATGCAGTCGCGTAACAGGGGTTGCGGATCAGCGGCGCAAGTGTTTCCATGGTCCAAGAGTTAGGGCAGCCCGTAACAAAAATAATTCTGCTTTGTCCATCGTCATTTTCTTCTGGACTGCTGTCCAAAACAAAACTCTTCAGTGTATTGAGGGTACCATCTGTTTCGTCCTCCTCGCAGTTCGCACTAACGGAATGCGTAGAAACAAAATTGTTCAGCAGAAGGGCTTTGAATGACGCCTTTCAAATTCAAATTCAAATTCATTTATTTCGTGCTAAATATACATAAGTATTTACACAGGTCAATAAAAATTCCATAATAAGATACAAAAGATTTACTTATTAATATGTTTTATAAATTCGTTTGTCGTGAAAGGAGCAATATCAATTAGACAATTTTTTATTTTACTTTTAAATTCATTGTTGTTTAAATCCTGTAAACTTTTAGGTAGCTTGTTGTAAAGTTGAAGTGCGTAATAGTTTATGCTGAATCTAGATTTACTGAGACGTAAAAAAGGTTGATATAAATTTGATTTATTACGGGTGTTGTAGTAGTGCATTGAGCTACTATGTTGATAATTTTCTAAATTATTTTTAATGTAAGTTAAGCAACGATAGATATAGATGCCAGGAAATGTAAGTAATCTCAATTTAATGAATAACGGCTTAGCAACCGCCCGGTATGTGCTATTGGCTAAAATTCTTATGCAGCGTCTTTGTAGTCCAAATATTCTGTGTGCAGAGGCAGAGTGACCCCAGATGAGGATTCCGTATGACATAATACTTTCGAATAATGAGTGATATGCTGTCTTCAAGGTCACGTCAGACACTGAACCAATTAAGTTTTTGAATAAAAAGATTGTTGATGCTAGCTTTTTTGCCATATGGTTGCACTGATGTGCCCATATATTGGAAGGATCGAAAATCAAGCCTAATAGTTTACAACTTTTTGGATTTTCGAAATTTGTTATTTCAAGTGTTGTGTTTTAGAATCATTCATACATAGCTTATTAGAATAGAACCAATTTGTTAGATCTTTTTTGATGTGTTCAGCACTCATAATTGCGTCTGAAAGATTATCTGCAGCATTTACAGCTGTCATGTCGTCTGCAAACATGATTAGATGACAGTTTTGTATATGAAGAGTTATATCATTCATATATATATAATGAAGAGTAGGGGCCCAAGTACAGAGCCTTGTAAAACACCATTGTTAATTGGAAGAGGCTCAGATTTATTATTATTTATTTCGACGTATTGATGGCGTTCTGAAAAATAGGATTTAAAGAATGTAATAGCATTGTTACATACATTATAAAGCTTTAGTTTTTGTAGCAGCAGGTCGTGGGAAACACAGTCAAACGCTTTGGTTAAATCACATAGTAAGGCGCTGGTGTATAATCCCTTCTCGTTGCAGTCAATTATATAGTTAATAAAATCAATTAGGGCTAGTTCAGTGGATTTACCTGCCCTGAAACCAAATTGTGACATGGTTAATAATTTATTAGATTTAAAATAATAATTTAGTTGATTCCTAATTGCAATTTCAAATATTTTCCCAAAAATAGGTATTATGGAAATAGGTCTATAGTTGTTAACATCACTATTGTCGCCTTTTATGAAGATTGGAATGACTCTTGATAATTTTAAGATATCTGGAAAAGTGTTCTCATTTATGGCACGGTTTAGAATTTTAGTTAGAGGGATTGTTATGATATTTATAACAGATTTTAATAATTTGCTATTTAAACCAAAACAATCAACGCTGTTACTTGAACTGAGATTTTTGATTATGTCTATGACTTCATTATAGCGGAGTTCATTGATTTTGAAGGAAAAAGTTTCATTTGAGTATTTGTTTGATAATTCATTCAAAGGATCACTGTTGACTAAAGGTTGTCTCGATATGAGGTCTTCTGCTATAGTACTGAAAAAAGTATTGAAAGTGTTTGGTAGAATATTTATATCTTTGTCTGGTTTTTTCCTATTAGAGTTGATTATATTCCACATGATCTTTACTTTATTTGAATATTGTTCAATATATCTATCGTTAGCAGCTTTTTTACACTTTTTGATTTCCAATTTATATTTTCTTCTGAGAGATTTTAGATGCTCGTCTACTTGTATGTAAGGTTGGTTTCTTTTAATATCTGAAAGAAACTGTATATTATTACGTAACTCTTCAAGATCAGCATTAAACCATTGAACACGAGTTTTAGTTGAATTTATTTTCTTCAGAGGGAAAGCTGCATTTCGTCGGTGATCTGACAATACCTGCTATCTGAAAATATGTAGTTTTGCAGGAGACTAAAAAAAGTGTTTTGTATTTGGTAGTGGTGAGCTAGGTACACAAAATTTTGGAATATTTAAGAAAAATATGTCTTTTAATAAAAAAATGACTTGTTTAAGAAAATTATTTATCAGTTTTTATAAAAATGAAGATAGCAGATATTGCATTTGATGTTGTGACCTTATAGCAGGTATTGTTACATAATAATAATCGTTTTATTTTTTAACAGTTTATTAACCAAAAAAATAATGCATACAACATATGAAACAGGTTATTTAAAAACAAAACTTATAACTTATTAATGTGAAACGTACAAAAAATTATTTTTTGCACTTCTTATTTTTTGGTAAATTAGGTTGAGATTTTGGATTTTTTGTGTTTTGCGGTTCATTTTCTTCCTCATTTGCGGCATTTTGTCCAGAATGTTCTTGCGTGTATGGTAATTCGTCATAAAATAAGTGGCAGTCTTGAGATATGACGCTTTTTAAGTCTTGTAAGTGTTTCCATTTTTTTTGTGTTATTGGCAAACGTTCTTTGTAAATCTGAGGATAGTTTAAAACCGGAGAAATTTTTTTAGGTCTGTATGGAAGATCCTGAAACTCTTCATTGAAATCCAGTTTCACTTTTATTTTACCAGTGGGGTCGTAACACAGCGCTTTAATATCTGTTACTACGTGATCTCGGTCTGGTCTTATTGTGGAATAACGATGGAATTCTGATTTACTATAATCCCTAAAAAAACTATGATCTAATTGAATTACTTCATATGGCTCAGGTTTAATTCTTGCTTCTTTTGATGCCTTTACGTAGTCGCTGGGTAACTCAATAATTCGGTTTTTTAATTTTCGTTCTATGCAACTATGCACAGAATCGCATTCCATTTGCGTATGACCCTTTGTGAGATATTTTTGAATTATAGAGATTCTGTGCATAATTGTGAAATTTAATAGGGCATTAGCCAAAATATTATTCCGGTTTTGGAAAGTACATCCATCAGAATAAATGATGACTGGTAGATTTGGTCCCAAACAATATCTCTCCAAATAATCAATTAAACATGATACAAACGTGGAGGCTTGTAAGCTACAATCAACTTCTGTGAACCAGTAACATGTGGACTGGTGACTAACAGCATTGTATATTGTAAAATTATGGCATCCAAGTTTAGTTTTAAAATAAATTTTTGTCGCATTTAGAGATGGAGCAACTTTTACAGCTTGTAAGTCCATACATATTAGAATACATTCCTTTTTCACTGCTTTCTCCTTGTCATTAAAGTGTTCTTTTCTAGCTTTTTCCTTATCTTCAATATGTTTGTTCCAGATATTTTCATCAATGTTTTTATTCTCGTATTCAATGCACACATCACAACGGTCTTTCTTGGGGCTAAATAAACTTAGATTTTTTTCCTTAAATATTTGTTTAAATATCTTTTGTCCAAGAAATTGTTTATTGTTTTCCTTACAGACATCTTTATAAAATTTATGCAAGTCTTTCATTGTAGTGTAATGCTGTTCTAAATATAATTTGTTAGTATCTTTTCTAACATAATGAGAAGGCTGTTTGGGAAGATCATCGAAAAAAGAGATTAAAAAAGTTTTACTTTCTTGAAAAGCGTTCACTCTGTAATTTCTGTGTTGACATTCTTTATTTTGTTCGGATTTCGAACTATTCATATTATAAGTACTACTTTTTATCCAACTTTCGACCGTATATCGTCCTAATCCCGTAG
Source organism: Agonum fuliginosum (assembly GCA_947534325.1). Lineage (NCBI taxonomy): Eukaryota > Metazoa > Arthropoda > Insecta > Coleoptera > Carabidae > Agonum > Agonum fuliginosum. The sequence goes on from OX384044.1 coordinate 18,586,242, forward strand.
TATTAAGAAATGTTTTGCGACAAACTTGAACCAACTCTTTACCATTATGTAGTTTATAAATCATGGTATTTCCCCGTCTTCCATCTTCACTTTTGGCCGTTTTCCTGGCTGGAGGTTGGAAGCTGACATGTCCCGACACAAAGACTTTTCTTTGATCCCACGACATCTGTTTCCAGAAGTTGGCAAATATTTCTTTTCTAATATCTTCATTGAAGGTATTACAGAACCTTTTCTTAGATGTGAAACACATCGTTGATTGGCAAGGTTCTCCAATTTTTCTTGCCTCCCGCTGAATATTATGTTTAAAGTTGTTATGCTTGTCGCGAGAAAATCCTACATAATCTTCGCCCCTCATTCTAAGTTGTTGATTTTTAATCCTTTTCCAGTTGTTTTTGTCTGCTACATGTTTCCTTTTTCGCCCTTCATTCATGTCACCCCAAACAGCTTCATTATTGATCACTTCATCGCCCGCATTTTCAACTTCTTCACTCTGGGTATTTGGGTTTACATTTTCTTCATCGCTTTCATTGACATCGTTGCGGTAATTATCGCTTTCGCTCTCAGATTCACTACTAGGGTTAAATTCACTATCGCAATCAGAATAATTTTGTTCACCTATATTGTTGCTATCATCAGCACTTGTACTAGCAATAATTTCTATTTTATTATCGTTGTTTACTAACACAATTGGTATATTTTCTATGTCAAATGCGTCAAGCGCGTTCGCATTTTCTACTATAATATTTTGTGTTGTTGGCACAATTATTTCTGAAGATGTTACATTATTTAAATCGTCAGAATATTTAACAGAACTATTTTGTACGACCGGTGGCGGACTAAGAAGGTTTAAAATTTTTTGACCTCGAGACGCCATTCTTCCTAAAAATAGGAAAATCAATTGGTATCTTAATAAAGCATCCCACACTTGAATGTTTTTCAATTGAATATAAGACGCTTATTAATTATTTAAACAAAAAAAATAAAACGAGCAAGTTAGTAGTAAGGGAAACAGAATCTGCTAAATGCTAACAAATACACCGCATAAATACATGCAATAGCTGCTATCTACATTACAATAAAAATTTTGCCTTTTTAGTAACTGTTGACTATTATAACATAAAAATACTTATATCGGTACATTAAGAAAACTATACTCACTTGTTGCCAATACAAAACTAACTTTAAATCTTTACAATAGTTCAATAATTGCTATTTAAAGCAAAGCACTTATAAGCAGCCTGTGTTACGTATGATTTTAACACGTGCACTGAAGAGATAGCAGATATTGTCACAAGTTACAACAAGCCGAGACGATAGCAGGTATTGTTTTTACTTAATATAGTAAACAAGTGATATTTTTGTAGTTAGCAGATCATTTAATATGGTGCGCGTTAAATAGATGGAGCTAGCTACACAAAAATCTCATTTTGCCCAAAATGTCAGTTAGCAGGTATTGTCAGATCGCCGACGATTTCTAGCATTAGTAAAGATATGAATAAAATTTTCAGAACAATGCTCTAATAAATTAGTACTTGTTATAAAACTCCAATCAATGGAATCTATTTGATTATAAAAGTTGTTTATTCCTAATCTAGTGATTGGTCTTACAAATTTTTCATTAGTAGGGCATTTTGAAGGAGAGAGATCAAGTGATAATGATTGGCCAGAATGATCTGATAAATAAGTATTTATAACAGCACTGTTATAAGTAATACTATTGTGAATTGTCCAGTTTACGACAATATTATCGATACAATTATGTAATCTAGTATTATCTGTAATTGTTATTTGAAGACCATTGGATAATAGGAAATCCATAAATATTTGATCTTCGTAGGAATTACTACCAATGGCGATGTTGAAATCACCGCAAAGTATAATTCTTAGATTAGAATTTAAGCGAATATAAACTTCATTAATAATATTTAAAAATTCGTTGACATTTCCTTGAGGTGGTCTATACGTACAGATTATTATTAAATTAGGAGATTCAATTAGAATAGCAGTTAGTTCACATATGCCGGCGGTTGATAGATCTGTTATGTTATCTAAAGGAATGTACTTGTAAGTTTGATTTAAGAGAATCATTGCGCCCCCGTAACCGTTTGCACGACAATAAGCTGAGGCAACCTTAAATTCATTAATACTGAAATTATTAAGTTCATAGTCACATAGCCAATGTTCGCTTAGACAAATTACATCTATGGTAAAGTCAGAACTATAAACAAAGTGTTCTAATTCATTAATTTTGTTTCTTACAGATTGAATATTCAGGTGAAATATACAAAAACTGTTTATATTGTTGTGTGTTTGCCAGTCCTCTTTATGTAACTTTTTTCTGGCTGATTGGTTATTTAGACTGAGTTCGGTGGCTATTTGTTTTGGTTCTTCTCGCTGAGTCTCGCTAAAAAACGATTGATGCATGTGTACTTTGGCCATGTGGTGGGATTTTTTATTATGTCAGCTTCTTCAGGAGGGACAGACACCTTAAATGATGAATATTCATCAGGATATTTGGAGTTAACTTTAGTGCACTTTGCTTTAGTGCAATTTTTGGACTTTAAGTATTTTGTGAGGTCATCTTCTGTGATTTTAGTATCTAGTCTATAAACATGAAAGTCGAAGAATTTGGCTACACTCTTGATTGTGTTATTTTCCTGAAGATTTCCATACACTGTATTTTGTTTACGTCTGTTTCTTTGAACTTTGCGTGGTCCACTCATTGTTTCTTTAGATGGAATTTTGAACATCGCCTTGTTTAGAGGTTATTGATTTTTGATCAGCTGCCTGTTTGTTTATTTCATTAGTTTGATTTACTTCGCTAGGTGTCAGCATTTGCTGGGTTTGCGCAATATTTTTGTTTAAATTTGAATTTGACGTTATTAATTTAGTAACATAGGTGTCACTTTTGTATCTACTTTATTAATTAAAGAGACATTTTTATTACGGTTAGTTTGTAAATTTCCATCTTCTTTTTTTAATAGCTTAATTATTTCTGATAAATCCTTTATTCTGCTTTCATAATTTGATTCCAACTTCATTTGAAGATTTATTTGTTTTTCCAGGAAACATTTTTTGATAGTACATACTTTGTTTTGACATTCTTGATTTTCCTCGTCAGCTACACTTGAGAGAACTTTATCAAGAGATTTTTGCTCTAGAAATTCTTTGGTACACTCGTTTATTTGATCTGGTATTTCACCACGTATAATGATTTATATTAGTTCACATTTCTTGAGCTTATTTAACTCAGCACTAATAACTGCTAAGTCAGTAGTAGACGCCATTTTTTTTACGTGCCTTAAAAGACGTTGCCGTAGGATTTGTATGTCTAACACCGTGGCACCTAATCTGACCGAAAAAAATTTCTAACGGGTCTTGATTAAACGCCCTGACATTAATGAATTTACATCCTAAATTCAATAATTTTTCTTTGATTGTTTTCAAACACTTTAAATTTTCAAATTGTTGATACTACTTGGTACTGTGATTAATTTCTTTGTCTTAGGGCATACAAATCTCATCGACTCCAGAACTTTTATTGCATTATTCCAAAACTCTTTATGTTTTGAATTTTTTGTTATCGCACACCGAAGGTCCTTCCCAGCTTTGGGCGAAACAGAGCTCCCGTTAACGCTGTCGAATAACTTGTCAACGAAAAGGAGGAAATCTGCTGTCTCCGCTGCCGCTGGATCCAAAATTTTCTTGTTCGAATCAACTGTAACACACAAAAATAAAAATTATAGCGACCACATATACATACCAGTATATATATATATATATATATATATATTTTCGAAAAAGAGTAACAATATTTTGATAGATTACCTGAATATTCCGCAAGGCGCCGCATTATAGCTGATACCCTCTGGCTCATTACTTGGGCTGCATATGATACTTTCATTTTTTAAATTTTGTTTATTTTGACATGGTAGTCTGTTAATTTTGGACACAATTTAAAATCCATGTCCAAAGCATTCTTGTCCAAATCGTACAGTTCCTCAATATGGCTCCATTTTGCTGTCTTAATTTGGCCATCCATTTTAAAAACAACATCTTTTAACAAGAAATTGTTTTTAATGCCTTTGAGTAGATGCGGTGAGTCACACAAATGTATTATTTCTTCGTTGTCAACTTCATAGCCCAATCCCCTGAATTCTTCATTTCTTCGTAGGTATGAAGCAGTTGTTTCATTTTTTAAATAATTTATAGCGGCGACATTTGTTTGCGCTTGATCACAAACTGCGGAAATAATTTTTAATCCGGCGTCTCTCACCGCACGAATTACCTCCTTCAGCAGCCTGATTAGTGCTGTAGGTACTATTTGTTTCACTCCGCGTAAAATAATAAGCAACAGGTTGATTAAATTTTTTGGATATCCCACGTACCATGAACACGATCACATGATCTGCAAATTCCGGTTTACGGTGTTCCGCCCCTAAATCTTCAAATACTACAATTTCGTCCGTGTAGGAATGATACTGCAAATTGGCCGCTATGGACATTTCATCAAACACTAGTACACAGTATCTCTCTCGTGGTCGCAGTTTCTTGACGGTATTTTTCAAATTGAAAAAAAATTATTTTATTTATACCTGTGTTGAACGTTATTTTTGTCAGCAGAGACATCATTGTTTTTCGTGACGGTAGCGCAAATAATTTGGCAGGAGACGATAACCTTTGCCGCTTTGTTTATACAGCGCTAGAGCCATTATTTTATCGTCTAACGTAAATCTTCGCCCTTTGGGTTTAAATTTTTTATTTCTCATTTGGCACATGATGAACTGATATTTTACAGAATCTAACGACTCCAGCAGTGTTTTGAAAAATTCGCTTTCTGCATATTTTTCTGCTGCGTCAATTCGTTGTATGTACGATAAACACCGTTTACTTAACTTATTATTCTGATCTCTAAGTTGTGCAGCGGCGTTATGTAAGTAAGCCTTTCTGGGCATTTACAGGATGGACATCATACAATTTTTTATATCCTATACGTTCTAACCAAATGTTGTAAACATTCTCATAAAATATTGGAAAACGATGCGTTTTAAGTTGCATTTTGTCGCAATTTGGTACACAACATTTACTCTTCTTAGCCATGATGACAGTTTAAAATGAACAATAAACAAACAGCACAGCAAAATAAAAAGATGTTCACACAATATTTGTTAGTTGACACTTCAAAAGCGAAAACAAACCGATAGGACTAATAGAACAGACTGACAATTTATAGCAATAATGGTTGATGGTGGCTTGTCAAAATTTGACTTTCACAAGGGCATCCCCACCAAACGTATATATTTAGACGACACTAGCGGCAGAGCGGACACGCGAGAAACTAAATGAGAAGTTGTTCAGCCGTAATAGAGTGCCCAGACCGGGGTTTCACTGTTCGGTTGACCCTCTCAACCAGATTCGCTTGCGGAGTATATGGTGGAGTAAATTTGTGTGTGATTCCAAATGTGGTGAGGTACGCCTCGAGTTTTCTGTTCTCGAATTCTGTGCCGTTATCGGTTATCAGCACTTTTGGACAACCGTATCAAGTGATGATTTCTTCATGGAGCGTTCTTGAAATTGTCGGAGCAGTGGCCCGTCGAAGAGGTTTAATTTCTACCCACTTGGTGAATCTATCCTGGAAGACCAACAGATATCTATTTCTTTTACTGGAAGGTGGTAATGGACCTACGATGTCTACGCTGATGGTTTCCCATGGTCCTCCGACGTTTGGTGGACCCATTTGCCCAGCCATCTTCTGCTGCGAAGGTTTGTATTTTTGACATTTTTCGCAACCCCGTACACATTTCGCTATGTCGCGAAACATTAACTGAGAAGTCCGGAAAAAGATTAGGATTCTTTTTTACTTCCTGGAGTTTCTTCTCATACCATCAAGTACCAACTAGGTCCATGGCGCATAAATCTTCACCTTCGGATGTTATCGAGAGCTCCTTTTCGATACTGGATGTCACACTCATACTGTTGCAATTCAAAGGCTCATATATTAAGTCGTCTAGATGGTTCCTTTCTCCCCAACTCGCTGTCTTCTATTGTTTATTTCTTCTTCCAAGAGAAATATGAAGTCATTAGGAAGATAGAAATTCATAAATTGTTTTAGAAAATCATCCCAAGTATTAATGGATGATTTGTTGTTTCTATACCACATTAACGCGCTTTCCCGTAGCATTTTTGGAAGGGCGGTAAGTAGTTATTTCTTTGAAAATCTATGCGTCACTCTTATCTCTTCTAGTCTGTTTAAGAAGATGACGGCGTGGATTTTCCCGTTGAAAACGTGGTTTCATTGTTGAACATAGTGACTGATGGGAGGTTCGTTTTGCTTCATGGGTTTTTGAATGTTTGTTTCGTGTAGTTTATTATTTACGTTATCATTTACTACTGGTGCGAACATGTTTTGACTACCGAGTGATTCGTGTGCCGTCTGCTATAGTTTTGACTTTACGTGCTTTACGTTATATTTTGTATTGTTAAAATAAACAATAATTTTATTTATTATATTTGTTAACAACACTTTTGTTTCTATTATGAAGAAATTAGGTGGCAGTAGGATCAAATTAGGAATATAATTTAATAATTCTTTATTGAGACGTTTCGGCGCCGAAACGGCCGCCATCATCAGCCTGTAAATTATTGACGTTACAGTAAACATACAATATCTAATTGCTATAATACAATACCTTTTAACATTATTAAGTTGTTCACATTTTAATATTTTACAAAGGCTATAGCCGGGTAAGATGGTCAAATCGGCCCCCAAAGGAAATCGATCGGGAATATGATTTCTATCATTTGTACCCAAAATTGGAATTTTTGGTAAAAATGTTAACCCCCAGACCCCCCACCCCCCGTAGAAATAGACAAAAACGTGTTTTTTTACAATTAATTCTATATCTTTTTTTCTATTTAGACTACGCGTTTAAAAAAAAAATTTTCCTGAAATTTATGAACAATTCTTTTCGATAAAAATTGTTTTGACATTTTTGCCGCCATATTTGAATTTATAAAAATTTATAAAAATTAAAAAAGTGGAAAAACACTTATTTCACTACGTTAATATAGAGGTGACGGCATGAAAAAAATCTCAAAAATTCCTCTTCGCGAGAGGAATAGTTGGTATTTTTTTCAGATTTTTCCGATTGGTGCAACCTTTCGAAAAAAATAAAAACCGTATTTTTATAAATTCAAATATGGCGGCAAAAATGTCAAAACAATTTTTATCGAAAAGAATTGTTCATAAATTTCAGGAAAATTTTTTTTTCAAACGCGTAGTCTCAATAGAAAAAAAGATATAGAATTAATTGTAAAAAACACGTTTTTGGCTATTTCTACGGAGCGTGGGGGGTCTGGGGGTTAACATTTTTACCAAAAAATCCAATTTTTGGTACAAATGATAGAAATCATATTCCCGATCGATTTTCTTTGGGGGCCGATTTGACCATCTTACCCGGCTACAGCCTTTATGTTTAGTAATAAAAGAACACATGTTTAAATTTTGAGTGCAAATAGCACACTGATTACGAGTAGCTGTTACATTCTTGCTTTAAAAATAAGAAGAATAAAAAACCACTTTGAAGCTGATGGATTGGTGGTGCTATCTGTTGTTGCAAAGTTTAAGCGGTGGTTGACAGTAATTTAATTAGTGGTTTGCAAATGTCAACAGAGTTAAAATAATCAGTAGTATGGTTAATGTGTTGGTTTTTATTTATATTGATTTCAATAGTTTCATGGAAAGTTATTTTGATGCGATTCTTTTCCTTATGTATGATTTTGTAGTTGTTAAAATAAAAAATATGACCTGTTTGGATGTGGTGATCCACGAGGGCAGAGTATGTGTTATTCTTTGTTTTACAGTTGTTAGAATGTTGTTTAATTCGTTTTATTACGGGTTGGCATGTTTGACCAATATATGTTTTTTCACATTGACCACATGGGATTTCATATACGACATCTGTAACATCATTTTTTTCTATTTTATCTTTAAGTTGCTTGTGTAAATTCCTTGTTGTAGTGATGGACACTGGTGCTATTTGCACATTAAAATCATTAAAAAGGTGTTGTACTTGTTTATTTAGTTTGTATGAAAATGGTACTTTGCAATATCGAACAATTGGAGAATCGTTGTTGTTGTTTTGTGAGGTAATCATGTTATTATTGTTTCTGTTCATCAATGTGTGAATACGTTTGCTTCCAATTTTTTTGATGAAATTTTGTGGGTAGCAATTTTCCTTTAATAAGATATTGTAGACTTTGATGTTATCTTCATGAAATAATGTCATTCGATAGTAAGATTACTCTATCAACTAACGCGATGACAACACTTTTTTTTATAAGATTCGGATACATATGTGAGTGGTCATTCAGTAAATATACTTTTTTCAACAAAATAATTTCAAATTGAATAACAATTAACATTGATGGCACAAAGTTTAAAATAATACCAAATTCACTAGGTTAACCGATTTTTGAGCTCGTGGCAATTTAATTTAAATTTTTGGAAAAATAGCAATAATTAATATTTATTTAAAATATTTTGCATTGATTGCAAATGTTGCAAAAGGCAGAAGGCTTTGGAATGATTGTTTACGACACTCAACGGATAATTTGGTCTAAGTAAACACTCAATCAACAACTTAGGTTGTGACTTGTTCTTCTATGACTTAAAATTATTGGTAAATAAAAACAAATTTTGCAAATGAGGACTAAGCTGAGTAAATTAATACTGCTTGTACAGTCAAAATTTACGAAAATTGAACAAAAATTAATACTCAACTAGTTTTTGTTGACAGAAATGAAAACTTAAACTAGAGATACAGATAAAAATATTATAAAACGATGAACATTAAACAATAACAAAAATATTCACGTACCTGGAAAGAGTGGTCGTGATACTTTTCTTTTTTCCAATTCCGTCTGAGATTCCGTTTGAGACTGTTCCATTAACCGTTTTTCTTTTTGTGATGCCTGTTCCTAAGTGGCTAAAACATATTTAATATTTAAGTAATGTGAGCTTTCCTTACTCTTTAACTTTATTTGCCGTTAGGATGGCTTTCAGGTTTATTTTTAAATAAAACACTATTTCTCTTTTACTTTATTTATTCACATGTTCATAACGACATAAGACATAACCGACATTCCTTCTTCTCCATAATCCATCTTCCGCCTAACTCTATACAGGTATCTGCCTTACCGACTTCTTGCCGGTTGTGGCGCGAACAATTTGAAATTCAAACTGAACTCTTACAGTTCGGCCAGCCTGACATATGATTGCCCCAATCATACTCAGATTGTTCATAACATAAGCTTTTACATAAATCGTAACATAAGTGCATAATAACCCTAATGGTTTTACATAAATTCTTAAAACTAAATCTTATAAACTAGCTTAACCTAATTATCAGTCTCGCTTTTGATCCACGGCTTAATTCGCGACGCATCAAGAGTTCCCCAAATGGCATTTGAGTAACTTGGAACCCTTCAATGTCTTTTATTATATAACGGTCATTGGGAAGTACCTTTTTTACCTCGTAAGGCCCTTTATATTTAGGAATTAACTTCTTGTTTACGTTAGGCGTAACATCTGTATTAATTATTACAACATAGTCACCTACGGAATACTTTTTAGCTTCTTTGTGTTTCTCATTGTACACAGCCTTATTATAATTTTGAGATTTCGCAATACTTTCGCATGCTTTGGCCCTAACTTGTTCTCTAATTGTATTTACATTTTCAGTACCGCTATCTAATTTTTTCTTCTAACAGTTCTTTAAATACATCGTGTGACTTTCCACGTTGGTGCACCCCAAATAACAATTTACTAGGACTTTCGGAAATTGACTTACAAATGGTATTACTTAGAGCAAACTCGGCTTCGGCTACTACTTTATCCCATTTACCAGGTTCTTCACTTAATTTTGCTAACAGTGGTGTGATACACCTGTTCACCTGCTCCACCTGGCCGTTCGCCCGTGGAGTTCCAGTTGCAATTAACACATGTTGGATGCCTAAGTTTCCAACAAAATCTTTAAATTTATGCGCAGTGAACGCAATCCCACGATCCGATATAATTCTCTTTGGCTTGCTGTAAGCGCGAAAGTAATCAGCTAAATGTTTATTTACTTCGTTATTATTCGCACTAGTACATGGATACAAACGGACATACTTTGTAAACGCGTCAACGACCGCGAGTAAATATTTGTGCTTATGGCCTGTTTTTTCTAAGAGACCGTAGTGGTCCACATGTATAGTGTCAAAGGGACGGTCTCCCTTCGGAATGTTGTGTAAGAAACCCTCGCCCTTTCCTGTCACTGGGGAGTAAGTTATACACTTTAAGCAGTTCATAATATACTCTTTGACAATTGGTTTTAATGTTGGGAACCAATAACTACGCGTAATTACTTTCACGATCTTCTCGACTCCCATATGCCCCATTTCATCATGACAAGTTCGTATGATGTTTTGTCGCATACTTTTAGGAACATAAAAGAGCAACTTATTACCGGATTTTTTGTAAACTAAACCATCTCTCAACTCATACGTTGGGCTCTCTTTCACCAACAGTTCATCGCCAATTTTATTAATTTCGGTGTCTTTCTCTTGCAAGATTGACAAATTTCGTTCGAAAGTGTTCTCCGTTAATATTAAAATATTATTACGACTAAGGGCGTCTACGTGCTTCATACGATTATTTATTCTATGTTCAAGTGTGTATTCGTAATTTCTTAAAATGAATGCCCATCGTAATATTCGCGGATTTATATCTTTTTTCTCTAAAGTTAACTTCAAACTGTTGCAGTCGGTAACTATACGGAATTTTATGCCCTGTAGGTAAATTCTAAATCTTTCAAGTGAGTAGACTATAGCTAAGGCCTCTAACTCGAAGCTATGATAGTTTGTTTCTGCTACACTTGTTCTTTTACTGAAGTAAAACACCGGGTGGAAAAATCCGTCTGATTGTCTCTGTAACAATATTGATGCAAAACCTATCTTACTTGCGTCACAGTGTAACTGGGTTTCAGCAGTCGGTGAGTAAATAGCTAGGACTGGTTTTTCACCTAATAATGACTTTTTCAAAACTTTCTAACTGATCCGGTCCGAATTTATACTCTACATTTTTTCTAAGCAGGTCGTACAATGGTTTCGCTATTAAAGAGAAATCTTTTATGAAGCGCCTAAAGTAAGATGCTAAACCTATGAATTGTTGCAATTCCCTAAAATTTTTCGGAACTGGAAACTTGGTGACTGACTCAATGTTTTCGGGATCTGGACTGATACCTTGAGAAGTAACAGTATATCCAAGAAACTTTATTTTCTCTTTCAAAAAACTACATTTATCTAGTTTAAAAGTTAACAGATTTTTAACAGCGATTTCGTAAACTTGACGTAAGATTTCTAAGTTTTCTTCAATGGTAGTCGTCGCTACTAAAATGTCGTCTATATAGATTATGATTTTTCCCGAGTCTAACAGATCTCTAAAAGCATTATTAATAAACCTCATAAATAACGCAGGACTATTTTTCAGCCCAAATGGCATCTTTAAAAACTCGTACTGTCCCATCGGAGTAACAAAGCTTGTGTACTTTATAGATTCGTCTTCTAAAGTTACGTGATGAAAGGTATCTTTAAGATCAATTCGCGAAAAATATCGTTTACCCTGTAACGAGTATATTTGGTCGTCAATTAACGGGAGGGGATAATTATCACGCGCTGTAATTTTATTTTGTTCACGATAGTCTATACACAACCGTAAATTGCCATTTTTCTTTTTAACTAACACAATAGGTGAACTGTATTCGGATTGACTTTTCCTAATGATTCCCCGCTCTAGCCAATCTTGAATAATTTTATTAACTTCGTTTTTCTCAGAATACGACAATCGTCTGGGTCGAAAATAGAATGGAATATGGTTTGGTTCTAACGTAAGTTTCATTTTAACATCAGTAACCGGTACATTAGACCTAGGTGGTTTTACATAAAAGTTCTCAAAGTCTTGGTGCTACCTTTCGCTAATTTCAGACTTCAGATTATTATTTTCAACATCTAACTTAACACTATCTTCAGGTACATACTGTATTTGCAATATTTCGTTAGTGAGGAATTCACTATCCTGAATATCACAGACTTTCTCTATGGTTAGCTTTTGGGAAAAAATCAGTCGAATGTTGTCACTAACCATAAAATTCCTACTTAATAAGCATTTACAGTACATGGTACTAGCAGGTACAATCTAAAACAATAGTCTTAAATTAATACTGTTAATAGTGACGTCTTTCGTTATCGTTCCTAATATAATAACTTTACTTTTATTAATTCCCTCGAAGGAATTAATATTATCTCTACTCTGCCAGGCCTCATTGCGAACAATTGTGTCAGCTATCAATGAGATCGGGCTACCAGTATCGACAACAGCTTCAATAATAGTGGCCTTACCCTCTACATCTAACTCGAGGTCAACAGTGTAAGCAGGAACCAGCTCGGTACTGGTTTCCACTAGGTGGGTGGTGCTGTCTGGATCTGGATTGGGCTGGGCTACCTTCTTCTTCGGGCAGTCCTTCTTCTGGAGGCCGGTCGAGCCGCACTCGAAACACGAACCTCTTTCCCGCCTGGGCTTCGGGCAGGCAGTTGCTATGTGCCCCGCCTCGTTACAATTATAGCAACGGAGGGTTGCTGGCTTCTTCGTCTCACTCGGTGATGCAGCACTGATACTTGTAGCTGGTGCTTTTGGCTTTGAAAATACTGGACGCTTTCCTCGGTCCTGGTCCCTCTCGATGTTGGTGACATCGTTCATAACCCTTAACAACTCGTTCAAGGACTGGAACTGGCTCATCTTGGCTTGCGTCTGGAGTGGTAGGTTGTCAAATCCATCTACAACATAACCAATTTGATCTTTTTCACTTAACTTAAGTTTGTTGCCCAAGAGAATTTTCTCTTGGAAGTATGCGGAAAAGGTTTCGTTTCTTCGCCACTTTCTTTAGTATTATTAACATTATTAGATTTAGTTGCAAATAATATATATTATTTTTCATATGATTTTTGTCATAAAGGTGTGAGACCACTATGACAGATTTTCATATGACAAAACTATGATTTAATCGAGCATCAAGCAAAAACATACAGGAGGTGTGACATATGGGCATAATACTCGTATAATAGTTTTTTATGTTATAAGGATCTTAACGTCAATTATTATGGTACTAGTCGTGAAGATAATCAGACGAGGAGAAGCCGAGTTTGATAACACGTAGTGTTGCATACAAGATTTTATCTGCTGGCGTAAATTAGTCAAAAAGCAAAATAAGTTATTTGGTATTGGTACTGAACAAAAAAATTTAAATCTAAAAATCAAGTATGCTATTTTTGAAATTCATTATGGTCCTTGGTCTATAATGAACACTATTATGGTCCTCAAACTGAGCCCTGTACTGTTGCCATTAAGACACGGCATCAAATAAATATAATTAATAATGAGAGAACGTTTCTGTGTCTACATACAGCAACAACTCAGCGGTCCATCACTTATGTCACGCAACTGAGAATAGCTGTGACGACACGAGGGCATCCCCACCGTAGTACATCACTACCAAGAAATATAATAATTGGTAACGCATTTCACAGTTCATCTCAGAACCCACCAGACACAGCACTGTCACATACAGCTGTTTAGGTCTCGTCAGTGTGACTCAGCTCAGTTTCTGGTGTCAGAACGCTCGACCTCAGGGTAGGTTATCCGCCTACGCGTTGGTATTGCGGCGAAACTAGTCATAATGTATTCATAAAAGGTCAAAACGGATATTTCCGTCAAAATCTGAGAACCAAAATTTTTCGCGATTACAATACTTCCTTGTACGAACCTCTTGGAAACATTTAATAGAGGTTTAAAAAAAAATTTCAAAAGTAATTCATTTTAATTTCTTAGAGATGTTAATTTGATGTAATATCAAGTATGTTTTTATGTTACGTTACTGCGAGGTTATCCTTTAACACCGACTCAATTTAACATCTTAAGTATGTTCTGAGAATGTCACTAAAGTATGTCATAAAAGTATCATTTTTGGGACATTTTTAACACGTTAGCTACATATACTTACGACGAGGTTGATTTGTAACGTACATGGGACGTAACAATGTGAAAGTTTGAAAAACTAACCTCTTGGCAACATTAAAAAGAGGTTTAAGAAAAAAGTTTCAAAAGTAATTCAATTTAATTTCGCAGAGATGTTAATTTGATGTAATATCAAGTATGTTTTTATGTTACGTTACTGCGAGGTTATTCTTTAATACAGGCACAATTTAACATCTTAAGTATGTTCTGACAATGTCACAAAAGTAACATTTTTGGGACATTTTGCAACATCCTAAGAATGTTCATTGCTTAGAGGGTTTTAACGGTTTTTTTCTTTCTGGCCAGTACTGTACTGCGCAGCGTCTCTACTTTAACAGTTGCCACGTAGCGAAAAATTGAATAATTAATTTGCCACTTTTAGAAGTTAAGATTGCAAAATATTTGTTTCTTTTCTAGAGAACTAACCTCAAACTGATTTCAAAGATGTTTCGTTTTTAGCATGTTATCAAATTATACAAACCAAAATTCTGTCTGGTATGTCAATTCTAATCCTTTGACAGGTTATGAACACTGAACACACATGTTTGGCCCATTAAAAAAATCAAGATATTAATCTGGATTATAAATACCTATAGGGATAATTGAATCATACCTGAATATAATTAATATCACATTCTTTCTTGTGAATCCAACCCCCTTGTTGAATTTCATCACAGTTTTAAAGACGTCCGTATAGTTAGCACCCCCACTTCGGAAAAATAAAAAAATAAAAATGCCATAATTTTGTGCTAATTATGTGCTAATTTTGTACTAACATTAAAAATTTTGTGCTAAATCCGAAACCGCGAAAACAGAAGTCGCTCTATTGGAGGTGCTAACTATACGTATAGTTGGCACCGCTCTACACCAAATTATCACAAAATGAAAAAATTGTTAGCCTATAATTATGTGCTAATTATGTGCAAATTTTGTACTAACATAAAAAATTTTGTGCTAAATCCGAAACAGCTAATACGATAGTCGCTCTAATGGAGGTGCTAACTATACGTATTTTATATTATCAAAGTTATGAATTCTTTTTTATCTTTGAATTCCTTATAATTTGTGCCTATTTGAACCCTAAACTCGAATTTAATCATTCATAACAATAAAGAAGTTAATTATATATTTTTATATAACCATGGTTACTATTATTGTAATCAATTCATCCATTGGCTGTTATTTCTGTCATGCGATTTTCAATAAAAATTCAATATATTCAAAATTGTCTAATCGAATCCTATTAATTTATTCTATGAATTATAATGAGACAATTTTTTAATTAGTTATAGTTATCAATATTATCGAAATATTTAAAAAAAATATAGAAAATTAGGCAAATACCACAGTCTGTCACAGTGTACGTATTGCAAAGTTTCGTACCTATGTCTATCTGAAGTCACCACTATAAGTAGCGCTGCGATCTTAATCGAGATCGCCTATAGGTATTCACAAATATATTTTAGTCATTTTATGTAAACTGCAGAAGAAGATATTAACGATTGTCACTGTTTGACACTCTAAATGTCCAAATTATAAACAATAATTTAATTCCTAAATAACAGAAAAATTTACAAATAACTGGGTTCCTAAGATTTGTATTATAATGTTAAATATAAAATTTGGTTGTTAAATGTTTGTAACATTTTGAGTTATAGAGCCCGAAAAAATATGTCACATACGACCTAACGCACATACACACACAGAAAATCTCTAAAATACTTTATTCGTATTCTATGGATACTAAAACGTGCTTATCCACTAAAAACTCACACTCGGCAATAATTTTGACCCGTCACAATACCTCTCCTTATAGAATATAAGGCAGGAGATAAAAATTTATTCTGTTACAATATAAACTAGGGCATGACATATTTTTTAGTACTAAAATGTTCATAATTACTCAGAAAAACACATTTGTATTATAAGAAAAAAAAATCATGTGATTTTATTTACACTAACTTTTCTTTTATTATTAATTTGCGACTTGATCTTATATCCATGCCCTAATATAAATAAAATTAAATTTTTGACAAATATTATTTGGTAAAGCCGTTTTATAGAACACTGCTGTTAAAATGGTTTTATTTTTGGAGATATCTTCAATATATTCGTTTGTACGCAACCTTAATACCTACTTTAATCAAAAACCTGTAATTACTTTATATTCATTTAAATAAACATTTAAAATAAATTTTTACTACGTAAACATATTTTATAGAAAGTCAACTAGCTTGCATAAAATTTTGTTAATAATAGTGGCCAAATTAAGATTGTTATGTACATTAGTCGATAGTCCGTGTCGCAGTGTTACGTTTGTCGGGAGAAGGTACCACGCTCGCCGGCATCAGCTTCGTACTAAGCCCGCACTTACTCGTATACATTTTAATTGCTTATGTAACAAGATAGCCCCAAACATATTTGCGCGACAAAGACATTAGTTCTCTAGTATAATATTGAATTACAGTTGACAGTTTAAAGCAATAATTTAAGAAAACAGATGTAAACGCAGAGAAATCGTGGGACACAATATTTCTTAAAATTCTTAAAATCGTTGTCCAAACGGATGTCATAAACTAATCAGTAATCACCATGAACAAAATGTCATGTTCACTCAAAGCTATTAGTCTCTCACCATTTCTCTGTGGGTCCGAGGCTAGGGACATGGACGCGACGTTCTTAAATTTCCCAAATTCTGAAAACTACCCCTCTTGTAACTAAAATCTAAGTCCATCCCCTAGACCAATGAAAATAGTTATTATATAAAATGTTAACGAATAGTAAGCTAGTTTTTAAGAGTCGATTTGAGTAGGGATGTTTCGGAGGCAAACAAAGGTTATATAAGCCATAATCTTCGTTTGCAGAACTTCTTAAGTAATCATTTTTAAAATCACTCAGATCAGTTCTAAATTTTGTATAAGTCAATTGTATTAAAGATAACAGTCTAAATTTCATTATTAGAGTCAAACACTTTTGCTAATCAAAGCTCGAGATAGATTTGACAGTTAAGTCTACTTAGTTGGATTCCAGTTGTGAAGTTGATATAAATAATTCAAGTTATAGTGGAATATCAGTATAGTGAGATATTGGAAGTTGTGGATTAACAAGCTTGATGTATGTAAGTAGAAACTACTAATTTTTGTAACTAACTTGGAATCAATTGAGTGATCGGGTTAAGTCTTGTGTTCCTAACATAGTGATACATTCTTTAAGAGTTAATAAGCACGGTGATTTATATCTAACATAGAGTCAAGGATCCGCTGTTTTTAACTAACACGATTAAATCTCTCCGATCGATCGGCTCTTAAAAAGGGAATTTGTTTTATAATTATTCAAGTGTAATAGTGTAGCAAGGTTTATATTTAAGGTTATATTGTATTTTAAACTGATTCGAATATATAAAGATTAATTGTTGATGTTTTTTCCAAATTTCATTACGAACTTCTGTTTGAGGTTTTTTCGGCCTTAATCAATTAATATCGAATTGATTATAGGTTTTTCCCTTAGACGCTTAAGACACATGTCGGAAGTTTCGTTTTTATAAATTCATTTTGATTATAGTATAATTAAACTCTATTTATTTTTTAAATATAATTCATTGGTTAAATTTACCGCTGTTGTGTTTTATTAAAGTTCCTTTTTCTTTAACACTTCTCTTAACTCTTCTGATCGAGAGTTTATAAATCGATCAGTGGTGGTCGCGCTACCCTTGGATTGAACTTGCTTAATTAGTAAGTAGATTCAAGTAAAATCCTTTGTGTTCTTCCCGACAGTAGTACAAGGTGCACGGGTTGTCACACTTATTAATAGATCTTAAATTTGTTTATAGGTCATAAATGACAACGATTGTGACTCTAAACACTATAAAAAATTTGATATCAGTACCTATACCTACTTCAATTATTTTTAAAAGGTAGATAAAGAAGAAGGCTTTTAAACGTGTCTATGAAATAATCCTCAAATCATAATAATACATAATAAGTTACCGAACTGTACCAATGTGCCTGTCTCTCATGTAGTGTATAATTTTGGTAATTGTAATCAACTTACCATTTTATTGAAGAAAATCTTCAGAAAACTTTGTCTCTTATAAAATCCAAAGCAAAAGATGCAAAATACAATGATTAGTGAAGCATGTACCTACGAGGGGTCGTTTTTATATTCCCGGACTGGGCTGTTTAGAATTTTGATGCAATTTTTCATTATGCTGTTTTTTAATCACATATGCCTTGGTAACTTGTGTGGCAATTTACAAAACAATTGCAACATTATTAATTTTATTATCTGTCAGTTTGTGTCGTCGCGCGTTGTATATCTATCGAAATGAATAAAATCGAATACCGGGCTGTTATAAAATTCCTTACAAAACAAGGAAAAGCTCCAAAAATTATTCTTGAAGAAATGTTGGCTGTATACGGGGATGATTGTCCTTGTAAGTCAACTGTTTGCGAGTGGTCAAAATTGTTTAAACATGGTCGAGAATCACTGGATGATGATCCCCGTTCAGGGCGCCCTGTTGACGTGATCACTTCAGATGTTGTTGAAAAAACCAAGTGTTTGGTACTGGAGGATGCAAGACTAAAGAAGCGACAATTAGCAGTTAGCAATTGGAGTATTATGCAAACCTGATGCATCGCCTTAGAGATGCTATTAAAGTGAAGAGACGCGGAAAACTGACGCAAGGTGTCTTGTTGCTCCACGACAATGCACCAGTGCACAAGTCCAGACTTTCAAAAGCTGCTGTAGCTGATTGTGGCTTCGAAGAAATTGAACATCCGCCTTCTAGTCCAGATCTAGCACCCAGTGACTATTTTTTGTTCCCAAATCTCAAAAAAAAAAACACTAAGGGGAACAAAATTTAGGGACAATGACGAACTTATAGCAGCTGTTGAGGGCCATTTTTCGGAAAAACCAAATGAATATTTTTATACTGGATTAAAGATGTTATTGAAACGATGTTATACCTGTATTCAAAAGCAGGGGAACTATATTGAAAAAAAATTTTTGTTGTTGCTCTAGTCTTTTGTTTTCATGCCTAGTCCGGGAATATAAAAACGACCCCTTGTATGTGCTCAAAACAAAACACAGAAATGATTTGGAGTGAATTAAATCTTCGGAATATTTGAGGAGAGCGCTAGTCAAAAGAATTAGTCACTGTTCTTAAATTACTTAAATTCCCAGATTTTGCATTCTTTTGGAACAGCAGGTACAATAACGTCAAGGTAAGTAGGTAATAGGAACAGTGTATTAAAATTATCGTTGAAAGTAAGATTAACATAACGGAAGACACTGTACAGACAATATAACTTAAATAAATTTCAAATTCATTCATTTTTACTGCTGTTAAGTTTTTGTAACTATTTTCTTGGCAAAGTTATAGAAAAAACTGCAAATACTGTATATTTTGTATTATGTACCCCAAACCAAAACACAAGCCGTTAATATAATAATTTGCAAAAAAGTATTCCTGGGTTCAAGTTCTTTTCAAAAGTAAAAACAAGCGTCCACAATTTCAAAGTAATAATAAAAAATATGATGTGGCCAGTACAAGACCTCTCACCATTACTTTTACAAATAGGTATATTAATATTATAGGTAGGTAATACTACTAGTCACAAATATATTGTAGTCATTTTATTTAAACTGCAGAAGAATATATAAACGATATTTTATTATTGTCACCTCATGTCATAATCATTCAAATTTGACGTAGTAACAAAAATTATTAAACGATCATGGACTACAACATTCCGAAATACTAAATTATAAGTATATAAGTACATTAAAAGATAAGAAAGAAAAATCTATAAAATACTAATTGTAGATAATAATCACATAATCTTTCATTTAAAATAAAAAATTCTATTTAATTAATTATCTATCGAAATATTTAAAAAAAGTATTACTTCCGGTTTGCAGATTGAAACTAAAATTATATTGGGTTATTAAGATCCGTATTAAAACCTTAAATATAAAATTTTAATTTTTGATATTTTTTGAGTTATCGTTCCCGAAAAAATTGTAACACACACACACGCACACATTTTAGTCCGGTCAGGAGAGGTTTTGACTGAAGACTAATACATAACCAAATGAAATTTGGCATGTGAGTAGTTAAGAACATACAGAAACAAAAAAAAAATTCGCTCCACCTCGGTATGCTCCGCTTCCCACGAAAATTTTCAGTTGAAACTCAAAATTTTCTTGTAACGCATTTTCCTCGAAAACTATCAAAGATTTTGGAAAACTGTTTTGACAGGATGAAAGCTGAGGAAATTTGCTATCAAAATGGTCTTTGAAAATTTTTCATAAGTAGCACCGTGTAGGCTTCAGCCGTTTAATATTCGAATGACTTGAGAATTTTCTGTATAGTAGGCGCTACATTGCGAATGACGTAATAAATTCGCCGCTACAGAATAAATGTGGTATAACTTCGTTAAAGAACATCATTTTGTAAAGATAAAAATTGCATTTTATTCGTCGAGGCTTCCACTTCCAATTGCACTAATAACATTTGAATTTCCGACCCCGTTTATACCGAAAAATTTGCTTTTTAAATAATCATAACTCAGTATTAGAAGACGTTCAAAGAATTCTCAATATTTTCAATATCTATGAATGAAATTGTAAACTGGCAGAGGATTATCTTCATCAAATCATCCCCAATCACATGAAACTATTTGGAGGGTTGTGTGTTGTACGTCCGAAAAAAAAACTGGTTTTCGCTATCTCATAAATTTCTTTATTTATCGCGGGCACGAGCATTTTTGAAAATAGGCCACTTTTTGGCCCCGTAAATTGATTTTTAATGAGCTTATCGTTAAGTAAAAATCCTAATCAACAAGATTCTGTAATTTGTTTCATCAATTGTACTACTACGTACATGTAACAGATGTTTTCCTAAAAAAAGATCATAACCTATAAATAAAGAAGGTAACGAAAACCAGTTTTTTTTTCGGACGTACAACACACAACCCTCCAAATAGTTGCATGTGATTGGGGATGATTTGGTGAAGATAATCCTCTACGAGTTTACAATTTCATTCATAGATATTGAAAATATTGAGAATTCTTTGAACGTCTGCTAATACTGAGTTATGATTCTTTAAAAAGCAAGTTTCTCGGTATAAACGGGGTCGGAAATTCAAATGTTATTAGTGCAATTGAAAGTGGAAGCCTCGACGAATAAAATGCAATTTTTATCTTTACAAAATGATGATCTTTAACGAAGTTATACCATATTCATTCTGTAGCGGCGAATGTTTTACTTCATTCTCAATGTAGCGCCTACTATACAGAAAATTCTCAAGTCATTCGAATATTAAACGGCTGAAGCCTACACGGTGCTACTTATGAAAAATTTTCAAAAACCATTTTGATAGCAAATTTCCTCAGCTTTCATCCTGTCAAAACAGTTTTCCAAAATCTTTGATAGTTTTCGAGGAAAATGCGTTACAAGAAAATTTTGAATTTCAACTGAAAATTTTTGTGGGAAGCGGAGCATACCGAGGTGGAGCGAATTTTTTTTTTGTTTCTGTATGTTCTTAACTACTCACATGCCAAATTTCATTTGGTTATGTATTAGTCTTGGGTTTCAGTTAATTTTTGACTCTCCTGATTGGACTATTTCGAAAATGATAAATTCTTACTCTAGGGACCCTAAAACGTGCTTATCCACCAAAAACGAGCCACAATACCTCTCTTATAAAATATGAGGGAAGAAGTAAAAATAAAAATTGTGCTCTCTTTTATAACCTTTAATCAAATCTAATTTAAAATAGTAGAAATGTGAAAAGGTAGGAATTTCGTTTAGTAAACTGATAATACGCACCTAAATGTAGTATCCTAAAAACAAAAATGTATGTTATTGTTCCTAAAACGCGAATAACACAAAATTTTTAATGTTAGTACCAAATTTGCATATAATTACACAAAATTATAGGCAAATATTTTTTTCATGTTGTGATAATTTAGTGTAGGACGGTGCCAACTATACGTACTTATAGTTAGCACCCAAATTTTTAATGTTAGTACAAAATTTTCACAAAATTATAGGCTAATAATTTATTAATGTTGTGTTGATTTAGTGTAAGACGGTGCTAACTACGTATACTAAGTTAGCACCTCCATATTAGAGCGACTACCGTTTTAGCGGCTTCGGATTTAGCACAAAAATTTTAATCTTAGCACAAAAATTTTAATCTTAGCACAAAAATTTTAATCTTAGCACAAAATTAGCACATAATTATAGGCTAACAATTTTTTCATTTTATGATAATTTAGTGTAGGGCGTTGCCAACTATACGTATAGTTAGCACCTCCAATAGAGCGACTTCTGTTTTCGCGGTTTCGGATTTTGCACAAAATTTTTAATGTTAGTACAAAATTAGCACATAATTAGCACATAATTATGGGCTAACAATTTTTTCATTTTGTGATAATTTAGTGTAGGGCGGTGCCAACTATACGTATAGTTAGCACCTCCAATAGAGTGACGTCCGTTTTCGCGGTTTCGGATTTAGCACAAAAATTTTAATGTTAGTACAAAATTAGCACATAATTAGCACAAAATTATGGCATTTTTATTTTTCCGAAGTGGGGGTGCTAACTATACGGACGTGTTTTAAAGGTACTTTATAGTCTATAGACTAGATTCTCAACTCAACTTTTATAACAATTTTCAATTCATAAGGCCTACGGACATACTAAAAATGCGAAGTATAAACTAAATCTATATCTTCAAATGGACCTGACAACCGCAAGTATATTCTTTACCAAACAAATGGGGAGTATTTTAGACAATTTTATAGTAACGAAAATCACTTCCTTACATCTATTATTCCACAAACAAAATTTTACTGTGTTTAACTTTTACGGTAGATAGGTTCAGGTACGGATTCTTATTATTTTGATAATGAATTTAAAGATTCTCATAAAATTGCTTGTAGCAATAAGGGATAATTTCTTTTCAAGTAATGAAAGTAGGCCAGTTTTTTTTATTGTTGATTTTTTGGTTCGCTTTATTGAAAAATGTAGGAAATGTAACCTCATTAGAAGTGTGGACGTTTTGACTTTGTGATCGAGTACTAACTGAGGGGGATGTATCCTGTAGATCCACGGTTTTAATTTTTTTTGTCTTTGTACTGGTATTTGTACAAAAACTTGAACGGCCCCTCTTTTCGAAACTGACTGGTACTTTGAACATCTGCTTCAATTTAAAAAGTGAATTAAATAAATAAATGTCTAAATAATGATAGCAATGTAAAGGTCACTGAGTAGGATTATATAGGTACATAATTACTAGTTTTACAATGATTATTTTTTTAATAATTTTAGTTTTTATGTACATGTTTTTTTGGAATAATAATTAGATAATAAATTGTTTTGCTTTGTTGATGTCCTTTTTTACCCTTCAGCACCAATTTTGGTGTTTCATTTTCAACTTCTTCATCTTTACTATCTTCTTCAGTTTCTTTTTCTTCGCCCTTTCTGATATCAGTGATATCTTCTCTTTCGTGTGTGTGTTTAAAAAGAATTTCAAAATATAATGAAACTTGCAGCTTTTTTTTCTTCTTTTTGTTTAAAAATTCGGTTGGTTCTCACGAATAATTATTGTAGCTCCAAAATAGTTTTTTTTTTAACTTGTAGGAGGCAGTAAAAATTTCAATTAAAAAAATAGCCTTTCTACACACTGACTTGTGTTGTGGATATCCCCAACAAAAGTAGTGAAAGCATATCGTCGGCTTGCTGCCAAAACAAGATAAGTACATTTTTATGCATTTTTGAGTTAAGTGTAGTTCTATGTTCAAAATTGAAGGAACTCTGTCCTGGCAAAACCAGATAATTGTACTATGAAAAGAGTAATACGCATGTGCACAAAATAGACTAAGTGCAATAAGAGTATTATAGACCAATCAAAACAAGACAAGTAAACTTGTCTCCAAATATATGTTGTTGTTTTTCTACTTTGCGTATTTTTATACTGCTAAAATAAGTTTTATGGTATTTATCTTAGTTTACCTGTTTGATTCTGATGTGTATTATTTTTGAGCATAAACAAGATATGTACCACATATCGGGTTTTGGCTGTACTATTGTAAGCCGTAGTAAAGGATTTGTTCAGTTATGTGGTATTTAACTTTTTTTGCTTGTATTATTTATCCAGGTTATGTCTATAAATTAGTCGCGCACGAGTTAAATGAGTACTTGTCTTGTTTTGTTAGTATAATAAATAACAGACACATACATAACCCCAAAAATAATGTATAGTTGGTTAGAACAGTGAGGTAAAATTTGGTGAATTTAAAGTGTTTTGTCAGTAGAAAAAATAGAAACGAAGGATGTCTCGTGGTTTGGCAATAGTTAATATGGCTATTAAACAAAACAAAGACAAAGGTACGATTGGTATAATCTTTATATTGGTTATGTTATGTTTTGCATAATGTATTTTTCGCAGAAAAGGAAAGCAGTGTCCATAAAAAGCCCATAAATTTAAAATTGTCTATGGTGGAGGGTCGTACAGATGTAAAAGACGAATGTTTAGGTACTGCTAATCCAGAAAATTTGGTACATAGCAAAGTAAGGGGTATCTGGCATACAAACATGGGTATAGTTTTGCTTGACATAAATTTTAGTAGAGCATGTGGGTTAATATTGACTGTTTTTGCTTTAGTAGTCGAAGATGGGGAAGCTCCTGCACATATCGAACCAGCTATTTATGACTCAGATTTGGTGATGGGTAATTTAGATTCGAAAGAAACATGTTGTGATATGGTTCAAATGCAAGTTCTTCATGACGATGAAGTAGCAGGTCCGTCAGCTATGAACAACGATCTGAATGACAAGTCGTCAGAGCTAAATTCGGAGCAAGAACGCATTATTAATGAAATCAGAGAATTCATGGAAGATTCCGATTGTTCGATAGAAGATAAGGATTACGTTCCTGAATCAGAATCCGCAGATGAAGATTTAGAAACAGAACCTCCTACACAACATGTTGAAATAATGAATTCTGATAAAAAAAGAAGTCGTTGGAAAAAATCCGATCCTAGTCAGTGGAAGAAGAAGTCAAAAAATTGAAATAAAGGCACCTAAGACAATTGACTGTTCAAAATGTCGCTTTAGGTGTACGAATAAAATTCTTCCTGAAACAAGATTAGAAATTTGCAAAAACTATTGGAAATGTGACTTCAACCGAAGAAAAGATTTTATTTTAAATAATGTAGACAGTAATGTGCCTATTAGACGTAAAGTGATACGTACTAGTAAGAAAAGAGGCAGAATAGATTCCAAAAGTTTCTATTTTTCACATGATACAAAAGTACGTGTCTGCAAAAGTTTTTTCATTAAAACACTTTGTATAAGTAAAGAGGTAATACAACACGCATTTGAGAACAAGGGAGAAGGAAAGGTGTTTTCGGGAAATGATAAAAGAGGCAAGCACGAACCCAGTAATAAAACCAAACCAGAAGATATTCAAAACGTAAAAAATCACATTGAGAGTTTTCCTGTTATGGAATCTCATTATACTCGAAAATCTACAAAGCGTCTTTATCTCGACGTAAAATTAAGCATTACTAAGATGTATTCACTTTATAAAGATTTGTGTGAGAAAGACGACTTAAAGCCAGTCTCATCAATAACTTATAGAAGAATATTTTGTACAAACTATAATTACTCATTTTACAAACCAAAGAAGGATCAGTGTCAAACCTGCATGCAGTACAAAACTTGTAAAGATTTAGCAAGGAAAGAAGAACTAGAAACTGATTTTCAAGCGCATGTCGTGAGAAAGGAAGATTGATATGTGGCTAAAGCAAGAGATAAAGAGAGGGCTTCAAACGAAAAAAATTTTGTATGTTGCACTTTTGATTTGCAGTGTGTTTTACAAATACCCAGCAGTGATGTCAGTCCCATGTATTATAGTAGAAAAATGTGCACTTACAATTTAACAATTTACGAGATAGCCCCTCCAAACGCTGCATTTTGCTATGTTTGGACAGAATTAAACGGGAAAAGGGGTAGTTTGGAAATTGGCACATGTTTATACACTTATATAAATCAACTATCTAATGAAGTTACCGAACTGTCGCTATTTTCAGATACATGTAGCGGGCAAAATAGAAATCAAAATATTAGTGCCTTACTGATGTATTTATTTCAAACAAATCCTCATTTGGAAGTGATAGAACAAAAATTCTTAGAAAGTGACTATAGTTACATGGAAGTTGATAGTATACACAGTGCGATTGAAAAAGCGCAAAAATTTGTTCCTGTTTATACTGTACAAGACTGGTTGACCATTTTTCGCATGGCTAGGACATCTACATCAAATAAAAAACCCTGTCAGGTCAAAGAATTAAAATATAATGATTTTTTGGACTTAGAAAAATTGTCCAAACTTCTCATGAAAAACAAACTGAAGAACACTATGGGACAAAAAGTTAATTGGCTTAAGATTAAGTGTTTTAAGTACCTAAAGTTCAAGCCTTAGATTTTACAATATCGCTATGATCACAGCTCCGATTATATGGAAATAAATGTTTTGGGTAAAGGACGCCCTATACATTTAACCGAAATTGAAATTAGTAATGCATACAAAAAATACGACCAATATCAACTAAAAAAAAAACAAGATTTGCTAAAACTTTGCAAATCTAACGTTATCCCTAATGAATTTCATCATTACTACAAATCATTACCAACTTCCAGAGAGGCAGAGGTCAGAGGATTTAGTTCCAGAGCCAGCAGCAGAAGATTCTGATCCTGATGAATGTTTATTTGAAGAGACAGATGAAATATAAGAGATGTATTGTATACTACCAAAAAAAGATAAGTGCATTTTTTTTTGTTTTTTCTTAAGTAATTTATTAATTTTTTGAATTTTGATTATTTTGCAACTATTTTGTACAGATTTATATTAAAGTTTAGTATTTCATTAAAAAATATTTGTTTTCTTTTGTTCCTGATTTTTCCTAACATACTAAAGTTTAAAATGCAAATATCTCAAAAGTCTTAAAATGTAACTTATCTTGTTTTGGCAGCAAGCCGACGATATATAATTTAGGTGCAATGTTTTTTTCTTCTCCCAGAATTAAAATATGGTATAATTTTTCGGTCTGCTCAATTTGATATGAATTTAAAATATTTTCAATTTTTTTTTGACAGCATGATTGGATTTTTAGATGAGGCTCCACAGTTGTACACCCATTCCCCTTGATCAACTTTATGCTTGACTTCTTTTATTATTAAAAAGGTTCCATATCATCGATGAGGTAGATGTAACTGAGCTAGTCTCAATCTCAATATCGGAATCGATTTCAGTTTCAGGATTTGTGTAATTAATCTCTTTCAAAGCTAATATCCCGGCCCATAGCTGCTTCAAATGATTTTTCGCTTTCTTCATTTGATCCATGTTTAAAACGATTTTAAAATGACCACCGTGGTCGTTTATTTCGGTTGGACCAACTCACCAGCAAACCCTTATTAAAACAACGCCTTTTTTGCCATTTCTGGGGCGTTTTGCCTGAATGGCTGCTTTAAACTTGTTCAAAAGTATTGTGTAGTATTGTTCTGTAATAGTTTTGTTTCCTTTTCAATATAGTTCATTGGCAAAACTCCTTGGACGTCCCGAAAATGTATGCCATCACCTTTTCAGCCGAATGAATGGTCTTGGCCTTCTTCGGAGCGGGTTTCCAACGGCCAGTCAACTGTTGTGATTGAAGTTTTGTTTCAAGGGTGTAGGTAGTGGGGAATCCAGAGCTCATTCATGGTTATGAACCACCTCTTTAAATCGGTTGGATTCCTCTAAAATTCTACCAAAGGCAAAGTATCGACTGAAGTTCTCGCTTGGATGAGTTTTTTCTCTAAATTCAGCACATGCGGCATGCATCTTGCGAATAATTTTTTCAACCCTAAATCGTTATGTAAAATAAATAATAATAATAAATAATAAATAAAAGAGATGCCTATATCTTGCATAATTTCACGGACTCTTATTTGTCGATCTTCTAAAACGGTATAATGGCTTTTATCCACCTTTTCTGGTATGGTAGCCGTTTTTGGACGTCCTGAACGTGATTCATCAATTCTGTGCGTCCTGCCACGATTGAATTCAGAAATTCAGACACTTAAGGTGGAAAATGAAGCAAATGAATCCCCAAGTTCGGCATCAAATCTGGATTTGATATCAGTTGCGGTTTTCCCCTCTAAATGAAACAATTTGGTAACCGCTTGAATTTATTTTCTATCCATTTTTCAAAACGCACAAACCTACTCACACTTAAATGGTCATCAAAACCAAACTAAATGACAGATCGACAGATGCCCAATCCGGAAACTTTTCAATGCACCCTCGTAGTCTCCTATTCTCCGGTGAGTCGGGAATATTATTTTTATGATGAAAGGGTTTGTTTAAGATTAAATAATTTAGATCTGCTTGATTTATGATATCAGCTTCGGGTTCTTGAACTTCTTTCTCATTTTCTATGACAGCGTTATTCTGACTCGGCTAACCTTAGATTGATAAAATGTAAGGCAATTCCAAAATAAATAAAGATCATTGTGACTATTAAAAAAACAAATGCCAATTTGACATAAAAAATAAACATATGATAAATATTTTTTAAAAATAATCCATAATTATAATATCAATGCAAAACCAGAATTTTATTTACTTTTACTCGTATTCGTATGAGTGGTTTTTGTTTCAATAAAGTATTGCTTGGTTCCCACTAGAGGCGCACGCAGGATTTTGTGGCGCGGCGTTCGAACAAACCATAAAATAAAGAAAACACATTTTACAAGAAATAAACAAAAAAAAAAACTCTATGGTAGAAAAGAAAATATATCTAAATAAAAATGTTTAAAATGGCGGTATTCCTCTCTATCAACGTTCCCTCTAAATACCACTTTCACTGTTACTGTAATACAAAAGCGTGAAATACATAAAATGTTATACAAATTAACAATGAAAACTTACAGAATATCAGTCGCTCAAGCTTTGTTTGGTTTAGTTTATGTTTTGGTTTTTGCTGAACAAATTAAAGTTCGCCGATAATTTGTTCGTGAGCATTTCTTTTAATATATTGTCCCAGATTTGACGAACACATACTTTTTAAATATGTTAACTAAAATATTATAGTAATATTAGCTTAGTTCAAGTTACCAACTCTTACATTTTTTTACCATTATTTCATACTTTTCATTGTCTTCCAAATACCTCTCAAATTTCAAGAAATCTGGAAAACTGTTTAGAAGCAGCGTAACCGGTTTATTATCTGGAATTGTTCCACATAAATCTGTTTTTTTTAAATATCAGTAAATTTTGTTTCCAAATTTGATATCCTATTTAATATCTGTAGCAAAATTTGGTAATGTGCATGCACCTAATATAATTGCATTTTATGAAAAAATAATAATTTAAATAGAGCCAAGTACTAACCAGTAGTGTTGCTACCTTGGCCGTTGTTAATAGAAATCGGTTCAATTACGTGAAATTGGGATCCCTGGTTGTCTGTCTAATAACCATAATTGCATTTTTTTTTAAACATTAATAAAATGAAAGAAAAGTATTAACCATTAGTGTTACTACCATGACCTTGTTCAATGGTATCAAAAATGTTAAATAATTTGGGCCCTTGACAGTATTTTCTTTGTATCTTCGCCGTTGGTTCAACAGACATTTCATCCAAAAACAAAACGTCTGCTGAATCAATTACGCCGTGTGTTGCTGCAACCGAGGTACAATGGAGACTTGGGCTTTGCTCTGCTACTACATCAGCAGCCACAGTTTGTTTTGTACTATGAATCTCGGGACATTATTAACTAAAACATGAAAAACAGTGTGCTAGATTCTAATCAAATAATATACATACTCTAAACTCAAATCCGCCGTAGTATCTGAATCGAATTCAATAGTGTCGTATCTTTTGTTCCGAAGAATTTTCATTTTTCCTCGTCCCAAACTTTGTTGGAAACTTGTTGATGTACCCGATTATTTCTCGAGTTTTTTACAATATTTATTTGCATTTTCAATATCATCTGAAATTATTGAGAATATAAATTTATAATGTGAAAATATAGCACTTAAATAATGTAAATATTACCGTAACTTCTCCTGAACACAGTTGGCCTGCCAGTTTTTATTCTATTTAAATTGCTACTTACTAACAGACAGTTGTGCTCACAAATAAATTATTATATACATGACATTATACTGTATTTAAAATTAGTAAAACAGTGATCAATTATGAAATGTCCTCTAGTAGGCGAGCATTCTATATTGGTTAAATTATAGGAATGTAGTGATTGACTTAGTTCATTAAAAGTATTGCAATGTCTAATAGAGTCTAAATGAATATCACCACATATTATCGCATGATAGTTTGGTTTATATAATTTTTCAAGTACAATTACAGTTACAATATTATCGTGGAAAATATTATAATCTGCACAAGGCGATCTATAAACTGCAATGATTAGTATAGAAACGTTGGCAAATGGTTTCCAACAAATCATATGAAAAATCAAGTAAAAAATTGTTCACAATATCCAAATCATATGATAAAAATAAATTTTGTAAACTGAGTTTTTTAAGAAATCTAAAATCGTCTGTGTTGAATGTAAATTATCATCCAAACATTCATTTGTAAAAAATAATAACAGCATTCCAGTTTTCCAAGAAACGATCCAATATAATAAATAATATATCTAAGCGAGTTTTCCTCTGTTTTTAGTAAGTACATAAGTTTTCTAAAAAAATTGTAGAATAAAAATTAATGAAATATAAATTAAGTCGCAAATATACACAAAATATGAGCTTTATGATAAGATTTCACATTTATAGTTGCACACTGTACTTATATGATTTAAAACAAATTATCAAATCAAATTTGTTTTGTTTCATTGCGACCGATGAACCTACTGTCATTTTTTCCTTACAATTTTGCTTATTAAATATAACTTATAGATTTATACGGAAGGTTTAAAAAACAAGGAACATCAGTGCCAGTGATCATTAACTAACTTACTTGTAGCTTAATATTAATAAAAATTAATTTTTCAACAAATTTTACCTTAGTTTCAGTGGGAAAAATATTTATAATTTTTTTCTGCTGCCGAATCGTATATGTCCTTCGTTAATTTTATGTTTTTTGATATCTTGTTGGATGACACAGGTGGTACAGAGATTTTAAGAAATATAAATTTATTTAATTTGTGGTAACAGAATTTCCAAGGAAAATTTCTTTCGGGAATCAACAATTTCTTGGCCCAGTTGTTCCAAGTAATTTTTTATTAATTTTGGAAGCATTTCCTGTACTTCTCATCCAAAATAATGTTTTCTATATTTATGCCTTTTGTTGTTCATATAAAAAAGTCGCATGACTTGCGTTGTCTTATAAATAATTGACCTTGTATCTGGTAGTAATAATTATATGCACGTTTTAATTGTACATGTCCGTCCACGAAACTTGAACAAAATTGTTTCACGTTCTCAGGTGCCTCTGTGGGTTCTAAAAATATTGCTGCGTATGGACATTTTACTTCTATAATCTTGTCTTCGTCTATAATGCCGTCAGGAGATGATGCCAAGTAGCCTAAACCTAGGGTATTGCACAAAAAGAGTCCACTATCCTGAACTTTCATTACAGTTACTTTTACATATTCTTATATTGCCACTTTCTCGTTTAATTTGTCCCACACTATAGCATCAGTAGTTTGAATTCTTCTATATAAAATTCGCTTACATACGGCACCAAAATTAGAAGGAGTTAGTCAAAGCGCCCGTTCTTGTGACCACACTGGATTTAAATATTTCTCAATTTGTGCCTTGATAAGACCTACTTCTTCTTCTGGTAAATCGGGTTCAGAATTTGGTTCATAAACTTGTCCAGAAAATCTCGATGTTGTCGAGAAAGTACAATATATATATATATATATATATATATATATATATATATATATATATATATATATATATATATATATATATATATATATATATATATATATATTTGTCTTCTTACTACCTTTCTTTTGGTCGAAGTGGGTTGAACCATACTGGTACGCCAAGCCTTCTCCGTAGCATCTGATGTATGAATTGCGCCGTCAGTAAAATCTTGATTCCCGCCGTTAAATTTACATGCAATATGCATGAATTCTTCAGCTGCATATCTTGTAGCGTTTTTAATTAAAGAGTCTGCCTTTGCTGCCAAAGTGCGCCCATATTATTACCGATCCTCGCTTTCACAGTACCACTAAGTCCTTGATATGCCTCGTTGGTAATGCTAGAATCCACTTTACTGCAAACAACATTCCGACATATTTTGTGTTCACCAAAAACGTCCCAAGTAACAATTGTTATTATTATTATTATTATTATTATTATTATTATGCGACAGGATTCAAGTATTTTAAAGCGTCCGTTCCTCGCAAGTGACAATACTGGCTTTCACGCTCCTTTAAACTCTTGATCAAGTTATCAAAAACTTGACGCCGCTCATTGAATTGGACTTCAATAACTTTAGGATATTTAGTTGATTTTGGTAAGGTGATCTTAGGAGCCAATGGTGGGACTGAGGGGTCACCTTCTGGTTCTGACTCAGACTCAGATGATTCAGGAAGTGGTTGATCTTGTACTTCGTCTTGCTGATGACTTGATGACGATCTATCCATTGGTTTCTGTTGTCTCTTTTCGAGTTTTCGTTGAGCTTTTTTCCTTGTTCGTTGCTCCTTTGATTTTTGTTTGTCACTGGATTCCTCATCTGATGTCTTTGAGTCCCGACGCCGTTTTGTTCCTTGACCTCGGGGTCTTCCTTGATCAGGCTTGTCATCGTCATCTGAATCAGATGATGATTCCGAGAAATCAAATTCTGTCGGATCAATGTCAGGATCATCTTGAGTTGCAGATTTGGATAGAAATACTGACATCAATGAATCTAATCCTGTCTTCCTGAAGATATTTGATAACTTCGCTTCTTGTTTTTTCAACTTGTCATAGCTTGATTGTCCGGAAAGGAGATCTTTTTTGTACCCATCAATAAGGCTATCCAAGAAGGCAGCCGCAGTTACGTTACTCTTATTGTTGGGTCCTACACCTTTGTAACCTTCCTTTGTCGAATTCCCCCCGATCTGGATAGTTAAGCAAACAGATAAGTAGCTGAGATTAGGGATAGCAGTACCGGCCCCGGAATGTTTGTAGCCCATTAATACATCGGTTTGGCAATACCGAAGAATTTCCCGATAGGTCATAAATTCTGATCTAATGGCTGCGTTAGATTTTATCAATGCTTTCCATGGGAAGGTTGGAAAATTACTTAGTGCCTGAGCAACACTGACTATTGGGGTCATTCCACGGTATGCCAGAAAGCTAGTCATTGGAGTCAATACGACGTTATCAATACTTTCCATTACTTTCTGGAGATTACCAAGAATGTAATCAATGGTCGTTTGATTGCTATCCATATGAAACTTTATCATTTTCCATATTTGTTCAACCATCTTGCTGGATAACTCAGTAAAAAAGAACCCTTCACCGGGAACATTCAGCTTAAAAGATTTAAATCTTCTCTCAATATATTCAGACGTTGTGACTCCATTCTTAACCAACGCCATCAAGAATGAGAGGAGTGCACTTTCTAGATCAAACTTAGAGTGTTCCATCTCATATATTGTGCACAGCAGGATAATCTGATCGGTTTCTGCATGTGAAGTGTCACTTGGTAAAGCGGCTGACTTGAACTTTGTCCATAAAATGACCAAATCATTGCCCGCTGGAAGCTTCGAATCGGTGATATTATAATGCTTGGCTACTGCAGTCATTAAGTTCTCCGGAGAAACCGTGGTGTATTGTAATCGGAGATGATCTAATCCTAGGCGGATAATATTATAAAGTTCCCCTTCATGTTTATTAGTGGTCTTCCAGTTACCAATATCACACATGAGATCCATTACTCCTACAGCTAATCGTGAACTATCATCCTGATCAGATGGAACGCGGGCATATGAGAATATTATGCTCAAAAGAATATCACGACTAGCAAACACTTTAGGATGTATTATTATATTTTACTCATATTTTACCGTTTTATTTTGACTTCGCGCAGACGTAGAATCTATGTTTGTGTAGACGTCTATCATAGACGTAATTATATCATCACGTTTAGACGTCGTAATTCAATCGTGATATAAGTCATAATCTGACGTCGTATTTTGCCGTTGTATGGATGTAGTATCTATGTTTATATATACACTTCTTTTATGAACGTAATTTTGTAATCTGGGTTAATAATGTCAAATTGTACTACTACAACTATTTTGCAAATTGTCTGATCCGAAATGAATACAACATTATTTGGATAATTTTCTACCAAAAAAAATTTTCATTGGTTTCCTTAATATATTGACTGTCTTGAAATCTCTTTACAATTTGTTGGAAAGGTAAGAATCCCGATCAAAGCATTTTTTAAAATTTTGCCTAGATAAATGTTCATATCTAAATGCACTCCATGTACCTAATATACCGAATTTTACATAAATGATTATAACGATGTTCAAAAAATCATGACCACACCGGGAATTCAACCCGAGACCTCTATCTTGCCGGGATAACACTCTAACCACTGAGCTATGTTGGTCCTGTTCAATTCTCGGTGGTAATAATGATTGACGAGTGTCAATCACAGTGTTGATTTCAACAGTGGAAATCTCTATGCGTCACGTGTATGCTGTGGAATTGTTATAACCACTACTTTGAAACATCATGTGACATGTCATAATTGAGGTTTGGAATCTCAATTGTAATTAAATTCTCGTCCTATCGGATATAAGTTGAAAATTAGAGAAGTGCTGCGATCAATGTTTAGTACATAAAAGAATATGTTGAATAAAAGATCTACTTTTAGACACAATCGAAGAAAATTTAATAACAAATAAATCAGTATTTTATGTTTTTCAATTACATTGCATAAATATTGTAATATTTTCATTAGATTAAAGACGTCATCTTCATATGTCAACTTGACGTCGATTAAAGACGTTACTCACTAAAGCGGTCAGAAACGAACATTATGACGTCGATACAACATTGTTTTCTGGTATTTGATGTTAATTGGGTTGATTAACAACCTAACCTAATCGGTTTTTAAAACAGCTGGAGATGGCTGGAAGATTTGATTGAAAATTTTTTGACAATACTTTGTGATACTATTGATTGCTGTATCGTTTATAATTTTCTTCTGTACGATATTTTCTTGTGCAAGTCTGTTTAAGTGTTTTTGTAGTGTTGCCAGGCGTCAAAACTGAAAAATCTTCCAACACGACAAAAAATTCTTAACAATTTTTCAAAATGAAAATTACTAGATATTCTTCAAACAATTCTTCTAAAAACGAAAAAAACATATGCATATTGAACAAACAGTAAGTAAGCTGTAATAAATATAAATTTAGTTTTCCATAAATATAATGGTCAACGATGAAATAAAAAATAAAAACATATTCTATGAATAATAGATCAAAAAATAAAAACATATTCTATTACAGATAAATAAAAACATATTCTATGATAAATAAAAAAAATAACACAATAAAATCACAAATATTGTACATTAATTAAACTAATTAATCGTATAATACTGCACTTTTCATTTGACTTATATGTTCATTTGTTACATTAAATTCTTATTTTGATTTTTTCTTCCTACAGTTAATACATTCAGCACGGTACTACCAAGCTTATTTCTCTTTTTGGTCTTAAAATCATTTATGATGCTAATTATTCTTTCCGCTCTTGCAATGGAATGCGCAAGTGTCAAAACCAATTTTGCTAAATTTGAAATATTTGCGAAAATAGGTTTGTTGGAAAAATCTTTCATTTCTGATATTTTAGCCAAAACATAGGAATAGACAGATTATGCATTATATATATATATATATATATATTTTTTTTTTTTATTGTCAAAATTAAAATGTAAATTTTACCACTCTGATTAGCACTTAAGGCTTCGGATGGTTTTATAAAAAGCATTTCCTCAAACAATGACCTATTGGCAACCAATTCTGAATCTCATTTATAGCAGTATGATAATATTTTAACATTTTAATCTAATTTCTTTCTGTAATTTATCGTCTAACTTTATTAAATAATTTTCACATTCTGGATCTAGATAGATTATTTTAAATCCAATATATTATGCGGATTTTTACAATAATAATTGTTTAAATTAAGACTTTCTTCGGATAAATCTCCAATTATCACTTTGAAATAAACCATTAAATTGGTAAAGTATGTTTAACACGTACTTTAAAATATGCTTTTGTTGCTGGGCGTTGGAGAACATTTAGAATAAATTCGCCCTGCTTTACATGATCTTCAGCTGTTACGACTAGAAATAAATGTGTGAGTACTTCCCAATTTTCTAGGAGTTTATCTACACAATGATACATGGACAGCCATCGAGTTCCGGACAGTTGCTTTTTTTTCTCCACTTGAAAAAAACTTTTGCATTTTCACTGAGCGCATCTTTTGGCACTAACTGACATGTAGGTAGATACTGCCCTCAAGAGATCTTCTGGAGTCCTGGGCAGCTCTAGGCTTGCCTTGGAAGCCACGATGGCTGCACTGTGGCAGCCATTATTTTAATCAAGTAACATATGTGAGGAAAAAAATCCAAACAACAAGTTTTAAACAATAACAGTTTAAAATTTTTTAAAAATATTTTCATATAGCTTTTATCTCTTTAATAATGAATCAAGTGAAACATTTGGAAAAAACAATATTTTAATTGCTTTATTAGATTTGTTAATTTTTTCTTCACTTTAATTGTTAATATAAATTAGGAAAATGAAAAATTATTATGATTATGAAAATCTATTCTATAAACATGTAAAAATAAATTGTTAGTGTTTAAAAAAATCTTTTAGAGTACGAGGCTTTTTAAATAAAATAAAAACTGACAAATATTTATTAATTCACTATTTTATAAATCATTACAAAATAAAAATGTTTCTCAATAAGTTTTCATTCATGGATATGTTGAAATAATACCTCAATTTTTTTCAGTTCTTAACCCGGCGTCGGTCAGGTGAATTTTTGTAACATATTAGTAAAAAACAATAAATGTTCACAAAGAAAATATTTATTTTCTAAATATACGCAAATTGCAGAATTGGAACAACAATCTATTCTTTAATAATTATAAACTATTACCAAAATACATTATTTTCTTAATATAAACTTATACAATAAAAAAAAACCTGAACACATATATTTAGTAATTAAAGTTTGAGGTCCATTCAAAGTTTTTCTTTTTTTATTGCACATATTTTCATTTAATTTCTTCTCTTTTACTAATGTTTTTTATATTTTCTCCTACTTCAGCTTTTGAATTAGGTACTTGTACCTTCATTTTCATTGTTGTCGCTTTACAGGCTGATTTTTCTCAAATCACCTATATCAGCCCATAAGACAAGAAACCTTTCTTGTTCTTTTTCATATGAAGACATAGATAAAATACTAAATTGTATTTTTTATTCGTAAAAAATATCGTGGATAAACATACCAAGAAAAATATAAAATAGTCACGTATTCAGTCAGGTAGGGTAAATATAACCCCAAGGCTCTTAAAACACGTTTTACGTTGGCTACATTCAAGCCTCGAATGAAAAAACTTGGAAATACCACTCTAACACAATTCTGCGAAGGTATATAAAATCCTAATACAAGAAGTACAGTCAAACTAGAAATATAACACTGTTAAATGGCGTGGGGTTATATTTACCCCACCTGACCGACGCCGGGTTTATATTAACATTTAATGGGTTAAAATAATTTTTTATATAAATCATGCGTAATATAGCGAAGCGCGGGGTCGTTTGATTTCGGTTAGAAGAGATAACCAACGGTTTTGTGCAGATTTTAACATAACGTGTGGTTGAGTTTCGCAGAATTTTTGAAATTACTTCAATTCAGTTTGTCGCTTATCACTAGACTTGAAAAAATTATATATGTCCCTGGATAAATCTTCGCAACTACGTGGAAGTTCTTTGCAGGCTTCACTGCCTATTAAATGTAATGAATGACATATAGATTTTTGTATTTGGACACTTGGGAAAAATCCTTTTTCATTCGTGCTGATACCGAGCAGTGTTTTCCCATCATTGTATTACACCTAATACAAGCAAGTAAATTATACAAGAAAAGGTCGATCTAAATCCAATAATATCCTCAATGGAAACTCCCATTTCTGAAAATGATTCAAGCACACTTCGATATAATCGCACTGATGTAGCACCATCCGCAACATTTCCTGGCATCTGAGATAATTCCAAAATTTGGACACCACTTTGCCAGTTCTACAATCAAAATATCGCAGTTATACGAGTACATCAAGTTTTTGTGCTCGATACATCAGTATTCTCGTCAAATTAAACACTCAATTTCGTACATTTTAATAAGTTAGCAATTAATCTTTATGTGCTCTTCCAATAACATTTGTGGTAATACAAGTGGTTTTAGTTCTTTTTAGTTGGATTTTTGTGCTATTTTCGAATCCGGAAATACAGATTTTAATAAAGCGGTCAGATGATTATTTGTCAAATATGCAATATTATGCTCTGCTAAAAAACTAGAAATTTTTGTTTCCGCTTCAGCAACTTGATTATTAGGCGTCATTAAAGAAGAATTTTTGGCAAATTCGTTAATATTTGTTTCATCACAATATAATTTACATTTTGTTCTATTACTTGCCGAACCTTTTGTGATCCATTTAAATTTCACTTCCCACGTATTTAAATATTTTTGTTTATATTCACTTTGCTTTATTTTTTTTCTAATTCTTAATTTTCTTATAGGAGTTGAGGATCTTTCTCTACTTCTAGATCTTAGTTCTGATTGTTTTTCTGTTGTCATAAAATCACGTACTAAAACAAAACAAAAGTCAAATGTAAAGTGCACATAATAATGTTAAAACATTCAATATGTACAAGTTAGACGATAGAAACTTATCATAATATTAGATGTAGTTGTATGTTTTTGTTTTGTTGATATTTCAACAGTTGATACTTGACAGATTGGACTGAACTTTCTAACCTATCCTATGATAATTGCAGATAATTGGAAATCGTTCAAACGTTGAACGTTTTTAACTTTTAATATTTCTTAAAGATAACAGCACGGAAAAAATATTCTTTTTGTCATTTTTATCAATATTTAATTAAAATGTGTAATTAATACTAAATTATGGTAGATTTTCAGATTTGCTTAACATTATCGGAGAGATCCAGTACAATTTTTAAAATAAATGTCTTATTCTGGTGATTTATTTTTTCTACCAGCAATGACATATAGGCACTGCAATATTTGTTACGCACGCCAAAATGTAAATTTTTTTTGTACGTCGGTCAAGCAACTCCTGATTTTGCAATATAAATAGCTGTTGTAAGATCGTTTACTCCAACCACCATCGACGAGAACTTCTATTCCTAAATCAAGAGCGTGGAAATATTCTTTCGCAGTCACATTATCAATTGCAGAGGTTAGGGAATTAAACCATGTCTGAAAAATATAAACACCATTGCATTATAATGAAAACTAAAGCAAAACAAAGTAAAATATTTCCCACTAGTGACGTTGCTCAAAATTATACCCAACAACGTTTGTGCCGCTTTAAATGGGAACGACCTGTAATTTATTATTTATTTATTTCCCCGGTGTGGTGACAACGTTTGTGCTGCACTAAATGGGAACTCTGTGTAAATGCCTTGTCACAAATGTCACATTTATAAGGTGACAACGTTTGTGCTTCACTAAATTGGAATTATATGTAAATGCCTTGTCACAAAAAATGTCAAATCTTGTTGCAGATGTAACATTGAAAGGATCGGTCACTGTCTTCACTTTGTTCTTGATCAATTATGGAAGTCAAAGTAAAATATAAAGTTTTTGTGTACACATTAATAAGTTTTCGAAAATTTAAAGATTTAAGAAATTAGAGTCGTTACAAACAAGGCTATTCATAACCAAACAGATAAAAGCATCATTTTATTTTTGTTTTGTTCTATGCAATTGTCTATCCATATAATTAGTTTCCGTCTATATTGGGATACATGGTTTTCTACAACGAGTCAGAAAGTGTAAGACGCAATTTCATTACCTCCTCGGCTACTAACAGATTGTACCTTATGCACGTGACTGCTTCTAGTATTTGGAATGATGTGTATACCCAAGTTGTGAACAGACAACTGCCTAATATAGAACATTTGCGAATGCGTTAAAGTAGGCTTCCACACATTCTGTTTCACCAAATTCATAAATAGTTGTAGGAACTTGTTTTCATTGTTGTATATTCTGTGTAGCAGGTCGCGATAAGTTAATTTCTGAGAGGACTATTTCATTTTTGGTTTCCTGGTGTTTCTAATTGTTTGATTTCTGTGTGTTGACCTGCACCTTCTAGGAATTGGTTTGTAGATCTACCCTACTTATCCAGCACCCCTTACGATTGGTGGATTTTTGTATTAAATGGGGAAATTGATATTATAATATTATATTCTAAAATATTGAAATTTATTTCAGTCTGGCTTTGATTTTCATGACAGTATGTTCACGATATGTACGTCAATAATAATTATTTACTGTATTGTGCTTATTTTGTAACGTTTGCGCTTTCCAATTAATAATTATTTAACTAATTAGTTATCTTTATCTCAAACGATTACGCGTTACCCCAAACAGTTTGTCGGTTAAATTGACTTTAGAATATCGGGCTCCAAATCTAGTCTGTTGCTAGATCGCAATTTAGTTAGAGTATTGGAAACTTTTAATCGTTCAGGTCCAGCATTAAATAATTTAACAATGTCTAGATTTATTCAGTCTTTAGATAGTACTAAATTATTACAACATACACATCTTTTTATTATTATTATTAAGAAAACTATGGAGTTTAGGACTAAGTCCTATGAACTCACTACATAAATGAAAATTTACATTTATGTACACTGAACAAAAATACAAAAAAGAACATCAAAAAAGTACAAGGGCAAAAAAACAATTAAACAATTACTGATGCAGTGAAAAGTGAAAAAGAACGCAGCAAGTATGTAGACGCTCGACCTTGAGGTAAGTAGAACTTCAGATGAGTGTGACGTTGATCGTTGACACGCCGCACCCCGCACGTACGGTAAACAGGCCTTACGCGCACAATCGCACAAACAAAAACAAATAAGCTAAATCAACATGGTTGATGATGATTACTGGTGGAAAAGAAGTACGTCGATTTGGTTTTTAAATGAATTGATTGACGTAGCACTGACAGGGGATTCGGACAGAGAGTTCCAGATGTGGAAGATTCGGTTGCTGATGAAGTATTGACAAGGCAGGCGAAAGACACAGCAACGCTTCAGCTGTAGAGAATGACCTCTGAGGCGTTTGTCTGACTGTAAGCGATATGGTATGAAACTGCCGAAGTCGGTCCTCGTAAGGCAAGGATCGAAAATTGCCGGGAATTCTAGTTGCACGACGCTGTACTTGCTCAATTAGATTCCTGTCTCTGGCAAGGTAGGGAGACCAAGAGACAACAGTGACTGCATCTTCCAAGTGCGGACTGCCGAACGTGTTGAACAACTTAACCAAATGCGTAATTCTACACATCGGCAAAAATAATCCAACGACGAACTACAGCATCAACGGCAACATCCTACAACACACAACACAACACAGCGACTTGGGGGTTATAAAATCCTGGGGGTTATGTACGAGAACGTAGACTTGAAAGTGTGACGAGCGTAGTTGGCTTTTTTTTCACTGCAGAAGCAGTTTGCGGTGACCAAGATAAATCATGTGTTATTATAACCCCCAAGTCGCTGTGTTGTGTTGTGTGTTGTAGGATGTTGCCGTTGATGCTGTAGTTCGTCGTTGGATTATTTTTGCCGATGTGTAGAATTACGCATTTGGTTATGTTTAATTCTAGGAGCCAAGTTTCACGCCAGATCTGGAGACGGTTAAGATCGCATTAAAGTAAGTCGCTGTGTTTTATGGGGTTAACATAAAGTTTAACATCATCTGCATAGAAGGAGCATTGTGGCAAACAGTGACTGCATCTTCCAAGTGCGGACTGCCGAACGTGTTGAACAACTTGGTCAAAATCCTGGGGGTTATGTACGAGAACGTAGACTTGAAAGTGTGACGAGCGTAGTTGGCTTTTTTTTTCACTGCAGAAGCAGTTTGCGGTGACCAAGATAAATCATGTGTTATTATAACCCCCAAGTCGCTGTGTTGTGTTGTGTGTTGTAGGATGTTGCCGTTGATGCTGTAGTTCGTCGTTGGATTATTTTTGCCGATGTGTAGAATTACGCATTTGGTTATGTTTAATTCTAGGTGCCAAGTTTCACGCCAGATCTGGAGACGGTTAAGATCGCATTAAAGTAAGTCGCTGTGTTTTATGGGGTTAACATAAAGTTTAACATCATCTGCATAGAAGGAGCATTGTGAGTCTAGGTGGTGACGCAAATCTGAGATGTAGGCTAAGAATACGAGAGGACTTGGCAAAAACTCCGCTGCGGACTGGTAGACTGTGAGAGTGGCTGTTTTTGATGCGGACACAGAACGTTCTGTCAGATAGGAAGACTCGGATCCACTCCAGTAGTTTGCCACGTATACCAAGGTGCTCAAGTTTGTGGAGAAGTCGTTGGTGCGGAACACGATCAAAGGCTCTGCTGAAGTCAAGGTAAGCGATGTCAGTAAGTACACCAGAAGATTCGTGGTACCAGATCTACCCGGTACAAACCCGTGTTGTTCATCTGGTATAACTCCACAAGCTAGGAGGAACGGCCTCATGGAAGCAACAATTATGGACTCCATCACTTTGACTACTACTGAAGTCAAGCATCTTGAATTCAGTTTTTACAATGCAAACATATATTTTGCTAACTGAGGAAGCATTATATTGAGCCAAAAGTCTCTATCAAATTCTATTCTTTCAATGTGAACACTGTTAAAACAATCAACTATTAAATCGCAATATTTACATCCAGTTATATCAAACTGCCCCATTATTTGATAGTACTGTTGACTAGTGTTCTTCAATAATATTTATTGGTTTCATCATATTTTTTTGTACGTTAAAAATTGATATT
Source organism: Agonum fuliginosum (assembly GCA_947534325.1). Taxonomy (NCBI): domain Eukaryota; kingdom Metazoa; phylum Arthropoda; class Insecta; order Coleoptera; family Carabidae; genus Agonum; species Agonum fuliginosum. The sequence continues at coordinate 18,629,479 of OX384044.1, forward strand.
TCCTTGATCTATTGCTTTTTCAATATGGAATTTTAACTCATATGCCTTTGCTGCGGCTTTTATTTCTAATAAAATATATTTATTTATGTCTGAATCATATATAATTCTGTCGGGAAAAGTGGAATACTTAACTGAATTTATACATAAATCGGAAGGGAATATTTTTACATTATTCTGGCGATATACAACATATTTTTGAACAGCATTTTCTTCATTGTCGTTTCAAAATTTCATGTATTTCGACGAGTGTGAAGAACGTTTAAAAATCGAATTAATGAATTTTTTTTCCTTCGTATTATATTATGAAACTGAGAAGCTGTAATTCGTTTCTGTCTTTTTAAATGCCAACTATCACAGTTACTTTATTGTAAAGTATTTTTAAATACATTTTGAGCTTCTTCTAAGTTTACATAATATAGATGAAGTTTTTGTGAGTTTAAATCATAATTAATAATTATTTCCTTCATTTCTTGGGGTCATAATATATCTGTAGGAAAATTAAGTTCTACTATATTTTCAGTTGTAGTATTAGAATTATTAGTACTTATAGTTTTATTTATCACAGTTAATTCTTTTTTTTGAAAAATGTGGTGCAAAATAAATTGTCTTCTTCTAACATATTTGTTAAAGTAGAACCTATATTAGCTTGTCTTAAATCGTCGTATATTGTTTTTAAACATGATGAGGTGAGTGGTATGGTTTTCATACAACGCAGTGATCTATTGTTAATACTATTTATTGTTTTCATTGATGATTTTGATGGAGAATGAAAATTAAGGTTATTAAAGGTATTTATACAGTATTTTTTAGAAGATTCCGTTCCCCCATTGTCTCTTCTTGGATGTACAAGCTTGATCTTCTGCTATTTCTTTCACATTTTCGCGTCTGCAATCCAAAATGTACCAAAACAATGCAAACGAATGTTTGCATTTGCCAACTATACTAGCAGGGCACCCACATTTTGAAAAAATAATATCCCCATTATTTGATATTTTTGGGTTGACAATATATATTTTTTTAAGTTTCATTGCAGTTTCAACCTCGCATTTGGTTTCCACATAATCATTGGTGTATTTAATCGTAACATTACATACTTTTTTGGCTTTGTACATTTTATAGTCCGCCATGTAGCCTTTTTGGTATTTCCATTTTCATGGGCACAATTTATATTCCCCTCGCAAAACTTCTTTGGAAACTGCACAACTACTTGTCGAATTAATGCTGTGTACACTAGAAATATGCTTTGATTTAAATGAAGAAAGTAAATAGTAAATATTATTTACTTACCGGTCTCCTTTTTTCATATTTTTTTTTCAATTTAGCGCACACCAACAGCCTCACAGCTGATTGACAGTGACAGTATGTTTTGTTTACTGTTTTGGTTATTGCTTGTGACAAGTAACATGTAAGGGTCGCTTTAGAGAGAATGCTATTTAAAGTTTCATAAATGTGCAATAGATGTCAATTGGCCGGGACAAATGCTCTATTGTGTGGGTTTTATTAATTAGCGAATTATTCACATTCCTCTATATTAGTAATGTTCAGTCTCGATGTTTTTTGACTGATTTTTATAGTAATTATTTCAGAAATGTATCAAATTTATTTTATTCAGATCATATACATATTTATGTATTAACTTATATAAAAAAAATCCAAAAATATATCACATTTACTTTTGAACTTAACTAATTATAATAGGAACAAAAAATTGCAATATAGATTTTTTAATATCAGTCGTCATTTTGGGACTATACTATATTATGATCACTTTGTAGAAGAGTTATTTGTTTTGGTTTACTGTTGGTGCTCCAAATTCGACTTCAATGAGCCACGCATGTTGTTTTAAAAAAATAAGTTAGTTTCAATATTTTTGTTTTATTCTGTTCCTGTGGCCACTCAAAAAGAGTTCCTCATTTGAAAAAATTCTTTTTGAAGCTACCAAGATTGCTGGATTAGACAAGTATTTTATATCAACATTTTTTTAAGATTTTTTCAGTCTGTTCGTGGCAACGGATATGGCTCTGTATATTGACGTACATATATGACGTCAGAACTTGTAGTTTTCGTGGAAGTAGCTCGGGTGACACGATTATCTAAAAAACTCAATAAATTGCAACCTGAACTATTTACTCTTGCTGTCACTGTATTCTGTTTTTGTTGTTAGCGTTGAGAAGAAATCTACTTAATTAATGTAAGTTAATCATTTCATCTACATTTTAAACAAATTTTCATCCAAATTTGTTAAAAATCTAATCCAGTTTCCAGTTAAAAAGATTTATTAGTTGTTATTAATTTATTTATAGCTTTGTACTTTGACTAATATAATGTATATTTTATCGATGTTCACATTTGTTACAATGTTTATGTTAAAAAATATCACTTATATATTGTTTTTCTTCTTTTAGTCTTCAGCTTGAAGATGAGAATGAAGTTTTGAAACCGGTAGCTTAATTTACTACTAGTAAATAAATAAAGGGTGAAAGTTAAGACTACTCCTAAGAATTCCTGTTATTACCTAATGAGTAACTTGTTGTAGAATAGCGCTGGTGAATTGAGCACAATTATAACTCAGTATTCTTCATGGTCCCTTAACGTAGGAATACTTCTTCCACTAGGATTTTTGCAGTCTCGAATGCAGTCGCTGATGGCATTGCAAATAGCTCTACCCATCGTCTAGAAACATCTTCAGCAACCAAGATCCAATAATTTCTTCGTTTCGAAGTTGGTAGTGGGACAAAGAAATCAACAGATATCACCTCCATACGTCTTGCCAACGCAGGAGTTTATAGCAACTCTGCCGGATTCAAATTTGTGGATTTGTATCTCTGGTATTCGATACATTTTCCAACATACTCGGTTACATACTGTCTCAAACCAGGCCAGTATTTGAGGAGTGGAATTCCAAAATGCAGTTTTCGACGAAATATACTTCTCGAGTTAGTTTTTCTGTTACACTTATACTGTTTGTAAATCATCACTTACCTTAATGTAAAGGGTTTATTGTACTGTTATCGTTATTTCAAAAGATGCGTTTTGTTTCGGTCACGCAAGAAAACAGCGTTTTGTTCGGGATATTTGTTGAAAAATTTAAAGGAACAAAAAGAAAATGAATTTCTTAGATTTGTATTACATGTTATTCAAAAAATTGTACACAACGGTTTACACTTTAAAAAAAATTAAATATGCAGACGGTCATCTTCAGTACAATTGCATTCTTCATCGCTGGTGTCATTCGATTCAGCATTGAAATTTGTCTTTATTTGGTTTTCATCCACACTTTAGTAACATTTATATAGTAAACAATCCACATTGTTAAGTTTCCTTTGTTTAATACTCCTACCTAAAGCAACTTCTTGCAACTTTAAATTTTAAAGCGTTTTTCCAGCTTTAAATGAAGATCATTTTTATAAAAAGGTTCCACCCGTGCTTTTTTAACCTTATTATTCTTTTCATCTTTATCAAGATAAATTATTTTAGCGTCTCTTATTCCCTCAACTTTTTGAAACAATCAGATGATATAAATTCCAGTCTTGACCCAAACACCTTACTTCATCGACCTCACTAAAAATTTGACAAGAATCTTCTTTTTTCAGTTTTTTTTCTAGTTACTTTTTCAATTCTTCCGAATACACAGTCTGCCGGAAGAAACGAATGGCCTCGCACGGGGAAAACGATTGTTTTAAGACTTTCTGGAGCCTTATGATACAACCAGTACATTAACATGTTTATTACAATCGAATTTTTGTTTTGACCTGAACATCCATCACAAAAAAGTCTTAGTATTTTACAATCTTTAGCCAAATTATATTATTAAGAAAGTCGTACAAAGATGAGCCTATTTCAATAGGACTACGAAGGTGGATTTAACGGTTTCCGGAATGGGCGACTGGGACTTGCTTTTTTATATATAACTGATATCAAATCCAGATTTGATGGCGTACTTGGGAACTCATCTGTTTCATTTTCCACCGTAAGTTGCTGAGTTTCTGAATTCAAGCGTTGCAGGATGTACACATTTGATGAATCACGTTCAGGACGGCAAAAAAAATGGCTACCACACCAGAAATGGTGGATAAAAGCCATTATACGGTTTTGGAAGATCAACGAAGAAAGGTACATTCGCAAATCGAAATTAGTGTTCGTTTTGTTTTATCGCATTTCCAAGTACCGGTCACAAAAAAATATTATTTTTGGTTTAGTTCGTTTAGTTTTAGTTAGTAGTGACATCTAGCGACAATTATCATAAATATATTTTACGTGATCGGTAATACAGTTGATGGATTCAAATGATTTTTTGTGTTTGTGTTGACATGACATTTATTAAGTTGACAGTTGATATTGTCAAGAATTGTTCAGAAGAAGTCTTTATAACACCCTTATCTGTATGATAAAAAGAATGTACATTTTAAAAATAAACAAAAAAAGTACTCGCATGGATACAAATCGGGGAAATGTTTAATTTAAGTGGTATGGTTTCTTTTGATTAAAAAGTAATAGTTGTAATTGTAATATAATTAAGTTTATTAATTTTGTAGCCGATGACGCACAAAAAAAATTTCAGCATTAAGGCAGAAATGTGTTCGTGAGTAAAATATAAATGCAACCTCCAGTCGAAGTGCAGCTGGAGCATCATCAAGAACACGATGGCATCTTATGGATATTTTAAGCTTTTTAGACGACTGTATAGAGCAGTTAGTTAGTTAATCTCTTGACTCTTTTGGTTTTAATCGTATTTTAAAACTATTATTTTAGGATAACATCAAATTTAAATCTCAACATGAAAATATTTCAAGAAACAGCGGATTATATCAGTGATCTTGACGATGAACCATCTCCAAACGAAGTTATGTTAGAGGAGGATACAATGATTTTTAATTTATCAGACAATGAATCAGAATCATTACTTTGGTGTAATAAAAAAAAATCAGCTATACGAAAACATCACTTAACATCAACAATAATGAATTGCAATCGTCCATAAAATCATTTAAAAATGCAAATTTTAAAATTGATATGTCACAGCTGTTCACATCAAAAATGATTACTCGCACCCCATTATATTAACACCAAGTATTAATTCTCGAAAATCAGGTTTACAACCAGTCCAGAAAAGAAAGAGAAAAGATAGCGATGTAGAGCCACATATTGTAGCTGTATTAAATAAATTATCGTCGATATTTGATTTCGAACTAAAGCGAAAGATAATATTAGACCGAAAATAAATTATTTTTGTCAAACTTTGTCTCAGCAATTAAATAGATTACCAGTTGACCAAACTGATGACGTTATTTTTGAAATAAATAAGATAATATATGAAAAATTAAAGCAGAATCGATAACTCGTACTTTTGTTCTAATTATAATAAAAGTTCCTAAGCAAAAGACTGATATACGGCCATTTGTTTACATTATACACAAATACATAATGTATTTTATTTTATAGAATATATCTTGTATTTCTTGTATGCTCATAATAAAAAATGTTATACTTAAAGTTTATTTAGTTTTAAAAACATATATATTGCCTTTATGTAATGTTGTGTTGCCAGTTAACAATGTCAATGTTATTTACATAATGTTTATAAAATTCATATAAATTTACTTTTTTTTGCGTAGCATTTCTCGAGCCAACGCGTCTACGTAATTTTATATCAAAAAGTACATTATTGCTATACTGTTGCCCTCCAGGCACCAAATATAATATTTCCTCCGTCATCAATCTGGTCAGCATATGAATTATTGCAGTATCGCTTATTATCATTTAGAATTAAGGTCTCCTGTTTGATAAAATTATGTAGACAAACACAAGCTTTAATAATTGAATCTACATTTTGTGGCTCAGAATTTATTACGCGAAATATTCGAAAACGAGAAACCATAATTCCAAATGTATTTTCGATATATCGTCTTGCACGCGAAAGTCGATAATTAAATATTCTTTCCTCACTAGACAAATGTGTTCCTCCATAAAGTCACATAATGTTCATGTGAAGTGGGAAAGCTTCGTCACCAACTATAAAATATGGAAATGTTTCTGTTGTGCTTGATGAGTTATTAAATATTAATTTGCCCAGAGATGACGAACGTAATATTCCCCCATCACTAGTTAACACATAGGCACTTACATCAATGTAGGTAAATATATATTATAATTTGCGTCGCACAAAGCAATACTAAAATGTTTCTTATAATTGAAATATTGCGACCCAGAGTTCGATGGTGCTTGTATATTTACATGTTTGCCGTCGATGGCACCGATACAATGCTGTAAATTCTATTTACTGGCAAAATCTTCTGATATACTTCTCCACTTATTTATGTCTGGGAACTTTATAACAATGTCCGACAACACTTCCCATATCACAGCGCAAGTCTCATTTATGTTATTGCAAACAGTAGATTTCTAAAGGCTAGAAATTGAATCGCCTATTGCAAGAAAACTAAAATCACAAAAATCACTAAAAAAAAGGTAAATATTACCGTAATGTTATTGCTAATCTGGTTCCTTCATTTATTGGCGGACGTCCAGAGTAGCTTCTCTGAATATATGGCCCAACAAGAGATAACAATAAATCAAATTGTTGGATGTTTAATCGGGTATATTCAAAAAACATATCCTGGTCTACAATCACATTTCCCGTATCAAGTTGTGCCAATCACCCTGCTGCTCTCGTACTTGATTAATGGGTCTTATCCACCATTACCTCCTTCTTTGTTCACATTCCTATTTGTAACTTCAGACGCCGATATCTCTTAAACGAAGCGTTTTCTGGAAATTTTCTAAATGAATTTTTTTTCTTTTTTTTAAAGATCCTACATCCATATATTTTAAGTTGAGATACTTAATCCTGAAACACCCTGTATATTTCTCATAAGTATCACTTATGTAGCAGGACCAGTTATTTCATATAGAATATTAATATCTACAACAAATGCTTCGCTGCTTCTAGATAAAAGGTAGGTGTTTTGATAATCAAAACAGCACTTACTTTCTCCTGGTCAAGATAACGTTGTTCGTACCGACAAAACTGACATTTATCGCGGCTAAGAGTTAATCCAGCGGCAGCAACGCGCTCGAAAATTTTCTTTAGAATACTTAGATTCTCTTCAAAACTCTCTGAAACAACAATAATGTCATCTAAGTATACGAAGACGTGGAGTTCTAAATCCTCACCGAGGATTGTCTCAATAAGACGCTGCCAGACTGCGGGGGCGTTGGAAAGCCCGAACGGAAGGCTCTTTAATTGATACAGCCCCCGACCGGGGACAGTGAAAGCCGTATATTCTCGGCTGCATGGGCTGACTGGAATTTGCCAGTACGCCGATTTGATGCCGTAGAGGAAGTGACACGGTGACCTACCTCTGCGCCCGTTTCCCGCACAGGAAGGGCAATTGCGTCTCAGTATACCGGCTTTCTCGCATCCGAAGCAGTGGAGTCGGGAGGGCTGAGAGCAGTCCATCACCATCCAAATATTCACAGAAAGTTACGTCGGCGTGTGAAGTGAAGTTCGTGCTAAATCCCTTCGGGAACTTAAGTACCAGAGTCGACCACTGAAGGTAGGTGTGGAACTCTTCACAATTTATACACCTGTATCGTTATGAGTTTGTTCATACAAGAGAAATTACATAATATTTTACCCTATAATATTTTACGTATATAATTAAAATAAGTAATAAATTTTAAAAAATTAATTAAATATTTCCAAATATATTCAATATTTTAGGATTATCTTCTTCTTGTTGCTGTTCTTCATTTTCATCAATATCTTCAGGTATTTAAGACGCATAATTTTATTTTATTTTAAATTAATAAAATAAATATAAATATGCTTGTGTTTATGCATTTTTTGCTTACATCAATAACCTCATCTCCAATAATATACCTGACGTCATGTGCAATATTCAAATTACGTTCCGATTTATCTACAGCATGTCATTATTTCCAAAACATGAAAAATTTCTTTGTGCATTTTTTATTCGTTGGTCTTTCGCTAAATAACCGTTCTTTATTGGCCGTGATATGTACACCATTCATTATTTTTCTGTAGTCTAACATAGCTGTCTTGATAATTTGAATAAGTTTATCTATATAGGTAATAGTACAGTCAAAATTAGTAATAATAATTAATTTAAAAATATATTTACTAGGTATTTAAAAATCTAAAAACATTCGGCCTAAAATGAATTTTGTTTCACAATTGTCTGTTAAACAACTCCACGTTGTTATTTGTTCGTCTTGGAAACTGATACACACAATGATGTTACGCCAACAATTATTCTTATCCAGTATCTGTACATGAATAGAAATAAATATTTTTTTTAACTCACATGCTAGGTTTTTATGACCAGTATATAAATATAATTTAATGTTGTAGAAAAGTGAAATTATAGGATCCAACAATAATTATTTTTGAAGGAATGTTGAAGGTTTTAGGAATCCATGTGAAATTAGTTAGTTCTGAATTTATTCGACGGTTCGGAAGGCAAGGACGTATCCAGGATTTCGTTAAATTTTATTTTATATTTAACCTAACCTAACCTTTTTTTTTTTTTGTGAGGAAGAGGAAAATCTTACATAAGACACCCTGTCAAGGGTGATGCCGGATTCCTACCGGCTAAAAACCTCTCCCGGCTTTCGCCTACCGAGACCCCGGAACTACTTTCGTATTACTTCAGGGCCCCGGCATTCCTAGCTTCTAAGCTACATACCCTCCTTCTTGATCAGCAGCGGTCAGTATTGTTCTGACGAAGTGGCAGACACTGTCCCAGTACGTCTCCTGCTCCAGCATCAGCCCTACTAGCGTCTCAGGACTTATTTGCCTCCCTAGCGTGCCCACTAGCTCCCTCCTTTCGGCGTCCCACTTGGGGCACTTAAACAGCACATGTTCCGGGCTGTCGCTCTCTCCTTCACAGGTAGAGCAAGTGTCGTCCGCGCTCTTACCAATTCTCACCAGGTAGGTCCCAAAACTGCCGTGACCAGTGAGTGCCTGCGTGAGATGGTAATTTGTCTCGCCGTGTCTACGATTGACCCATTCGGCCAGGTTGGGGATGAGCCTTCTCGTCCATTGCCCCTTGGTGCCGCGGTCCCATTTGTCCTGCCAGTCCCTTAGTAGCGTAGCTCTGGCCTCCTTCTTGACAGTACCCCGGGTAACCCTGCTTGCCCTCATGACCGTCGTCCTCTCCGCCACCAGCAGCTCTATTGGCGGGATCGACGCCAGCACCAGCGCTGCTTCCTCCGATACAGTTACGTATGCACTGCAGGTTCTGAGGGCCACTTTTCTCTGGACCTTCGCCAGCCTTTGCCTTGTACGCTGCACCTTCAGCGAGCTCTCCCATGCTGGCGCCGCGTAGAGCATGATGGAGTGTGCTACACTTCCCAGCACTCGCCTCTTGCTTGGCTTTGGCCCCCCAACATTTGGCATAATCCTCGCCATCGCTCCCACCACTGCTGCCGCTCTGTGGGATACGGCTTGGGTATGTGGTCCAAATGTTAGGCCAGAGTCCAGGGTTACTCCCAGGTACTTCACTTTCCTCTTCGGACGCACCCCCTCCCCCTTAACCATGAAGGTTATAGGGGGCACCTTCCTGCGCCCTGCAAATATGATTGCCTCCGTTTTTTCAGGGGCTATTTGCAGCCCCTTGCCCTCAATCCAAAGACAGACCTGCTCGATGGCTTTTTCGGCAACGTCTTTGAGGTCCTCAGCCTCCTTCGCTACTACTACTAGTCCCAGGTCATCCGCATAGCCTACCAACGTGGCTCCCTGTGGCATTTTCATGCGTAGGACTTCGTCATAGAGGATATTCCACAGCATGGGCCCCATGACCGAACCCTGAGGAACCCCGCATGTCACCTCCATGGTCTCAGTCCCCTCTTCGCTCTCCGCATGTATCCGGCGGAAGCTGAGGTAACTTTGTACCATTTGCGTCAAGTAAGGTGCCACTTCCCTTTTCCGCAGCTCCTCGACAATCTGTCTCCAGGGAGCAGAATTGAAGGCATTGCGCACATCTAGGGTGATAAGGGCACATAGCCTCCTCGTCCTCCATGTGCCCTTTCTGGCCTCTCTGGCTATCGCCAGTACTTCTTCTATGGCCCCAACGGTGCTATGTCCCTCCCGGAACCCATGCTGTCTGGCGGCCAGTCCCCCCTTATCCTCTATTTCCCTTTTTAGTCTGCCCAGGACCATTTGCTCTAGAAGCTTCCCCATGTTGTCAAGGAGGCATAGTGGTCTATACGAAGACGGCTCATTTATGGGCTTATCCCCCTTCCTGAGCAGCACCAGCCTCGCTGTTTTCCATACCTCCGGAAATTCCCTAGCTTGCAGGAGCTCATTCATTGTGCCCAGCACGATGTCCGGTTTCTCCTTAACCACCTCTCGGACAACCTCGACTGGGATTCCGTCTGGGCCAGGCGCTCGACCAGCCTTCAACCTGGCACACGCCCTTTCAAGTTCTTCATTGGTGAAGCTGGGTATCTCATCTGGTGCAACCTCGAGGGGTATCCAGTTCACCTTCCTGTGTTCGGGGAACAAGGTGGTAGTTACCCTGTGCAGCATATCCTTGGACATTACTGCAGGGACTCCTCGTCCCTTGATCCTCCGCATGGCGATCTTGTACCCATCTCCCCACACGTTCTCGTCAATGTCCTCGCACAACCTGGCCCAGCATGCTCGTTGTGACCTACCAATCGCAAGTTTGAGCTCTTTCCTGCAAGCTAGGGCTGCTTCCCTCTCTCGCTCACAATCTGCAGGGAACCTCCTCCTTTTCCTTTGGTAGCTTCTCCGCGCTGCCAGGGATGCTCGACGAAGGTCAGCAATCTCTGCCGTCCACCAGTACGCAGCTTTCCGCGACGTGTTTGCCCTTTTGGGCATTGCTGCATCGCATGCTTTCCTGATTATCCCCAATAGCTGTTCCGGTCTGAGCGGGAGTACGGCTTCAGCGACTTGGGCTGCGAGAGAGCAGTGTAGCTTATCCCTATCCAGCTTCCCCACTACCCACGATCCTGGCTTCTTCTGGGCCCCTAGCTTCTCTGGTTCCCTGAGTTCGAACCAGATGTAGTTGTGGGGGCTGAGGGTTTCCTCCTCTAGTACTCTCCATCCACATACTTTGGGTGCAATGCTGGGCGATGCCCATGTGAGGTCAATTATAGACCTTGAGGGACCCCTGACAAATGTCGGTGCCGTGCCCTCATTGAGGACGACCAAATCAAGGCCCGCTGCCCAGTCCGTCAGACGATCTCCTCTGGCATCTAGTTCTGGCGATCCCCACTCCGGGGATTTGGCGTTAAAGTCTCCAGCTACGATCACTTTCGGGCCGTGCGTTAATACGCAGTCCTTTAGCTCTCTGAGGAATTCGTCGTATTCCATAAGTTCTCTGTTTGGAGAAAAGTAGCAGCTGACGTAGGTGACCTGCCTCATCGTCACCCAGACGAAGCCCTCTCCGCATCCTGACTTCGTTATCGCGCTACGCCCCGTGACTTTAATCGCCGCATCCCCTCGCAGGTCTACATGCCATCCCCTCACAGTTGCAGCATTGGGTTCGCTTACCATGAGGAGCTCCGCACCCATTTCTGCAGCCGTAGCAAAGAGCACGTCGTGTGCAGCTCTGCTCCTGTCCACGTTAGCTTGCAGGACCTTCAGCTTGGCTGTTGTCTTTTTGCCTCCTCCAGGGCAATCTTGTGAGCTGGACAGCGGGCTGATCCCATTCTGTGCCCCTTTGCCTTGCATACCAAGCAGTAGACCTCTCCCGTGCAGTCCTTTGCCAGATGGTTCCCTTCGCCACATTTGTAGCACAGCGCACGGTTGTCCTCGTTTGTACATCCCGCTGCTGTGTGCCCGTAGCCGTGGCATCGGTAGCACTGCAGAGGTGTAACCCAGGTCCTTACTCTGCACTGCAACAGGCCGATTTTGATTCGCCCCTTTTCTTGCTCCAGAAGCTTTTTAGCAAGCTGGTGCGGCACCACCACCGTGGCTGTCTGGGTGCCTCTGTTTGCCGGTCTCAGGTCACCTTTGACTTTGCATCCCTGTTCCATGCCCGGGCTGCAGAGCTTGCGTAGCGCACTTAGCACGTCTTCCGTGGTCTTTTGGGTATCAATATCCCTTATTATGAGTGCTGCCTGCCTTTCCAGGACCTTGGTCTTGCAAACTCTCTCAAGGTTCGTGCTAATGAGGGCCTTGACACCATCTACACTACATTTGTTCGGGTTCAGCGTTACTAAGAGGTCTTCTCCAACTTGGGTCTTTTTCATGGAGACCACTCCCGTAACGTTATTCTCAATGAGTATTGGCTCAACCTTTTTGAACAGCTCAGTGTAGGTACTTCCAGGTTCAACCCCCTTCACTATAATAGCACAGGTATTCCTACCTGCGCTCTTCTTCTTTACCTGGGCCTCAGGCGCTACTTTTTTCCCGGCCGCAGTGGCAGAGGTACTTTGCGGCGGGGCTACCCTCTTCCCCTTCCTACTTGCAACCAGCGCCCAGCTCTCAGTTTTACCTCCAGCTGTGTCCCCGGCTGCATCCGTCGGTGTCGCCACTTTTCCCCCTTGTGCGACTTTCGTGCCTCCCGTCTTGCTCTTTTTATGGTAGACCACTACCTGGATTCCTGTGTTGTGGAATACGTTTACAAGCATTTTGCTGACAGTTCCCCATTTCAGTCGTCCACCATCTCCGCACTCGATCTTTGGGAGTGCAACTCTAGTGAGTTTCAGCTCTTTCATCCTTTCGCGCAACAGTTTGAGGCTTCCATACAGGTTTTCAGCCTCCCTGCTTTCCTTACCATCCGCCTCCCTGGTCTGCAGGAAGAACCTGTATTTCAAGGTGTTAGTGAGTCCCTCACTTGAGGGCACCGAAATCTGCTCACAGACATGCGCCACCTCACCCGGCCTGAGGGCACTAACTTCCCGGGGAACTGTGTCGGCATCAACTAGGCTGCCAGCTACCGCTGTTTCCTCGGCTAATGCCTTTTGAAATTGCCCCTCCCCGTACTGGATCTGTTTCATGATCTCAGGAGGCCAGTATCGGTCAGCATGTGCTACCATCGCCTCGTAAGTTGCTTCCGGGTCCATGCTCTCTAGGATTTCTTCGGCTCTCGGGCGCCCTGTCTGGGTATGACGCTCCGCGGTCTTAGCTGTCGCCTCCACCGTTTCGGCGTCCGTCTGGGTACCAGTGTCTATGCCTTTCCTTCTTCCATACCTAGTCCCATCAAATTCCAGGGCAAGGTGCAGGATACTTTGGAATGTTCTAGACATTATCTGGGCCGCTTGCTTGACGTCGTTTCTAACGTTCGTCGCCGTTTTGAGCAGTCGGTCCATAGCTTCTGCTTGAGAAACCCCTTCCGCAATCTGGATCGCCATCTTGGCCCATACGTCATCGCTTTGTTCGTGCAAGCTAGGGTCTCCAGGCGAGACTGGAGTTGGTTCTACTAAGGGAGTTGTGTTCAACTCAGTCTTAACCGTCTCCTTCTCGGGTTGGCCAGGTAAGGAGTGCTCGTCCTCATTCTCTCCATCCAGAGCCTGTTTTTTATAACCCCCGTGTTGGCTGCTGTCATTAGCGTTTCGCCTCCTTTTGCCTGTTTCCGCATTCAGTTCCGGGCTATCGGAAATCTCAATGACGACTTCGTCTTTCCCAATAGGCGAGGATCGCGGTATATGGCTGTCATCGAATTCGCAAATGCCAGAGATATCTCCTTCATTAGTTTGAGATGCTTCTTCCACTGGTTCCACAGTGGCTTTCTTCGCTCTCATTGCTGCGAAGTAGTCGGCTAGCGGAGTTGCATTGACCAGCAGGGCTTTAGCCTTCTCTACGGCCTCTTTTTCCAACCTTTCCCTCTCCCTTTTACGGGCCTTCTTATTCTTCTTCTTGCCCTCCCCCAGCGCGTTGGCTGCCGCCGGTTTGGTTTTCGGCTCCATTGCCGACGCCTCCTTGGCGGTTGCTGAAACCGCGTCTGTGTTTTTTTGAGGGGTTGTCTCCCCTGAAGGTGCCTCTCCAGCACACTCTGAAATGGAAGGATCCATATTAGTGTTTGACCTCTTACCACAAGATGCTCCGACGCATGCCCAAGATCATCCTGCCCGTGGCCGCGCGTAGTCGCCGCCTTCCCGCAGTGCTGCAAAATACATGTCTTTGGACAGGGTGCGGGAAACAGCCGTTCCTCTAGGCGGTGCCACCTCAGCAGGACATCCACCGGGGCTCCCCTGTGGTCGCCATGGCTGGGTCGTCCATGGTACTTGCTCTTCCAGTGAGTCACGGACTAGAGACAACAGCTACTGGCCCGCTGCATCTGAGGAGCCATAGCCGCAGCGCAGTCATTTACAGATTCCAGCTCCCACAAGGGGACCCTTCCCGTCCCCGGTAAGGCTACGAGGTAAGGCCGTCCCAGGGCGTGTCTCCAGCAACAGAATCGCTGGCTGCACGCTCCCAGTAAAGCCGGTGTCAACGTAGCCCGGGCTTTCGCCCAGCTGGGTAATCTGTATCATAACGCTGGTCGTAGAGGGCTCATCAGAATTCATGAGTTTTTGCTGTCGCCTCCTCCGAAGCTTCCTGTCTCCGCTGCCACCTGGGGACAAAGAAACCGACACACACAGACATACAGAACAGCACAACACGTATGGTTTTAATTTCGGAGTTTCCCTTCTCCTAGACGAGCTGCCACCCAAGGTTAACGAGTCCGCGTCTACCCGGGTGTTAGGTCAGAGTTTTTCTTCTCCTAGGCAGGTGGATCACGAGCCCTGCCGACCCGGTGCTGAATTTGGTCTGGGTAGCGAAGTCACCGTCTCCCTGGGGTCAAGGGTCCACACGTTGGGTTTCTAGGCCCATGGTAATACCCCCCCAGCTTATCCAGTAGCTCCGTGACCTCCGGAACCGAAGCCAGTTAAGGCCTTGCCAGAGGTCCGTCAACCACCATGGAGCCACACGCTACCGATTATCGGCTCATTGCGTGGCTCCTGGATTCACCGGCCAGTGTGGATGACTCCGAACTACCGCTCAAGCCCCCCCACCACGACAAGGTAACAGCACACGGGGGGGAACCTAACCTAACCTAACCTTTTTTTTTTTTTTTTTTTTTTTTTTTTTTTTTTTTTTTTTTTGGTGGGTAGGAGAGAATGATCATGCACACCTAGCATCATGCCGAGGCAGCGGATGCCCCCCGAGGGGTAAAGGTAGTGTGGGACTTTAACCCACTAAACTCTCCCGTCCCTGCTAACCACATCATACCTGGAACTACTTTCGTATTACTTCGGGTATGAGTGCCGTCTCAAAGCTCATCTTCTCTCATCCTTCTCCTTTGTTTCTATGATTTTTGTAATCATAGCTTGGATGATTTCCCATTCTTCTTCTCCTTCTAACATGGTGGGTATCACGTTTTCCACGTTAAGTGTCCTTCTTAACTTTATGTTAGCCTCTTGGCGTAAGTGATCCCACTGCATGCATTGGAGTATGGAGTGTTCTGGTGTGTCTTGATCCTCGCAGTAAATGCAGGTGTCGTCTTCTCTTTTCTTAATTCTTTTAAGGTACGTCATGAAGCAACCGTGCCCGCTGAGGAATTGGCTCAGGTAGTACGATATTGCCCCATGCTTCCGCTCAAGCCATGGGATTATGTTGGGTATAAGTCTCTTAATCCAAAAGTCCCCGTTGTGCGTAGCCCATGACTCTTGCCACTTCACTGTGGTCTCCTTTTTAAGTTGTTCCTTTTCCTGTTTCGTTTTCCCCATACACTGCGCCCTTTCCTGCACTTGTAACTTTATTGGTGGGATTCCCGCTAGTACCAGTGCTGCCGTTGTGGATGTGGTTCTATATCCTCTGCATATTAACAAGGCTAATTTCCTTTGGATCCGTTCTAATCTTTCTACATTTCTTCTCGTTTCCATTGCAGATACCCATATAGGCGCGGCATATAGGATCATGGATTGCACTGTTGTCGCAAGTATTTTCCTCTTCTTTTCTGTCGGTCCTCCTATTCTAGGAAGAAGGCGTTTGAGGTTTGCTATCATTTTCTCTGCTTTTATAACCCCCATCTCTATGTGTATCCCATGATCAAGGCGGCAGCCGAGCTCCATCCCTAGGTACCTTACGTTCTTTTTTGGTATTATCTCGAAATCTTCTATGTTGAAATATATACCTCTAGTGTCTTTCTTACCACTGAGCATTATGCTCTCAGTTTTATGAGCTGCCAGCTCAATACCTTTTTCCTTAATCCATCTGTTAACGCGTTGGATTGCCGTGTTCATATTATAAATGATTTCCTCCTTTTCCCTTGCCGTCGATATAATTGCCAGATCATCCGCGTATGCAATTAAAGTCGTGTTCTCGGGTAGGTCTATCTGTAGCAGGGAGTTGTAATAGATATTCCACAGTTTGGGGCCTAAAATGGACCCTTGTGGTACCCCGCAGCTCACTATGTACTCCGACTCGTCGTCTACTATCACTCTCCGGCTGAGATAGTTTTGTATAATGCTCCTTAGGTATTCTGGAGCTCCCATGTCTTCTAACGCTTTATTGATTTCTGCCCATGGTGCTGAGTTGAAGGCGTTTTTTATGTCGAGTGTGACCATGGCACAGTATCCCCTTGTCTTAATTGTTTTCTTCATCTCCTTTTTAGCTAGCTCTTGCACTTCTTGTATGGCGTGTATCGTTGAGTGATGTTTTCTAAATCCATGTTGATGTTCGGAGAGTTTTTGATGTTCTTCTAACCATTTTGATAGTCTTTCTTCTATAATGATTTCCATCAGTTTTCCTTCTGTGTCGAGAAGGCATAGTGGTCTAAAATCTGAGGCTTCATATCCCTTTTTCCCCGGCTTTCTAATTAATACCACCCGTGCTCTTTTCCATGCCTCGGGGTATTTTGCCGTCCTAATTACCCTATTGAATGTCGTCTCAAAAATCTCTGGAGTAGTTTGTGCTGCGATTTTAACTATTTCCGGTGGGATTAGGTTTGGGCCTGGCGCTTTCCCATTTTTTATTCTTCTACTCGCTTGTTGGATTTCTTCTGTCGTAATTGTTTCGTCGTATTCGTGATTTATTGCTTCCGTTTCTGTTATGTCACGTGTTGGGAATAGTTTTCTGATTATATGTTCCTTTGTTTCTTTTTCTAACTTCTCTGGTGGCATGAGTTTATGTTTCTTGACTACTATCTGATAGGCTTCTCCCCAGACGTTATTTTCTATCTCTTCTATCAATTGATTCCAGGCCTTATCTTTTTCCTTATGTATTGCCTTTTTTAGTGTTTTCTTTGCGGCTTTATATCTTTCTCTAATATTTGTCATTTCTAGTTGTTTTTCCTGTGTTATCGGTCTTGTCAAGGTTTTATTGATTCTCGTGAGTGATCTCCTTTGTATATTGGTCTCCTTGCGTAGTAGCGCAATTTCGTTTGTCCACCAATATACCGGTTTTCTCTTTCTATTCGATGATGTTCTTTTCTTCATAGTTGCGTTACATATTTCAACAAGTATGTTTTTCAGTTCCTCTGGTGTTTTAATTTTTCTTTGTTGTGTCAGTTCTTCTGTGACAGTGGCGTTTTCCTTGACTAGGGTGTTTACGTTCCATCCCCTTGGGCCTGTATTTTTTTCGTAGCTAATTCTGCTTCCTTGATGTCCAGTGATGCAGAAGGTGATTGTTTTGTGGGGGCTCATGTTCTCTCCTTCGTGGATCTTCCATGTTTCCATTCTTTTGATCAAGTTCTCCGTGCAGGCAGTAACGTCTATGAAAGATTCTCCGTTCTTGTTGGCGAAAGTTGGTGTGTCTCCTACGTTTGCTATATGCATGCCGCGGCTATGCATTAGCTCTGTGAGTAACTGCCCTTTCCTATTTGTGAACGGTGACCCCCATTCGGCCGCTTTCGCGTTGAAGTCGCCCCCAATTACTATGTCCTTCTTCTTTGCCTTGCTAAGGCTGTAATCGAGTTCCTGGAGGTATACCTCAAATTCTTCTGTTCTGATATTGGGTGGGAAGTAGCAGCTATAAATTAACATGTCCGTAGTTTGTATCCAAACAAAACCAGGCCCTTTCCCCCAATCTGCTACAGCTACCTTTCGTGGGTTACTTATTAGGATCGCAGCTGATAATTGTTCATCAGTTTTCCAGGCTTTCTGTCTTTTAACTATTTTCTGGTTTGGCTCACTTGCTATTACTACATCCGTCTCTCTGCTTCTGATGTCTGCGTGTAGTAGGTCGTGGGCGCCCGCCGCTCTATTTAGGTTTATTTGAAGAAACTTCGTCATATTTGATTGTTTCTATAACTCTTAGCTTCTCCGATTAGCTGTCTGTATTTTCTGCATCCCGTGCTGTTAGCTCTGTGCCCTGCCTCCTGGCAGTTCCAGCAGTATGCAGGTTCCGTGCATTCTGCAATCTTGTGACCTGTTTTGCCACACTTGATGCAGGCTTCTCTTCTGTCAGGTCCTGTGCAATTTCTGATCACGTGACCTGTTTCTTTGCACCTATGGCATGTTTGGACTTCCATTATTTCCCTTACAGGGCATCTGCATAGTCCGATACGCAGGTACCCCGTCTCTCTCAGAGCGCTTCCAATCTCCGCGTTGGTCATTACAGTCGTTTTCTGGGTTCCCCTAGGTCCCGGTCTCATTTGTTTAACCGTAAAGCCTTCGTTCTTCTGAGTGGCATCCCTAACGGCCTGTTCTACCTCTTCTGTTGTTGTTTCTAGGTCCATTCCTGAAACTATCATGGCTTTTTTGTTGGTGTTTTTCTGGGGTCTTAGTCCTGGTATTTTGTCCTTTAGCGCTTCTGTTAATGCCTCTGCGTCCTCTTTCTTGTTTAGAATCATCACCAGATCCCCATTCATCGTCTTCCTCATACAGTTAATGTTTACCCCGCTGACCTTAATATCTTTTTCTTTGGCTCTTACTTGCTTCACGAGATCTGCATATGTCTTTCCTTCTTCTTTTCTAACAATTATAGCCCCCGTCTTCCTAGGTTTTTTTCTGTCTGAGTTGTTTTCCGTTTTTTCTTTAATTATTTTCTTTCTTTCTCTAGGGTGGGCTCCTTTCCATGTTCCTTCTATACTCTTTGTTGTTCCATCTTTTTGTTCTTTATTTTCCTCTTCCTCTTCGGTGTTAATCTCAGTGTTCTCTTTGTCCTGGGTCTTTCTTCTTTTCCCCTGTTTCATTCCATGTATCGTGATGTCTATATCTGAATTGCAGAAGATTATTTCGATCATCTTCCTGATGTTGCCCCATCTCATCTTCGTTTTCCCTCCTCCGATTTTGTCCATGGCCACCTTCTTTATGTTGTGTTTGTCTAATTGTGCCCTAAGGTCTAGGAGGCATTTGAAAATATCCTCTGGCTCGATTTCTTCTTTTGTATCTTCTCTCGTTCTTATGTAGAAGAGGTGTCTACCTATAGTTTTCATTCCATCTTTTGTCTCAATCTCCGCCCTGTTGTATATGTGCGTGGCTTTTCCTATTTCCGTCGTTACCCTGGTATACATCGCCTGTTCAAAAGATATGTCGTCTTCTTCCACTTTTTCCTTTTTTTTGCTTAGGGTTTTTTGGCTGCTGTCTCGCCCTAATCTGCTCGTTATCTCCCTTACGACCGTCGTGTTTAGTGTAGCATTTACTAACTTATCTTCGGTGAGTGTCGTTCTCCCGTATAATTCTTGGTTCCAGTGCTTGTCGATCATTTCTTGGGCCTCTTCGAAGTTTTCACAGCTTACAACCCTATCCAGAGCCTGTATCTTTGTTGCTTCCGGTGGCTGCTTATCTGTTTCCTCTTCCTGGGCGTGGTGATGTTGTTGTTCGATTATTCTTTTCATTTCTTTGTTTTCTTCTTCTAATCTTACTATTCTTTCTTTTAACTCTTTCAGTTCTGCTGTTTCACTCGGTTTTTCCCTGTTTTCTTTATTTTCATGGGATATCTCCTGTGTCGTAGCTTTGATATGTTCTTGTGTATTCTGGTTTATTTCCCACTCTTTGTTGTAGGAAGTGAGCCATCTGGACATGCATAATCTTATCTCTTTGGCTTTTTTCTTTATTTCCACCTTGGTGTTCGTGTGTGTGCTCGTGAGTTTACATAACTCTGCAATTGCCTTCTCCAAATTTTTTGTCGTCGATGCGGTATTTCGCGCTGTCTCTTGTATTTCTTCTTCTTCCTGGGGTGGGGGTGGTGGAGGTGGCGGTATTTCCTCATTTCCTTGCCTCACCAGGAAGCTTGAATTTGCTATCTGGCGGATCGCTGTCGGTGTTTTATGTGAGTGTCCTCCGTCCCTATCCCCAACTGCTTTTTTGTTGTAACCTAACGTAACCTAACCTAACCTAACCTAACCTAACTTTTTTTTTTTTTGGGTTGGGTAGGAGAGAATGCTCATGCACACCCAGTATGTTGCCGAGGCAGCGCATACCCCCCGAAGGGTAAGGGTAGTGTGGGACTCTAAGCCATCCGCTTTCGCTTCATGCGGCTTAGCCTACCCACTAAACTCTCCCGTCCCCTACTGCCCAAGATGATGCGGGACCGCTCTCGCATTACTTCACACCATCTTGTTGGCCTATCTTTGTTGGACTTCTTTCTTCACTTAGCGACTTTTCCTTTCCCCCTTAGGAACAGGGGCTACCGAGTCGTCGTCCTTGCTCCACGTTCTTCTTCCCTGTCTGCTGTCTCTTTAGCAGTTACGACTATCCTAACGTAGTCGCTTACTGCCCTCCACTTTTCCTCTTCTTCCAACATCTTGGCAACTATATTATCTGGCGTAACTCTTCCAGTTGTCTTTTCCATTGTCTCTCTGGCCTCTTTCCAAGCTCCACACTCGAAGATGGCGTGCTCCACGTCATCAACTTGGTCTTGGCAGTATACGCAGCTGTCCGTTGGTGCTTTCCGGATCCAGCGGAGGTACGCCCGGAAGCATCCATGCCCTGTCAGCATCTGGGTGAGGTGGTAGTTGACTTCCCCATGGCCGCGGTCGAGCCAGGGGTCGAGGGCTGGGATTAGCCTTCTGGTCCAGGCCCCTTTCTTTCCCTCCTCCCATCGCTCCTTCCACCTGGCTCTTACCACCTCGTCCCTCTCTTTCTTTGTGAGTTTCTCACCGTCTTCTTTTTTGGCTGCTCTAGTTTTTGCCACGAGGTCAATCGGCGGGAGGCCTGCCAGGACCAGAACCTAACCTAACCTAACCTATATATTTCTATAAATAAATAATACCATTAATAATAATAATAATCTTTGGCACAGAAAAAAATCTATTTTAATATACATATAGGTACATTTTACAAAACAAAATCAAGTTTTTGTCTCCTTTCTGTTACTCATATTTTTATGTATTTAAAAAAATATATACTGCAATTAAATAATAAGATAAATATAATATGTTATTACTATTAAAGTTTTTAAGTATTATGTACTTAATCCTACCCTAAAGTTGTGAACCTCGTCGATTGACTCTTTCTGTTTCTTGTATAGGTAGCAAGTGACCATAGCGCGCAGCGCATAAGCAACGCACGCATGCGCTTTTTGTAACACCGCCATGTTTCATATTTTATATTTTACATAATCTTACATAAATTCAGGAAGAAAGTTATGAGTATGAGTTGTATTTGAAAAACATATATTTTTTAGGATCTTGGGGGGGGGGGGGGGGTAATTACCCCCATTTTTGGTTTTGTTTCGAAGTTTACTACACTGTTGGTTG
Organism: Agonum fuliginosum; assembly: GCA_947534325.1. Taxonomy (NCBI): domain Eukaryota; kingdom Metazoa; phylum Arthropoda; class Insecta; order Coleoptera; family Carabidae; genus Agonum; species Agonum fuliginosum. The sequence continues at coordinate 18,651,099 of OX384044.1, forward strand.
TTTGTTATTACGTTCTCGCCGAACAATATTTGACATTGCTCGTCAGACATTCTCATCGTTAAGTAAAGTACTTACCAAAGTTTATTAGTTCTTGATTCCTTGTCAAATGGTCATCGTGGAATTGATTAGTATGTAACGCACTGAGACATTTTTTAACTCTATTTGGTAAATATCATGTAAGTAAAACATTTTGCTCTTTATTATATTTTTAAATATGTATTTGCTTTTTAATATGTTTTAACCTAACTTTATTTATACAATTGTTTTAATTGGCCATTTTTCATTTTGTATGTTTACTTTAAATCATCAAATTTATCATTGTTACAATTTTAATAAGAATTTATGTATCATATAAGTCAACCGTCGTTTTTGTAATGTAGCACTATGCCTCTTTTTGAAGTGTTTTAAAATTTCATGTATGCCTGAATATTGTTTCTCTCTATTGTAGTTGTCCCGATGAAGGCTAAATAAATAGCCGAAACGTCGACTGTATGAATAAATAACAAAATCTAAAACAATTGTGACTGGTGATGTAGGTGTACCCATTAAACCTTCCAACATCAAAATTTCAAGATTCAATTTACTATATAAATATATATATATATATATATATATATATATATATATATATATATATATATATATATATATATATATATATATATATATATATATATATATATATATATATATATATATATATATATATATATATATATATATATAAAACTGCAGATATGTGAATTAACCGTATTTTGCGCTTGGCACCAGTTTTCGATTTCATCTAATCCTTGTATTATATTCTCGGCTGACAATAAAGAACCTTACCACCTTACGGCTTTTCTATAATTTTCATTTTCTCTCATTAGTGGTCTTAATCTGATATTGACAGCTTTATGCCACACGGCATAAGAAAATATTAAAATTAGACAATATTTTTTCATGGACCTGAAGTCACGGTTGCATAATGATAATAACATCCGACAATGTGACTATTGGTGTAAACTGCAGCTAAGAATAATCGCATTGCTCTCTCCGTCATTAGAATCCTTGGTTGTAAATTTGGCGCTGAAAACTAAATCATATGTTTCTCTTCTACGATCAGGCATCTATGTTGAGGCCATTTTCAAGCTACAAAAACTTATAAAAAGAGTTACAATTGTATTTACAAAAATTATTTTTGTCAAAACTTATCAAGTTAGATTTAAGTTACAAGAGTATAAATTACTTAAATTTAAACATAATATTGAGGTGTACGATCGTACTCTTCAAGAGTCAAACCTGGAATAAATAATTGAGCAGAATAATGTAAAAATTATCTATAATCTGAATTATTTGGTTCTATCAATACTATGTACAATTTTTGTACTTAGTAATAATTTAATTTTTGGTTATCAGTGGTTTTGCTCGAATCAATAAAAATGAAGTTAAAATTACGTTAATTATGTTTACTTGCAGTATTTAAAGCAATAACATTTAATTTACAATTTAGGAAATAATGATTAAAATTCTTTAATCACAGTTTGTTAAAACATTTCATTTTATAGTAGGTAATTATTTATTTATTTACGACATAAACGGGATAATCCCTTACAGAGATAGAAATTAACGATTATAGACAAAAGTAATAGACTATGGCAGATTTATATATTTACATGAATACAGTGTAACTATACGGATGTGTACTCAATACCTAAGTAGACAGACGATGTCATTTTTAAAACGTGGTTTGGTGTAAATTATAAGATACACGATTTACTGATTTTGGAAATTCACGACGTCTTTATCCAGTTTGTATACTGCAGCATCATACGTGGTTGCTTTCCTGCGTTTGTTTCTCCTTTTCGATCCTACATAATGTCTCTGGAAAACACAAATTTAAGATTAAAGTAATGCAACTGTATTGTGCCGCAAGTACCGGCCTCCAGTAATAAAAATGTATAATGCATTGCTGTGTTTACCTCTGGATGTATTCTAACGTACGTTTAACCGGTCAGTTATGCATTCTTATCAAATGCATTTTCAAATAGTTTGTGCTTTTGAAACTGGTTTTGCAGTTTTCAACACCACAGTGATACCGCCGAGTAATATTTTGGTGGTACTGCCCATGTTCGAAATAACCTTTCAGGTTTGGGGGTAGAGCAAGGTGTAGCATATACCTACAATTAAACTTCCTTTTAAAAATATCAAATCAAATCAGAAATTCCATTTGAAACTTGATAAATCTTTCTACACAAAATATGGCTCTTATCATTTACCTGAAAAACTTACATTGTCCAATATTTTCCGTTTTGTGTTTTTTGTTGTGGCTTGATCCCCTCAAGCTTTCCAATCTCTCGGATTCGCGCCAAAGGGAGTTCCGTGTTTATTTGGGCGTTTAAGTTATCAAACTTATGACCAAACTTGATCATGTTTAATGGTTACTATAATTATTGGTATTTTAATTTATAAAATATCAATAATATTGTCATTTTTAAATATCACTATAAAAAGTATTTTTTATATAGTTTGCTTGGGGGTGCTGCAGTGTCGCAGGGCTTATGGACGAGCGGCCACTGTAACACGTAATTGAACATTAACCCTTAAACTCCTGATGGGGGTACATTGTGGACCCCACCGCTGTTTTCTTTGTTGCATTTTTGTAATATGTAACATTGGCAGCCCTGCTTTTATATATGTGTCAGTTAACATATTGAAGTTATGCACAAGTTGCTACAATCAGTTGAATTCAATTATTATTATTATTATTTAAGGTAGAAGTAAATATTCCACAGTATAAGGAAGGAAAAATCATTTACTGGAAGTCACAAGATTTGAAGGCTTTATTTCATCTCCAACCGGTTTCTACCCCACATGGGTCATCTTCGGGAACTACAGTGAAATTTAATAAAAAATTTAGAGATGAAATAAAGCCTTCAAATCTTGTGACTGACTTCCAGTAATTGATTTTTCCTTCCTTATATCATCATCCAGTCAAGAAGTTTTCATTACATACCACAGTATCTCCCCATTCGGAATTAGAGTAACACAAAATTTTATATATTTTATTTTTACAAATAACTTAAAAATGAGCGGTAAAAATAAAAATAGAATTCTCACTGATGGTGAGCTACAAAAATTAGGTGATAATTTTGGTGAATCTAGTGATCAGAGCAACGAGGATGATGCTAGACTTAATGGAAGATTATGTTCCAGCAGAAAATGTATCAGAATCAGCAGACGAATTAGAAGAAGTGATTCTCTATAACTATTAAATTATTTAAAGCCTTATATAGTTATTTGTTATTTCTTATTGCAATTTCAATTCGTTTGAAAAAAAGTATATAAATATATTATTAATTAATCCAATAAAAACCTGGGGTCCATTTAGGACCCCCATTCGGAAACAACGTGCATTTAGGGCATCAGGAGTTTAAGGGTTAAACATAACCAACTCATCTAAAGGTAAAATTCTTTGTTATGTTGTAAGTAGAAAGAGTTAAGAATGAAAATTATACTAGATGTATAATGTTAGACGTATAATATTTGTGTGTATATTACACACCAACATCAAGGTCGCTCAAAAATTTCTCTTATTTCGAGCGTGTTATTATCTACTAATATAAACATACAGTTCTCTTGATGGCTCAAATATGTGTCACCCATGTAACCAGTTCAACGAACTGTGAACCACAAGGTTCAGTGAGGAAAAATACATGAAGTAAGATAAATAAATAAGTCAGGATATTCACAGCATCAGCATCTCTCACATATAGTATTCTCAACTCATATCAGCAGTGCTCACACCCAAACATCAGTAACAGTCACACCAATGTTATTGTAAGCACACTAGGTCACCACCTAGCTCAATGTCAAGCATAATTAGGTCAACACCCAACAGCAACATATTTGAGTCAGCACCCCCAATAGCAAACAGTACACAGCAGGTACTCTTATCGCTATGACTCTCACAGAGTTGCATTGCCTTCATCCAGACTAGTAACAGAGTCAGCACTGTCACTATCTAGAATAGCAACCCGGGTCAACGCCCCAAGGTACTACACACCCCAGCCTAACAGTGGCGCCGGAATTGCACCCCGTGTCTGTCAATCGGGTATTTCCAAAAACACTGACTGCAGCATGATAAACCGCAAGTGCCAGTACCAAGAACACAGATGCCGAAGTCAGCATCAGCCATCTGGTTCCACGTCATGGAGTCTCTGAACCAAGGTGCCAATATCCCAATCCGCCACCTTTCCCAGACAACTCCACAACATCCTGTAATAAACATTATAGAATCTCTGAGCCAAGGTACCAATATGCCAATCAGCCACCCCTCTCAGACAACTCCATATTATTATTTCTATTGGCAGCGCATATGTTTAATCTTAGCGCATGCATTGTCTGTAAGTGCTCTCACCCACTGCAGCATCAGTAATCAGTATTACCGACTCACATATTTACCAGAAATATGTCATATACTCTCTCAGTATTCATATTATCCACTCAGATTCCAGTATAAATACACTCACATAGACAGATTTATACATAGAGCGGATATTCCATTCTCACAAGTCAGATAGATAAGTAAAGTTCGACTCACAGAGTCTCAGACAGATAAATAGGTATGTAAACTTCGACTCACAGAGTCTCAGACAGATAAATAGGTATGTAAACTTCGACTCACCCTGTAATTCTGAGTGAAGCGTATCCAAATTTGCTTTTCCACAATAACCACTAATTCACTGCACCCAGCACAAGAACACTTTCACTCAGCAGTCACCAACTAAGTGAAGTAACGATTATTTTAGCTTACCGTGCTATACTTCAATAAATAGGGCTTTATATACAAAGAATAACAAATAAGATAGCGTTAAGTGCTTTATATTTTGTTTTGTTAATTTATTATCTACAATGCAGACTCATATTATTCTTATAGTAATATTTCTTACAATAATATATGGATAACCGAAACCGCTAACAATCATAATAATAATAAATTCTATTTCCGGTAAAGGATCCAAATTGTAATTTTGTTGAGGTGTAGAAAAAGGCTTAAGAGATCTGAAATAAAACACAAGGTTTATAGTTGGACGTTTCGGATGGTACCACCATCCTTCTTCAGCAATAAGTTTATTAAGCTACAAATAGTTTAATAGTTAAAATAAGTAAAATTCATAAAATTTAAATAACAAAAGTACCTTAGTTTACATGGTATTAAAATATATGGCTAAATCCATAGTTGTCACAATTGGAATATTAGAAAACGTGCAACAAAAGTAAGAGCACGTGTCGTGAAATTCTTCATCATGAGAAAAAGCTGAAAAACAACAAAATAAACGATACAACATGGTAATCAAATTGCTAAGAAAAAGCTACAAACCTTAAAACAACCATTAACTCTAACAATTCTCCATTCTGAACAGAAAAAACTAACAAATATAAAGCGGGACTACGAATATGACATGCTGCTACACGGCTGGCGAAGCACTGAAGTCTAACAGGGCGGGAGTTAAAGTTAGCGGGGGAAATTGTAAAAATTATGAAGGGAAAATTGCGCGTGTTTTAAATTTCCATAAATGTCGGTGTGAGAGTTAACACATTTATTTTGATTTAAATTTATATGTATAGATTCCTATTCCTATTTTTTACATTTTGCAAAATGTTGGCATCTTCAAATTTGAAGGAATGACCAGTTTCTTGGTGATGTTTGCATAAGGCGCTATGGTTTAAGTTTAGGAGTTTACAATGATATTTATGTTGCTATAATCTCTTGTGAAAAGGTTGACAAGTTTCACCTATGTAACATTTTTCACATGATCCACATTCTATCTTGTAAATGACATTTTTCAGTTTATCTTTAGCGATTTTGTCTTTAAGTTTGGAAAATAGTGAGGTTGTGACATTGCTCTGTCTGGTGGCCTGGTGGGTTCTGAGATGAACTGTGAAGTGCGTTACCATTATTATAACGTTTATAGTACAAAATTTGTAAGTTATTATTATTAAAAACCTTCTTTTCAAGTTTCTGAAGTAGCAGGTCTCGCGAGAGAGTTGCTAATGCTGGATCCCATTGGAGAACCATCAATCTGTTTGTATACAATATCTTCAAAAGAGAAGACAGATGTCTCGAAACATAGTTTGATACCTTCAGTATGTTCTTTGAAGTTGTATTTCGTTAACAGGTAAAATCAAATCATGTGGAATTACAGAAAATAATCACTTTACATCTAAGGAAATTAACCCATTTACGGCCAAGGTAATAAAACATTGTTGTTATACGAAATTATTTATTTTTCACTATTTAAAATACAGCTGTGAACATAAATCTAGCAAAAAAATTTTTTTTTTTGGTTCATTTCTGAGAACCAGCCTGATGCGTAAACGCATCACTGGCCAGATATGTGAAATACAAATGCGAAATAACAAATTTGATAAATACAATATACATACATTATTTGTTGTGATATGCTTCAAAACAATTAGCGTGGACATGCACATTACACTTTTTACACATATATATTGTTGCACTGTGACAAATTCTACATCTTCTTCTAGCTTTTGTAGCTTCCTGAATGATCACATGGCCAACTTTGTCAGTTCTCATTTCATTTGGTGTTTTACTTGGTACACGATTTGTAGATACTGTGTCTTGGTCACTTTCGATTTTCAAAAGACGGTAAGCAATATAAGACTTGAATTCAAGCTGTGACATTGATTTTTCATTGACAATATTGTAAATCTTCCAAGCATTTACAACAGCACTATCAACAGCATTTGAGAATAAGGGCCACCACCATTTTTTGCCCAAGATCCTGGTTCGATAGTTTGCTATAGCATTGTCGTGTAAATCCACCCCTCCCATGAATTTATTGTATTCGGAAATCACTGCCGGCTGATTTATATTTTCAATTTTTTTTTCTTTTCGGTTATATCGCTTTGCTGTCTTTAGGGGTTGAACATTGTAACAATTGCTTATCATTGTTACAACAGAATTATCATTCCATCGAACAAGTGATACGCCGGTAAGTTCATCATAGGCACTGCTGTATGAGCCTCGTTGCTTCTTTGAAATTGTTTTACTTGGTTCAAGAGGACAACCTAGTGTTCTGTTGTCGCGGATTGTACCAGTGGAAAAATATCCATTGCTAGTTAGTACAGAAAATAATCTGTATGATGAAAAAAAATTATCAAAAAATATCCTATGATCGGCAGTGTCTTCAATAACTGACAACAAATTGAGAACAACTTGACCTCCTAAACCAAGTGGACTTTTTTCTGTAGAAGCACCAGCGTATGGAATAAATTGGTAGAGGTAGCCACTAGAGGAACAGAGGCACCATAACTTGAAGCCGAACCTGACAGGCTTTCCTTTCAAATACATTTTGCACGAATGTCTTCCAAAGTAAGGTACCATTTGTTCGTCTATAGACAAATTAGTCGAAAAAATACCAAACTGCATAGATTTTTTATTCAGCAATTCAAAAAATGGCCGAAGTTTGGTAAATTTGTCTTTTTTGTCTAGTTTGCTATTGTCTGATAAATGAAGGTTTCTCTTTATATTTCTAAATCTATTTCTGCTCATGCAGTCTCTCACAATTTGCAAGCCTTTGTCTTCCTCTGTAGACCAGTACAAGTCAGCTTGCGGTAGAGTATGGTAACCGGATAAAATCATGATCCCTAGAAACTTCAGCAAATCGTTTTTTTCAATTATAAAATCCTGTCTGTTATTATCGAGAGCATATTTCTGTGTATATTGAATTATGCTTGTAATCATTTCGTCGTCGAAATACATAAAAAATAAATCTAATGGTGTTTTACCGTCTAACTCGTTCTTGAGTCTCACAATATTTTCTTTCTCTTTATTATCTAAATCGTTGTTTTGATTATGTACAAATTCTCCTACTTTCCAAATAGGTTTTCGATCCGCAACTTCTTTGTCTGACGACAGTTTTCTACGCTTTACTGCTAAGGGTTCATCGTCTGAATCAGCATCGGCCGTATGAATTTCAAACGTACCTGCAATATCTAAGTTTTCATTTGATTTTTCACAACCTTCTTCAAAATTCTCTTCATCAGTCAATTCGTCCACTTCTGGTGGTATATATACAGCATCAACATTATCTGCATAATCGAAAAAATAAAACTTAGATTATGAAATATATAGACAAATATATTTTACCTTGATTATTTTCTAATTCCTTTACTATATCTTCTAGAGCAAGTTGTAATTCACTATTCGTAAGATATTTTGTCATTTTTACACTTTTATAAATGTCACCTCGCAAGACAAACGTAACGTAGCAAAGTCAAAATGCAACTAACGTCGAAACAACAATGAAACAACAATGCCTGCCCTGACAGATCTCGACATGTAAGAATTCGGACGTTCATTGATTTGGCCATTGATGCGTATACGCATCACTCATGTTTAGATGCTTTTTTTTACTAGATTTTTGAATATTTTGTATTTTAATAGTGTTGGGTTGCTTTTATTATAGCTTTTAACAAAAATTATGAAGAGAAAAAAATTCCCTCACTCTAGAATATATATATAAAAAAAATTTAAGTACGCACAGTCAAGTATCTTCATTTTTGCTAATTTCAAAATTTATTACTACTTACATATTGGACGGTTTACATAATATTAATTTTTTATCTGGTGTTACTACCCTTATAGAACTGAGTTTATCCAATAAATCAGATATTGGTTAATGTGAATGTGTAAATAAAATTCATTTGGCGGGTGATGCGTTAACGCATCACTGGCCATAAATGGGTTAATAAAAAATTATTAGGACAATTATAATTACTATGTTTTTGAATTAAAGTAAAAGAATTATATAAATAATATGGCGATTTGAATTTCAAAGGTGACAGAATAGGAGCTAAAAATTTGGAAAGATTACTAGTAGGAGTTTGCAAATTGGAAACAATAGCTCTTAAAGGGCAATCAACTTTGTGAATTTTTGGAAGGCAATATAATTTGGGGCTGGTAGAGTTACCAAGCTGAAATCTATTAGTGAGGCCACTTTTCAGTTTTTCGTGTTAGAATCTGTAAGTAACTCGTTTTTTATTTTAATTACTAGTAGCACTTGTGAACAAAATTTTACTTTATTAACATTCACAGAATGTATCGTTAATAATTGTGAAAATTCTAGTGCTTGCGGTCGATGTAATCATATCTATTAAATATTGTGATCCAAATAATAGTGCTGCATTTTTTGTTACGAAATAATTAATATTTAATTTACACAACGGCAGATAAAAAGAAAAATATTTGATAAATTTGATAAATGCTTTTATTTATTAAATACAAAATTTATTAATATTAGTTCTGAAAATTTCTTTCAATTTATGAAATATTTGAGTTTTATAAGTAGGTATCTGTGAGAATGACTGCGTAAAAATGTTTCCTCTATTTTTATTTTAACGTCAACAGTAGATACGTTATATATCGCAGCCCACGACGGATTTTGTAAAGTTCCTCCTAATTCTTCTAGGCTTTCAGGAATTGTTGGTTTTTTTCGACTGCGCGCTTTCCTCAGCTTCAGGCGCAGTTGGCCATGGATAAATAAGTGTAATTTTCGGATTCCTGTTTAAATATTAATAATAATCTCTGAATAATTATAAACTCAATATTTTAAATTTTACCGTTCTGCTTCTTCATCATAAATTTGTCGTGGACTTGTATTTTCTCCTGTACCTCTTTCTACTAATCGTCGTCTATATTCCGCGATGTTATAATTCGTTATTCGTTACTGGATGCGCATTGTGTGGTTGAATAGGGTCGTTTACTTATGTGATTTTTTTTAAATGCTAATTTTTTTTTAAATTCTAAGATACGCATTTACTTTAACTTTAAAAGAAGCATTTTATCAAATGTATCTTGAACAACAAATAGTGTGACGTCAAATACTTTGCCCTAATAAGAGTGTAAGCAGATGTTAAGCCACGCCGTTTTGTTTTCGTTTGACATTATTTGACGAATGTTTGGCTTTGGCATTTAGAACTTCACTTTGGTTAAATAACAGAGCAAACGTTTCGATGTTTATTTCATCTTCTTCAGAGCCTACAAGAACATCCTTTTATTACAACACAGAATATAAACATTGCACAAAAGTAAATTATATAAATAATAATAACATACCTAGAGATCATAGATTTACAATAAGCTATAACCAACATGGAAGTTGAACCTTCCTTCTACAATAACAAGTGACAACTGTCAATGCTCAGCTGTTTCATTGACAAGCATGTGAATATAGTTATAAATTTTATTAAGTTGGCGACAAAAACAATTTGAAATTAATTATTTAGTGGCAAAATGTGTTGGTAGCATCTACAAAGATTATCAGTATCAGTTCGATGATTGATACTGTTTTTGTTATTAAAAATATACATCATTTCCAGAAAGTAACGTTTTTTGTTATTTGTTTCATAAGCTAATATTTGAACGTTGTTGAAGTCTAAATGATGTTGTTCGTTAATACTATGATTAGCTAGTGCAGTTTTTTCAGAATCTAATTTTTCGCAATACGTCACTCTGAGTGCCGGAATATCAATTATAAGTTTTAATCTTCTAAGAAGAAAAATAATAGAGGCTAACCTTTTACCTATATTGGTAATATGAATATTTCCACTGAGAGAATAATCTATTGTTATACCGTATAAGAATACAGAGTTCCCAGAAACAATATTATTGTTTGTTGAAGTTGGCGACAAAAACAATTTGAAATTAATTATTTAGTGGCAAAATGTGTTGGTAGCATCTACAAAGATTATCAGTATCAGTTCGATGATTGATACTGTTTTTGTTATTAAAAATATACATCATTTCCAGAAAGTAACGTTTTTTGTTATTTGTTTCATAAGCTAATATTTGAACGTTGTTGAAGTCTAAATGATGTTCGTTAATACTATGATTAGCTAGTGCAGTTTTTTCAGAATCTAATTTTTCGCAATCATTTTTGTGGTTATTTATACGATTTTTTAAAAGTTGTTTCGTCTGAAAAAATTAGTCTGAAAAAGCTGTAAGTACTAGTTCTTTTGTTGCATTCGTGAATAAAGAATTTACGTCTAGTGAAACCAGCATATATCCGGTAGGAATATGTATATCTTTACAATTATTTACAAACTCAAAAGAATTCTTAACATTGTACACACATTTCTCATTCAAGTTGTTTAAAATTTGGCACAGAAATTTGGCTAATTTATATGATGGTGAGTTAATGCTAGACACCACCAAGTCAAGGGTACAGGTTTAGCCTTATGAATTTTAGGAAGACCATAAATCTTAGAAGGGGTAGCATTTATAAATTTTTATTACATAGTTCATCAATGTAATTATTGTCACGTAATTGTTTTACTAGTTGATTGTTCATATTTTGGAATTTATAAGTTGGATATCTACTTAATTGTTTGTATGTATCACTATCATTAAGCAATTCTTTCATTTTTAAATTATAATAGTCTTTCTTTCGTTGTATAAAAACCTGCTATGACCACCACAATACCTATTTCCCCGACCCCGACTATAAGTTTTAATAATTAATATAAATATTTAAGTTCATAGCAAATTCGGCATAATTTGAATAACATATTATGAAAAAACAATTATTGGCCATCGTTTAAATTTGTTTTTGTTTCGTCTATATGCAAAATAAATAATATAATCTTGAATTTCATATTCACCAATAACAAATTGTACATTTTTATAAAAAAAATGTTTTTTAGAGCTTTTGGGAGGGTATAACCCCCACGTAAGTACGCCACTGTGACTGATTATTTTGAATGTATTTATCATGTTAAAAGTTTTTTAATAAAAAAACATAAAAAAAATAAGTAATATAGGTACTTACAAACAGAGGCTGGACAAACCTAGACGAACTTAAGATTGCTACTGACTGACACTGCTTGTACAAAGCTGCGCGCCGTGACAATTGGGTCTCTGCTGGGCGAAGCTGTGTAGCGCGACGCTGCGGGCGCGGTTTTGCATTTTTTCAATATACCTACTTGATTTTAAGATTATAGTAAGTTAATTTAATTATTGATTGCTATTAAATTTCTAGGTGAGAATACATTCTTTAAAAAATCAGCCAATCACAACGTTCAAAATAGCTTTACTGATAAGAAGAGTGGCAATATTGTATACAGAATTCATTTGTATAAACTTTGTAAAAGGCATAACTGTAGGGAGACAACAAATGTTATAAATTATTGTTTCATTAGCAAAATTATTGTAATAATTAATAAGTGACTGAAACTTTTTTAGAAATCGAATTTGACGGTTGTTTTGTTTGTTTTTTTGTCATTCTATAAAATATGGTGTATTGTGGTGTTTATAAAGAGTGACAAAGTAAGAGTATCCTGATATTAAACTGCAATTGTCAAACAAGCAAAAGCGAAATAAGGTGGACAACAATTTTGTTGGTGAACATTGTAGAGTAAAATCTAAAGTTTAATAACAAGTTAATTGGGTAATCCTAAATAAACAATTAATAATTACATCGATCAGATGGCCTCCGTTTACTTCGATGCATGACTGAGATCGATGCAACAATGAACGTATTGCACGCGGGCACATTTCTGGCGACACCTATTGTCGAATGTTTCCTTTTAAATCATCCAGGGCTTCAGGTCCGTTCTGATAAACTTTAGATTTAACACGGCCCCATAAGAAATAATCCAAAGCCAACATATCCGGAGAGCGAGGAGGCTACAACTGATCCCCACGCTGGGAAATCAGACGGCCAGGAAAGATCTCTCGTAACACTCCCATAGACACGCCTTGCACCATCGTGCTAATACCAAATATCGTTTATTGGTAATCGGAGTTGAGAGATGGCACCCATTAAGAACGTTTGTAGCATCTCCACATTTGATAACTACTGCGTTTCCCATTTCATCTTCAAAAAAATACGACCCCAATACTCCAGCTGAGCATATTCCACACCATACAGAAAGTTTGAGAATGCAGCTCTTCTTGAAGGGTTTTCGGCAGACCAGTAACGTAAATTTTGTTTGTTCCTCTCCCAATGCTTTGTCGCTCATAATTGTTTTGTTGACAAAATTATCCCCTTTATCCAAAATTCATTGACTGAATTCTAAACGTGAGTTTCGGTCTATTGGAATAAGATTTTGGGCTCACGTAAAATTCCTTTTACTTGCTGTGATGAACGTCGCACGGATTGATTGGAATTTTCTTCAATTCTGTTCCGAACTTGCAAAATATTCACTTCTGTTCTAGCCGTATTTTTTTCTTTGTGTCCTGTGTCCTTAAAAGAACTTGTTCGACGATATTTTTCGTCCCATCTTGCAATTGTCCTGCAATTTGGGGGCGCTGGAAAATTATACTGTTGTCGAAACCACCTCTGAGTTTGAATAATGGAGTTCGTACTGATCCTTTGTTCAATCCGCCACCACTCCATTTGCAACAAAATTTGAGTGTTGACTTAAGATTTGACAGTTAAAATTATGGCAAATAAGTCATTACTTCTTTTTTATGAAGTAAAACAGGACTCTTTTAATTTGTCACCCTTTATGAGCTCTATGTCGACGATCTTATGTCGGGGTTCCCACCTTTTTCTATAAATATTTCGAAGCAGTCAACAATGACTACTACTTTGTTGCCGAAGTGCTTCTTGTAAGCTGGGAACATTTTTGCAATCAATTATTCCCTTGTAGGCCACCTTAAAAAAAATTCAGTCGGTAGTAGAGCAGGTCCACGACTTTATAAAATATTCTGCTGGCTGTTACTCTATGGACTTGAAATATGAAGGCCAAGTCAGTTAAATGAAATCCTAGCCGCAACTTCATGATTTTCAGCATAAGTTCATAACAGACTTAACTGTTATATAATATAAAAATAGTTCCCTGTCGGGGCAATTAAACTGTATAATAGCGTTTTCCACTTGCTGTAAACGAGTGTGCACTTAGGGCTAATTATGACATCATGCACTGAACTAGTGATGACCTGGGTTTATTTTTAGTACGCACTAAGTGGAAGACGTAAGCAACGTTTAGTGCAGTTGCCTATCTGTCAATTGACCTAACTACATAACCTAAAAATAATTGCTCGTGCAAAAGGGTATAAGTACTTAAAACATATTTCGAAGACATAATCATTTTAATGTTAAAATAATTATTATAATTTTCATGACTGTTAATTTGTACTAAAATAATAACGTTTTGTTTTTATTTACATAATACAAAGATCTATATTACAATTGAATTGCATGTGTTTGACAAGTTGTTTATTGGCGTGGATGGACCACTTCCAGCCGTGGATCCGGGGGATGGATCCTGCTGCGATCCACCAAGTGATACGCCTTGGCGGATACCTCAACCCTATGAAGGTGAAACTCAGGTGCGGCCGGAGATGGCGTCGGCACGGATCTGTGAAAGACCCTTGGCCGCGGCTTCCTGGGCGAGAGGGACCGCTGTCGTCCACTCTTCTCCGGAGATGCCTGCCGGGTTGCTGAGCCGGAAGACCTTGTAGGCGACGGAGGTAACGGCGAAACCGGCCGGATGGAGACTGCTACCCTAGAACAGTAACGCCGGTCCAGGCGCCACTACTTTGCCTCGGACCGTCTGTGGTCTGATGCTGTCAGCGAGGGTTGCCTGGAGTTGCCCTGTGCCGACTGTACCTGGAGCAGTCTGCGGCCCCTCTCTGCTGACTCCTAGATTGCCGAACGCGGTCCAGCTTGATGCAGTGTGGTCAAAGGCTCAGTTCCCTATTCGGGAGAGTTAGCTTGCTGACTTGTTCCCTATTCGGGAGTGAGTTTGTACTGAATTGCTCGTTTATCGTTTATCATAACGAATTCGGAGAGTACCGGGCTCACAGCCCTTACCTCCCTTATCGAACAGTAATATTACGAGCTTTGAGATGAGTTTAGAATGCACTGCTGTGCCGCCTTATTGGCGCGAATATTTAGTCAGCTAGGATTAGCTTTGGCCGTTTGTGGCGAAGTACCTCGTTCTCGTTGCACTCCGTCTCTTAATCCCTGTATTGGAATGGTTTGGAATATTTGCAAAGAATTTGCTCGCTCGTTTAAGAGCGAATTCCTTTATCGTATAAGATGTGTAAGTCAGCGTGCAACTGGTCGTTGCGCACGAACCATGGTGCATTGGTTGCCATCCGCATGACTTTGTTCTGAATTGTTTGCAGCTTTTTAATTTGTGTGTTGGCTGCGTAGCCCCACACTGAGATGCCGTACGTCATTGCCGGCCTTATTACTGACTTGTAGATGATCAGCTTGTTTGTCAGTGACAGCGAGCTCTCTCTATTTAAGAGTGGATATAGCGAGCCTATTAGTGCACTCGCATTTTGACGGTTAGAGTCGACGTGAGGCTGCCATGTTGCACCCTTGTCGAGCATAAGTCCAAGGTACTTGGTTTTTGGACGCCAAGGAATGTTGTTCCCAAACATTTCAATGTCGCCGGCCGGGCTTAGTCTGCGCTTGGTAAAGAGAATCGCCGTGCTTTTCTCTGCATTTACACTGATTCTCCATTTATTTGGAGAACTAGTCTTCAAGCGAGTCTACCGCTTCCTGTTGGCTGCTGGTGATCACACTCGGATTCCTTGATTTGTACAGAATTGCGGTGTCATCCGCGTACTGTGCAAGTGTTGTGCCTGCTGACTGTGATGGCATGTCACGGCAGTACAAATTGAATAGGATCGGTGCTAATAGGGATCCTTGCGGCAGGCCGGCAGTTATGGCTCTCTCAGACGATTTTTTGTCATTAATTTTTACGCAAAATGTGCGTTTTGACAAAAACGAAGCAATAAGCTGTATCAATGACTCATTGATATTGGCCTCATTAAGTTTGTGTAGCAATCCTTGGTGCCAGACCTTGTCAAACACTTTAGCAACGTCCAGAAATACAGCGCCTGTGGCTTGGCGGTGATTAAAGCCCTCTGTGATGAACTCAACCACTCGTAGGAGTTGATGTTCCGTGGAGTGTTGGTTTCTGAAACCGTGCTGGTGTTCAGGCATTAAGTTCAGAGCTTTAACCTCTTCCTGCAGCTGGTTGAGCATAAATCGCTCAAGAACTTTGCCCATGATGCATAGCAAGCTGATTGGCCGGTAGTTTTGTGGGAACTGCCTGTCCTGTGTTAGCTTAGGAATGACACAGATATCAGCTTTTTTCCAGGATTTTGGAAAGTAGCGTAATCTGAGCGCAGCATTGACAATGTTTCTCAGAGCTACAATTCCCTTGCGCGGCAGCAAGCTGAGCGCTCTGTTGGTGACTACATCATGCCCTGGAGCTTTCTTTTTATTTAAAGATCGCAGGATATCCCAAGACTTCCCGCGGGCTTGTGTGCTTTATTGGAGTTTGCGGCTCATCTTGCAGCTTGTTTTTGACCACTCTGTTGATGCGGCTGACAAAAGTGATGTCGCAATGCTCATAGTTTGGCGAGCATTGCTTTTCTAGGCTATCCGCCATGGCTTCGGCTTTAGTTTCCTCTGTGTACACGATGCCTCGCTCGCCTTGAATTGGCGGTATTTTTGATTTGTCACGGCGTAGTGTTTTGGCCATTCGCCACAGTGACTGGTTTTCGGTGCTAAGCTCAGCGAGCTTGGCATCCCATTTGTCTGTTTTGTACTCTCTTAGCCGATCTTTGACATCGGCTGAGAGACGGTTGTATATAGTGCGATCCTCTGGCTTGCAATGTTTTTGCCAGAGGCGTCGGGCTCGATTTTTCTGAGATATAAGTAGCTTTATATAAGCAGGTAGATCAGACTGAATTGCTCTGGTCCAGCGATGCCCTTTTATACTGGCAGTACTCGTCACGGTCAGTCTTAGTTGCAGCTGTGTTATGTTCCAATTGGTTGGTGGACTCGTGTCGTGCTGTCATTGGTCGCCGTGCCGCTAGTCGTTGATTTCGGATGCCGCGCCGCTCGTCTGCGTGCGCGCCAAGTTCAAACCGCGGGAAGATATAGCGACTAGCGTTGAATGTAGCGCGGGATATTTGAATTTGTGCTCGTTGCACCCATGACGAGCGCGGGAGATTTGAAGTTGCTCTCTCATTGTAGGGTGATTTTCAAATTAATATTTTCATACTATGTACCAAAATTTTGAAAATTATTGGAAATATACCCTATTTCACAAAAAAATTAAACATATCTTTGAACACTTAACTTTATTCATGAAATTTTAAGCAAATAGAAAATAGTCACATAAATAACAAAAATACCAATATTAATTACTTTGTATGACATAACTCTTTATTAAAAGTAAGTAGGTAAACTAGTCTTCTGTTTTTTCTTCGGTTTCAAGATATTCATCCCTAGAGTCACCATCAGTTTTTAAATTTCTATAAAAATCGTGGAATACCTTGCTTATTAATGGAAGCATTTCTATTAAGTTTTCTTTCTTTCTTTCTGATATACAGACAGAACCTATATAACACTGGGGCACGTCCGGTACTGTAGTATGTTGCCGTCCTTTTTTTCTCATATTTACTGATTGAAATGGGGCGTTTTCATAAAGGTTATTACCTTAGCCATTTCACATTCTTCCACACAAACTTTTCACCCATTTCATTAACCTTTTTTGCATGCGAACATTTTTAAAACATGAAGCAAAATCGTGGAATCCTTTCGTGATCATTTCGTGAACTTCAGGGCTTAGTTTTCCCAACACTTCGCACGAGTTGCATCCAGTCATGCGGATGTTCAATTGGGAATTCAAATAGTTGTTTTTTTTGCTTCTCATTTAAATTATTCCAGAGTATTAAGTGTATTTTTGCTATTGATTTATTTTATTTTGTTCATTTTGAACTCTATATTAAATTGCTTACTCTTGTATAATGGGTATTTCCTGCACGTGGTATTATACTATTGGAATAATATTTACAATTGACACTTTGTGAATTTCAACTGAAATATGATTTATAATAATTGACGCATTCTGAAGTACAATAAGTGATTATTTCTGAATTTCAATTGGAAAGGTGAAAAACAAGGTTTAAATTAATAATATTTAATATACGAATATTTACAATATTATTCAATATTTACAAATTATTACTTATTACACGTTTTAAGAGATCTAGCCCATTTTTATTTAAATGGACTAGATCTCTTTTTGGTGCTAGATGCCGCTCATTTCTTACCCGGATGTAGAATCTAGAAAATGACTATTATTAATAAGAGATCCATGTTCAAATGTTTATAATTAACCCATACTTTTCAAAGTATTGGAGTGGGTCTGGGCCGAAGTATTGGACCCAGTCCAGAACCTTAACTCCTGAAATCAAATAGTAAATTTACAAATGAAAAAATCAAAAATTGTTCAATTTTACCTTTTAAGGCCCTAATGGCCTTGTTAACTTTGCCCCACAATACCCCACGACTGGACTCTCTATGGTAGAGAGGTATTGGGTGCAAAGTTAACACCACAACATTCTTCTTCTTTTTTTTAAATAAATTAATCATTTGTTTTATTACTATTTTAATAGTTCGGATATTAATTTTCTAAAACAAAAAATGTAAATATCATAAATGGTATTCTATAGCAACTATTAAACTGGGTTGTGCCTAATTTCCTGACCAGGTATAAAGAGTTAAGCGATTCGTTCGAAACTTTATATCCTAGCTAAGGGGCACCTGTTACGTCATACACCAGCATATGAACCACGTAGCCTTCTTCAGAAGGCTTAACTCTAAATAGCCAATCAGCAAGATTTTGCGATATTTCACTAGAGTAAAGTACCCTTCTGAAAAAGACTACTTAGCTAGGATATAAAGTTTCACGCGAATCGGTTAACTCTTTGTATCCGGTCAGCAGCTCTTTTTTCTGGTCAGCAAATTAGATTTACCCATTAAAATGTTCTTACATTTTGTATAATATCGTTCGTTCCTATCATTACTAATAGGTTTTTGTGAGTGGGCAGGGTATTTTTTAATCGTTTCAGAAGTTTTCGTGTACCCTGCCCACTCACAGAGTACCCAAAGTAGTTGGCTCCTTTAGCTAAAATTAGAAAATATAGATGATTACAAAATTGTTTAAAGTAAAAAATATTAAAGATTACCATTTTTATGGGGACGCACATTATTATTAAGTTGCTATCCCCTAACAGTTGATAATTATTGTAAATCTAAACAAAAGAATTGCATTGAAAATAAATTCAGATATTTACAAACAAATAATGTTGAATAGATACTTACATCAGCCATGTTCAACAGTTCAACTTCAAGTAGGAAGTAGGAAAAGATACAAAACCGTTTATTTTTAGGTCTGCCAACATTTGAAATAAAAAAGTAACGAGTTCCTAATTTTAATGATTGGATTATAAAAATGACTGTAAAACAAGAAGATAAATTGAGCAATGTAATCTAAATGTCTGTATTGACGAGGAGTGCGTTCAGTTTTAACAAATAAAGCAGTTGAAATTGGTTTGTGGTCCGTATAAATAAAGAATTCTCTACCTTCGACAAAATATCTAAAATGTTTGATTGATAAATTAGCAGCTAATAATTCCCTATCAAAAACTGAATAATTAGTTTCTGTTTTTGAAAGTTACTTTGAAAAATAGGCTAATGGTTCCCAGTTACTGCCAGAGAATTGCTGCAAAACTACACCAACAGCTGTGGTAGATGCGTTAGCAGAAATTGATAACTGCGCAGAGTTGTCAAGAAAGACCAAAAATGATGCTGCTGCTAAATTATTTTTAACATTTGTGAAAGCTTTTGAAGAATTTGCAGAACATCAAATGACATCTGTTTGTTTTTTGTTTATAACAGTTCATACAAAGGTGAGAGTGATTGTGCGAGATTTGGAATAAATGTGTGATAGTAGTTGATCATTCCTAAAAATGTAAGTAAACCTTTGCATGTATTAGGTTGAGGAAATTCAGTTATAACTTTGCCTCTATCCTGTCACATACTGGTAAAGAAAAATTAAAAATTAATAAAGTACTTAACTAAAATTGTAAAAATAAATAGTAAGTAAAGAAATCTCTGGTAGGTCCTCTTCATAGCGCTGATATCTTTAAAGTTGTAAATCTTGCAGTTTTGAAGTATCCAATTCGTAGAAAAGTTAAATTGTGTTGTAGAGATCCAAATCGTTTGAAGTATTCAATTCGTAGACAAGTTAAAATGTTGTAGAGATCCAAATTTGGCTTACTTGTCGTTAATTCTTGTCGGTTAGTATTGTATCACGTCGGGGTCACCAATATGTTACGATCATATAAATAACATTAATATAAAATAAAATAAACTTGGAGCAAATATATTGCGTGTTGTTTTTTGAGATTTATTTACGTAACTATATTAAACATATATTAACAAAACAAATATTTTTAAAAATAGTAATATGATTCTAAAAATATAATATAAAATATATAAAAATAAAGTATGCGGCGGCACATAATGTTGTACATAATATATATATATATATATATATATATATATATATATATATATATATATATATATATACTGGCGGAAAAAAAAATGAAACACTTTGAAATTCGTGAAATTTCGACCATTTTCAAACCGCTATAACTCGGCGTATTTTCAATCGATTTCGATGAATCTTTGTGGACGAAAAACTTTGAAGTGTCTACTTTAAAGTCATGCCTGCGAATTTTAGCGCAACCCCTTCCGCCCCCCTCCAGCACCCCGGTGAAAAAAAAAATAATTTAATTTTAAAAATGTCCAACTTTTCGCAAAAAAACTTAAACAAAAAATGATCGTAGGAACTTCGTTCTTTGAGTCCTGCACAGGGAATTGAGTGAATTTTAGTGCCCTTTTGATGGATCAAGTCCATAGACATCGTCAAAGTTGGACATTTTTAAAGTTAAAATTTATTATTTTTCACGGGGGTGCTGGAGGGGGGCGGAAGGGGTTGCGCTAAAATTCGCATGCATGACTTTAAAGTAGACACTTCAAAGTTTTTCGTCCACAAAGATTCATCGAAAAGTGTTTTTTTTTCCGCCAGTGTATATATATTAGACTGCGTCAAAAAAAATAGTTCGAATTTCTCGCTGCTCTTCTAGAATATTGTAACCCATTTAAAATCATTCGGGTTCCCCAAATATGAGCGAAATCGAACATTTTGAGTTCGCGACAGTCGAAAACGTGTTTTTTCTTAAAAAGCAACGGGTTTTACTTACCTACATACTCGGAAGTCACTGTTTTGGGCTTTTAACGCATGGGTATTACAAATAATGTTGTAAAATAATCATATGCCTCATTGCTTTGAACGTAGGTGCCATATATTGAACATAGAACAACATTTGATGGCTTGGTTCCAAATGTGGGTATCTACAAAACTTAAGTTTATCAGAAAATAAAAAAGAAAATCCAGAAGTTCGCATCAAATCACATATATTTGTTAACCAACTTATTAATTGTTTTTACATATATAGAAATGTTGTTGTGCTTACTTGTAGTCGAGGAACTTTAGACGAAAAACGCCAAAAGCTCGGACGCCGGCAAAGTTACACCGATTTTCATGATTTTTTTTAATCGCTTCGAAATCGAATTTGAAACAAAGTTTACCACCTGAGAACACTTGCTTTTGTTTCTCAAAAAAAAATTTCAAAATTTTTTTTTTCGAATTTTTTAAATTGTATTATTATTTTATTTTTTAAAGTAAATTCACGTAATTTCCATTACTAAATTCTCTGAACAATTCTCTATAAGATAGATTAATTTATTTTTTTAAAAATTGAGAAATTTTAGTTTGTAATTTTTTTTGTGTTTAATGACCTGTAGTTTCTGAAAGAATAAAAGTTTTGATATCCGGTTTCTTTTATTAAATTCTCTGAACAATTCTCTATAAGATAGATTAATTTAAAATTTTTTGAAGGCCTTAGGTAAGTCAAAATATTAAGATTTTTGTCGCGGGAAAATTGAGAAATTTTAGTTTATAAAATTTATTTTAATATTCTAAAACAAAGAATGTAAATATGATTCTATAGCAACTACTTTTAAAATGTTCTTACGTTTAAAATATCATCGGTACCAATCATTACCACGATATTTCGGTGAGTGGGCAAGGTCTTTGTCACTCTTTTGATAAGCTTTCTTATCCCTTGGACACTCACAGAGTACCCGATGTAGTTGGATCCTTTAGCTAAAATTAGAAAATACTAGCGTCAGGCTCCGCTACGCGGGTCTCGGCTAGGTCGCGATGCAAATAAAGAAACTATGAAAACAAAATAGTTCCAAGAGACACTTTCAACATAAACTTTTAATTGTTTAAACTATACCTGTATCGTATTTGCTGTCAAATTCGTAACCATGGATATGAAAAGTCCTATGTTTCATGTTAAAATAAATTCACGGCATGTCCAGCAAGAACCACGGGAAGGTAGGAGCTTATATCTTGCCAGGAAAGGATGGGATACAATGGATATATGGGTTAGGAACAAGTTTAGGGAAATAAAAGTATATTCTGTGAAGTACCTAATAAACAAAAAAGAATTATAAATTAATTTAAAATTATTATTAAAATCCTTAAAATTAAAACATTTAGATTGAAAAATATATAATAATTATATCTACATGTGAGTAACTGAGTAAAAGTATTATTAAATAATGTTACCAGATTTTTATCAAATATATTTTGTTCCGTAGCGCAAATTATGGTATACATAAATATATTTTATTTTGCAGTGCAAACTGTGGTGCATATTGAATTTTATTTCGTAGAGAAAACCGTTGTGTGAAGAACATATTTTGCAGTGGAAACTGTGTTGTATATTGTAATTGCAGCGCTCGCCGAAGCAGGTTTTGGTTTTGCGTAATATTGCATCAATTAAGTACTATTGTATATATTTAGCGTTTTTATTTTAATTCGTTTACCGTGATGCATATATTCGCAGCGCCGGCCGCAGCAGGTTTTTTTTCTGCGTAATATTGCACCAATTACTATTGTATATATTTACTGTTTTTATTTTAATTCGTTTACCGTGGTGCATATATTCGCAGCGCCCGCCGAAGCAGGTTTTGGTTCTGCGTAATATTGTACCAATTCCTATTGTATATATTTACCGTTTTTATTTTAATTCGTTTACCGTGGTGCATATATTCGCAGCGCCCGCCGAAGCAGGTTTTGGTTCTGCGTAATATTGTACCAATTACTATTGTATATATTTACCGTTTTTATTTTAATTCGTTTACCGTGGTGCATATATTCGCAGCGTCCGCCGAAGCAGGTTTTGGTTCTGCGTAATATCACACCAATTATTATTGTCTAGCTAACAAGACGAGTATTTTTAGATAGTGGTTACCTGGAGTATAGTAGTTTCTTTAATAAATGTTTATTTACATTTCTAAAATTTATGTAAATACAATATTTTTTGTGAATCCTTCGCCGTTTTTATTAATTTCTTCATATGTGAATTTTATTTTCAAAGTTTCTAAAAATCTAACGCGCGACATTGCTACATATAACTGACCGTGTGTAAAAATTGGTTTTTCTAAATTTATACCGACATAATCAAATGTTTGTTCCTGGGCTTTGTTAATAGTCATAGCGAATGCTAATCGTATTGGAAACTGTCGTCGTTTTAAAATAAATAGATTGGAATCAGTTGGTATTAAATCTATTCTAGTTAAATACATACTAGATCCTGAACTTTGTCCGGTTAACACTTCTAAATCGAGAAAATTGTTTTTCATATCTTTTATGATAAGCCGTGTTCCATTGCATAGTCCTGCTTTCGGATTCATGTTTCGTAATAACATCACTATTGCACCAACTTTTAACTGTAATTTATGGCGGGGCAATCCAGAGGGTGTTTGACTGTTTAAGAATTCTATTGGGTAATTAATTGTATTACTTTCATCACAATCCGCTGTATCTGCACTATAATATGTTCTAGTTAGTCCAATTATTTTATTCAGAACAATATCATTTATATGCATGGTATCTTCATTTTTTGGTGCTAATATAGCCCTGTTTGTATAGGCATAAATATCAACTGGTGATATTGTGTTTTCTCCGAAAATTGCATTTTCTATTATGATGGTATTTGTATGGTTTCTGTTAGTCCATTTCCTACATTTAAAAGATATTTAGAAAAATCGATTTCTTTTTTTGTTCACCCGCATGTTTTTTGTTAACGCATACTTTTTGAACAACGGCCAAAGATATAACAATAACTTTACCTCCGAATGGTAGTGTATTGTCCATAAGATCTTTCAGAATTAGGTCGATAGCTTTTAGCGCATGATAAGGTGCCATGGTAATTTCATCCCAAAGTATTAATTATGCCGATTTAATAAATTTTCCTGCATTACTATTTGCGGTAATTTTGCATACGCTCGATTCGTTGACGGGTACTGGAAGTTTGAATACCGAATGTACTGTTTGGCCACCTTTTAAAAGAGTTGCTGCGATTCCGGTCCAAGCAACAGCTATCACAGTTAATGCTTTACCTCTCAAATTGCTAATTAAAGTGTTGTATAAAAATGTTTTACCTGTTCCGCCAGGGCCATCTATATAAAAGTACCTATTATTCTGTGTTGGATCATTGATTGCGTTCATAATTTGTAGAAATATATTCGCTTGTTCTGTATTAAACATTGCCCTATTTTTTTTCACCTTCTTTTTCTTCAAGATTCGTCAGGTTGAGGGAGACAAAAATCTTTTAATTCAAATCTATTAAGTAATAATATGCTTTCAATATCATGAAGACACTTGTTTTCGGCTGTACGTTTTGGAAATCGATGCATATAATCTTCCATTAGATGTTCTTTGAATTTTTTCCATAATTCAAGCGCATTAGTCGAGGTATGAAAGCAAATTAAATAAGCGAATAGTTCTCGTAATTGTTTGGGAAATTGGTTTAAAATAGCTTCCTCCAAACATTTTTCGCATTCGTCGTCATTGGCTAAGAGTCCTTTGGCTCGCGCTGCCTCTTGATATGTGTTGTAAAGTTTTCCGTCCACTGTTCGTAAATCTTCAAAACTTGTTGCTCCTGAAGCATATATTAGTATCAATCGTAAGTGAAATCTTTCTATATCTTTTGGACTAACAGATATCATGCGACCAATGGGTGGTTTAATTTCTTTTTGTCTCGCTTTCCACATGTTGTCATTTGAAAACACGTAATATTTCGGTATGTCCATGTATAGGTATTGACGCGCTATTGTATCATTTTGATTAAGTTGAAACCAAGCAGTAAGAGTGGTGTTTCTTGTTTTGGCGCGTTCTACTGCTTGTTTTATTTGTCCAGGCTTGAATACAACTGTTTGTTGGATTCTTAAATGAACTGCAAGGTCAAAAACTGCGTGAGACTTGTCATGTAGATGATATTCTAATAAACGCCAACAACTTTCTGGTGCGGATACATATCTGGCGTCTAAGTAACCGCTAATTTCATCCCATTGTACTGTTTTGGAATTATCTATTTGTCCTAATTTAACGCTAGCGCAATCATGACCTTTGCATAGGTAGTCGCATATGTATTTAATACGCTTAACAGAAGAGCAAATTTCAATATTAATATGTGCGCGATGTTTTTTACGTAAATACGGGTTATATGGTACGATCCATCTGTTGTCGATAGTATATTTGATTGTATTATTTTTCCAAAAAATGTACATTTTCTGATTATTGTTACGTCGTCGATATAGCGGATAACCATTAACATTTTCGCGTGTTTCGTTGTGGAAGTCTTTCGGATAATTTTTGGTGCATTTATTGTCGCTCATGCATGGTGAAGTTTTATTTAATATGCCGTAAGGCCCGTGAATCATATGTGTTTTAATGATTTCGTAGAGTTCGGGATCATTATCTTCGTCTGGTATTTCTGCGCTTACCACTGCATCAATTTCATATTTGTTTCGAATTTTGTCATTTTCCGCGAGAGTAAGTAATAAATGCATATGTGGTAATCCTCGTTTTTGAAATTCGATAACGTAAATATATGCAATAACTTTACCAAAAATGTTATCGTGTAAAAATGCATGTAACATATTTTTAATTTTATCATAAAATACGCGAGCTACAATGTCGGGTCGATCGGATGCGTTTTGTCCTACATGTAATTGTTCTGTTATTTCCCGCCATTTTGGATTACATGTTACGGTTATGAAAAGATCAGGTCTGTCGTATTCACGTACAATCGCCATCGTGTTTTGATACATTTTCTGCATAAATCTGTTTCCACCTTGGAAAGAGGACGGTAAAATAATCATAGTACCCGGTTTTGCACCCTCGTTTGCTGCAATATTTTTTATATGATCCATTAAACCGCTGTATAATTCTACTCTTAGTTTTGGTTGATTTTGTCTTATATATGTTAATCGTTCGGATTCAACTTTCACATATGCGTCTACTATGTATTGCTGTGTTAACTTGCCAGCTTGTACACATGGATTAAAATGTCCGCGGTCCGCTAACCTATTCATATAAAATTGCAAAGGTGTTTACCGTTTAATGCCGTCCGCTTGTTTTAAATGGATGCGCCAACCTGGCTCTCCATGAGGGAATAACAAAGGGTATACAGTGGATCGCAGTTTTCGCTATACTGATTAATTCTAACACTATTCTGACCTCTTGGGTGGATACAAATATCTTTGTTTATAGGTGGTTCTCCATCGTTAGATGTGAAGACAACAGCTACCTCGTTGCATGTAGGAATATTGTACCTGCGTTTATCTTTTCCTCTATCATTCAAAATCCATAAATTAATACTGGGCGCAACTTGATTTGTTAGCATGGCTTTTGTAGTTTCAATATCTTCCAATTTTTTTAACATCATGAATGCTTCAAAATATGGATTAATTTCGCGAATTATTTCATCTAATGTTTTCCTAATGTGTGGGTTACAATTTTGATTATGTTTATTATTCATACGTTTAGTAAGTGCTTCAGTCGTGTCAATGACGTATAGCTGTGCGAATTGCTCTGTTTCATCATTTTCAGGATAAATTGAATAAGTCGTGTGATAAAGTCCATGAATGTGAAATATGTATGGTCCTCTACCGTGCGGAATTTCAATTTGGGCTCCCATTAATGCAAAAGCTAGAGCACTGTTGTATACGAATATTTTCTTTAAAGTTTTAATTTTCTTTTTCATTTTCAGCGATTAATTTTTTCAAGTATTGTGGGTAATCCTTTAATATATCTGAAATTAATTTTTTCTTCCTGCAGCAGTCTGTGAATTTTCCATCGTATGGTTTTTCAAATTGGAAATTTTTTGAAGAACACATTTGACAAATAACATCCATAGGTCCTAAATAATGTTCTCCAATATTGTCTTTCAAGGTATGTCGTGCTAGATTTTTAAGCGTTCACTTTTTTGTATCGCTGTTTCTTTTGCAGTGTGTTGTTTCAAATTTATTTTCAATTTTTCTAATGTTCCCAATTTTTCTTTCTCGGGTTCCGTTATAATTTTTGACATATTATACTTCATTTGTTTATTTAGACGGTCCTCTTTTTCTTTTGTCTCGTTTTCTACCTTTTTTTTGTAGCATTGCCTATTTTGTTGTTGTTTCGTAATTAGGAATGGCGTAATTTGTTTCGATGTATAAATGTTCGCAAGATGTGTTCGCATTTTACTTATATCATAAGTAATATTTTCTGGATCTTGACCGAACATAACACTTATAAAATTCGCGATTGCAAATAACCCGCAGTCGTAGCCATTGGTTTGTCGCTGAATTTCCGCGAATTTAACTGGAGGTTTAAATGGAAATAAACGATTTAAATAGACTTCAGCATCCGGATGCATAGTTTTTCTATTAAAACTGTTATATATTATTAATGTCGTTCCATCAAAATACGCACAAATCCAATGTCCTATACCAAATCAGAAATCAGTTAAATATAAAGTTTGAAAATGTCTCGTAGTTTGAGCAATTGGCATAATACGATTTGGTGAATGTAAATAAAAAGTTGGTTGCGGTCTAAAATTAGAAATGGCGTGAACTAAGTTGAAAAAATAGTCCATGTGAATATCTTCCAAATATTAATAATAGTAATGAGAATTTGTTTGACAAAAGGAGTAATGAATAACAGAAAAAATAATCAAAGTGCATGTTGAATGTTAGTATAGTAAAAGTACCTAATTATTATGAAAAGAAAGCAGGAACATATTTTAATTGTAAAATAAATTATAAATCTAGAATTTACAATAAATATTCAAACAAATTTCCTCCCTCTGTCAAACAGTAGCTTAAACGACTGTAAAATCCAGTTCTAACATTATTTAACATTTGTGGCTGTAATTGTTGCAAATGCATCTAAAATTTGCAGTTCATCCAGGGTTGTCACTCTTTCTTCTTGACAACTATAAATTTTAGATTTAATGTATAACACCACAAGAAAAAATCTTGGGGAGCTAAGTCCGGAGACCTATCTGGCCAAGGAATTTTTCCACATTGACAGTATTCCATGTATATCAAGATGCCTAGCATGATAACTCAATTGTCATATATTTCCCTATGTTCGCATTTCACCTCCACCGGTTAACTTGGCCATTATTTCTTGTGTATAATATAATAACAAATTATATTAGTTATACAGGCAGCAGTATTCTTTTTAACCACATTGCAATTTTTCTTAAACCTACTATGTTAAAATGTATTCCATCTTCACGACACGGAAGGTGAACCTCATTTCGCGGTCTGGTATAGAATCTAAAATAATATATTCTTAATCATTGTAAAAATTAATTAAGTAAGTACATTATTTGTCAATAAAAATTGGATATTATTGCAATTGCTAACTTTTCTATTTCATAATAAATAAAAACGAATGAAAAACAGCACAAAATTATACTGTCTTTAAAATTATTTTATTGGTATTGAAAATATTTCATAAATTAAAGATCAAATACATAAAATTGGTATTTGATTTATAATTTTCATTTGCAACAATGTAAAACTTATCAAAAAAATTACATTAATCTATTAATTTATTTCAGAGTATTTCTATTTTTTTACTAAAAAAAACAATAATAACCCAGTTAGACGGACAACACATTCCTTACTTTGAAAATAATTCCTCTCTAATGTTCCCATTTTTGTTATGGCAGAACTGGTACAAATCTATAACTGCAGTATTCGGTATTTTGGCTATAACATTATATAATGTTAATGATTTTACTGAATATTAACGAGGCTTCTAAACATTTTACCAAGTTTTGCAATAACTTTATTATATTGTTGTAGACGCTTATTATGAAGTTCACTGTCTTTTAATTTCAAAATGGGTGGTATAGTCAACCACACAAATTTTTTCCCGCGTAAAATTTTATTAATTTTATTAACTGATTTTTAAAAGTTTCTCACATGATTCATCTAAAATAATAAATGTACCAATGTAGTCTCTATTACATTTGTCTAAATATAAATATTCATTATATAAACTTACTCTTAATACACCAATTATGTGTGAAGATAATTTTTTGTGTTCTCTTCGAAGACGAACTTCTAAATTACGAATACGTTGCCCAGATATACATAAATTAATTGTTGAACTGCCATTGTTCACATTTTTACTTCCTTGTACGGAGTAATAAGGAAGTATTGTAATCGCGAAAAATTTCGGTTTTCAGATTTTGATGGAAATATCCGTTTTGACCTTTTCTGAATCCATTATGACTAGTTTCGTCGTGACGTCTGTACGTACGGACGTATGTGTGTCGCATAACTCAAATACGGTTAGACGTAGAAAGTTGAAATTTTGTATTTAGGACTGTTATAGCATCTAGTTGTGCACCTCCTATTTTTGGTTTCAATCTATAAACCGGAAGTAGTACTTTTTAAAAATATTTCGATAAATATTTAATTAACACAAATTTATTTATTTTAAATGAAAGATTATGTGATTATTACCTAAAATCGGTATTTTATAAATATTTTTGTATCTGGTATCATTTAGGAATAATTAAAGTATATATTTTTAATTTAGTATTTCTTTATCTTGTAGTCCATGATCGATTAACATTTGTTACTACGTAAAATTTAAATGATTATGACATGACAGTGACAATAGTAAAATATGCTTTGTATCTTCTTCTGCAGTTTAAATAAAATGACTAAAATATATTTGTGAGTATACTAGTATAATAAGTTAAAAGAATTTTTTATATTATTCTACATTTTAGTTATTAAGAAAAGTATGAACACACAAGGCGTACAAGGAAGTCATGTGGTGTCCACGTCAGATTTTTATTTTTAATAGCACGACTGCACAATATTGTACTACAAAATCGTACCATATTACTCGCACCAACAATTTGATAATTAAGATAAATCTAGAATAAATTAATAAAAATACGTTTCATTAAGAAAATAAAAATTAGTAAGTATAATTTATAATAATAATACCAATTATAATTACTTACAGATTTCTCCATAATAATATAATATTTAATATATAATAAAAGCACACAGGTAAAAACGGAATTCAAAGCCAAAAATATAAAATCCTTTGCGTCTTAGCATAGGTGGTAGCACAGAGCCAGTGTTGCCAACTCTCGCATGTAAACTTATGATGCAGACGGTAAAAAATTATAGTATTTTCAAAAAAAATATGCTACAATAATTATTAATACGTGATTCCTCTTTCTGAATAAAATACATGATTTTCCGAAAGAAAAGTACGAATTTCATTTTTATGCTAATTACAACAATTTTCATGTAGCACTCAACAATAGACGATATCCATTATGACGTCATTTGACTGCAGCGCTGTGGAAGATTTGGACATTATTCTGACAGTAATTACAATAGCTTTGATTGTGGTTATGGTTGTTTGTTGATAATTGTAATTTTAATATATAATTATGGATAAAAATATATTACGTTTAAGAGATGATATGTCCGAGGCTAAATTAAAATACATTACTATAAATCAACATTCAGTAGGTAGCTTGAAAAACCGTGTGCACAACGAATGATTTAAAAACTGAATATTTACAATAAAATTTATGTATTATTCTTTATTGTAATGTAATGCAAACCTACACCGTCAAAATACTAATCAAATCTAGCATTATTTAAATACTGCTGTTAGAATAGTTCAACCAGCAACCGTTGGCGCCACTATCGATTCCTAAATGGAAATCGTCTATTGAAATCGAAATAGTGACAATTTAAATTAACAATAACGATAGGTGCGCATATAAAATCACGGAAATACTTTTAGTATATAAGAAGATATAAGATAAGAAGATTAACAATAACGATAAGTATCTAGCTGCGTATCAAATGACACACCACAATGTATCTAATTCTGTTTTTAAAATTACTAATTATAGAAAATAAAATTTTCTATTCATTATTAGATATTATTACAAATTTATTTCTATCAGTGCACCGAAAACAGGAGTTTGTAAAGAAATTTCAGAATAAGGTATAGTCAATGGTGGTTTGGTTTCTAGTGTCCAGCGAATTCTGGTAATTGTTTCGAAATTAGATAATCAAGGACATTGCTACGTCTTGACTTAAAGTTTGCCCAGCCAATTTCACATTCATAATTTCATTTTTATAATAAATGTGAGCCGAACTTATGTTGTTTGCAAAATTTAAATCAATATCATCCTGAAATTTTTGTAATCGTTTTATATATTCCCACGATACAGGTTTGCCATTTGATTCAAAAAATTTATCTGCTAAACAATTCCGCGCTAATTTTAAAATATGTAACATAAAATATGTCGACAAATAAGGTACAATTTCATTATGGTTAAATGTGCATCCTAAATTTTTGGACAGTTTTAATATTAATTGATGCACCATCGCATGTAAATGAGATGACTTGTATGCGTATATCATTTAATAAAATAATAGCGTTCTTTATCGGCTCAGCTTGCACATTTTCATTCAAAGAATGAATAAAAAGTATGCTATTCGGCTCTTGAAAACATTTTTATATGAATGTATAATAAAACTAGAGCTTCTGTAGTGATAGCTGTTTAATTTTCTTCTACAATTACCCTATAATTTACGTTACCACTAAAACTACCGCTTGTTTCATCATACATCATAGAACTTCTAATATGCATGCTATCTACAATTATTAATCTTACGTGTTTTGAATTTGGATCTTCTGCCACTTTTTGTTTCAAATAATAAAAACTTCTCCTAGAAATCCCGTATTGCAATAATTGTGACTAGACAGCCAGCTTCTAATTGTACGTGTAGAGGGAAAACTTAAGTGTTCGTACGTATTTGGTGAATAATAATGTAAAGATAACGCGAAATTTTTAATACTCTCCCCATATCTTCTAGTATTTTTCGATTTGTTCGCAAAATCCCACTCTTGACTAATTATATACTGCAAAAATTTGGAAAAATTGTTCTGTAGTAATTCATACAGGTTTCCACAATTTTGTTGTAGATGTTCCACACAATCCTGGAAACTCTCTAACTTCTTTTCCCTGCGGTTTAAAGTGCGCTGCAGATTCTTACTCTTATTCATCATTTTCTTCATCCGCGGTGTTTCACCACCGAATCGTTTAGGAGGTGATGATTGCATGAACAAAGACACGCATCTAGCAGTAATAATGGGACTGGATATGACGGCCAGGAAACACTCCCATAGACATGTTGGGCGATGGCATCCATTAAGAACGTTTGTAGCATCTCCACATAACGTTGACAACTACTGCGTTTCTCATTTCAATAATTCAAATAATTCATACAGGTTTCCAAAATGTTGTTGTAGATGTTCCACAAAATCTTGGACACTCTCTAACTTTTTTCCCTTCGTTTTAAAGTGCGCTGCAGGTTATTATTCTTATTCTTCATCCGCGGTGATTCACCACCTAATCACGGGTCCAATGACACGCATCTAGCAGTAATGATGGGACTGGATATGACGGCCAGGAAATATCTCTCGTAACACTCCGATAAACATGTTGGATACATGAGACTTAGCACCATCTTGCTGATACCAAATATCGTTTATTTGTAATCGCAGTTGAACGATAGCATCCATTAAGAACGTTTGTAGCTTCTCCACATAACGTTCACTATTGACGACAACTACTGCGTTTCCCATTTCATCTTCAAAAAAATATGATCTCAATACTACAGCTGAGCATATTTTGCACCATACTGTAAAAGTTAAGACTTTTACTTATATAAATATAGATAAAATCATAAAAACTTTTAATGTATAAATAAAATGCGTGTATATTTATATTGTCGTTATGTACATAATAAAACAATTAAAATAATATATCATAAAACAAATATAAAAGGTAAACTTGATTTAAAAATAAATAAAAATGTAGCGGTGACACATGTCACCGGTACATTACCAACACCCACCCCCCCTCACAAAAAGGAAAAGGGAGTAAATACAAAAACTGTCATGTGGTGCAGGTTAGTGGCAGGCAATGTAAATGATAAAAGATGTTGCGTGTATGTATATGCCAGTGTCGATTGCAATTACATAGATTGCGGGGGTTTGACACTGGCATGTGTTGAGGAATAAAAATTGTGTTGAAGAGGGATAGGTTGAAAGCAAAATGGTTCCCAGTATACTGCGTCGAGTTGTAAGGGAAAACCACAAAATGATGATAGTTCCCTAGCAGCCCAAGTGAGTCTGGACAGTGCTAGGGACATGCTGTAAGTATGAAAGGAAGGAAGAATGTTGTGAACTGTTATGGTGTAAGTGATTGTTTGTGTGAAATTTAAATAAAAAATACCTTGGTAACATAAAATAAAATCTAAAGGTGACGAGTAGAAAACGAAGGGCTTGAATTGTAGAAGGGCTTGAAGTATGCTTAAGGCTTGACGTTGTAGAATGTAGATGGTTGATTGCAGGATGTAGATGAAGGTGGAAGATCTTGAAGGCGTGAAAAACGAGGAAGGTTGAAACAGCGAAGAATGTTGAAACTTGAAGGTAGCGTGTTAAAACGGGGTCACCAATGTAAAAGTTAAGACTTTTACTTATATAAATATGTACATAATAAAACAATTAAAACAATATATCATAAAACAATTATAAAAGGTAACTTGATTTTAAAATAAATAAAAATGTAGCGGTGACACATGTCACCGGTACAATACCGTTACCTTTTGAGAATGCAGCTCTTCTTTGAAGGGTTTTCGGCAGACCAGTAACGTAAATTTTTTTTCCTCTCCCCATGCTTCGTCGCTTTATGATTATTTTGTTGACAAAATTATCCCCTCTACCCAAAATCCATCGACTGAATCTAAACGTGAGTTTCGGTCTATTTTTTATTTCTGTTATAAATGCTTCATTATAAAGAAGATGTGTAACTTTTGGTTTTACTTTAATTGAATCACCTGCTTCTGCAATAACTTTCTTCATTGTTGACAAGTTTTTAATTAAGCATACACTTCCTTTTTTTACTTATAAATTTTCTAAATCAGTATGTTTGAATTCCTTTAATATTATATTAAGGTTCGCCATACTCTCCTTATTTTGGGAAAATAAATTCCCTGTATGGCTACTGCAAGTACTGTGCCATAAATCAGTTAATCGACCCATTTTGTTCATATTGGCAGCATTGTCGCTTACTACCGCGTACACTTCGCATCCATATCGTGTTCTGGAAACTTCAATTGATTTTTCACAAATATCTGCGAGTGCTTCCCCTGTTTCCCTTGTAGTAGAGAAATCATATGATTCCAAAAACATGCTTTGGCCCCCTGCAGTCTGAAGCATTGTTACAACCTTACAACATTATTCGTGTTATTGGCTGAATTTTTCCAACCATCTATAAGTAGAGTTGTTTCTTTTGCTAGATATTTTTTGTTTATTTCCATCGTTTCACTTGAAACTTGATTTAATAAAGTATATGATAATGTTTTTCTACAAGGAGGAGTGTATTATGGTCGAATGGTTTTAATGTTTTTTTTAAAATGATCATTTTCGATAGCGGAAAATGGAATATTGCAGGTAAAGAAAAATTTTGCGAGAGAAATATCTATTTGGTGTTTAGTATCTATTGGCATGGTATCAACATATGAAGTTATTTTATTTGAGTGACTTCTTTTCTTCTTTGCACCTGTATGATTTTTTTTTAGATATCTCCTGATGTAAACCACTATCAGGTGTTGTTGATGGTGATGGTGTCGATGATGGTGTAATTGGTGTATGTAAGATGGAGGAACTTGATGCTACAGAGGCAGACGAAGATATGAAATTTAATGAAGAATGCCGTATATTCCTTGATTTTAAAAATATGCTTGGCATTTTAGCAGATTTTTTCTGTTTATTGACTGCAACATTATCATGTTCGTGTTCATTTCTTGTTGGGATTTCCTGATCGGAGAAAATATTTTGAAGAATATTCTAAATATAATAAATATTGTAATTAAATAATTATAAACAACTCTGATCAAAATATACAATAGAATGCATATCTCATCAACAGCTATATAGTCCTGATTTGGAATTAAGTTAATGTTGTCGTTCGGATTAAACTCAAGAATAAATTTGTTCGGCTACATCGCACTGGTGCTGTATTTTTTGTTATTTAAGCCTTCTAATCCTAGTCCTTCTACACTTTCATTGCTGTCAATATCATCTACATTATTTGTATTAGAAACTGATTAACTTTTGGAGTCATTCGAATCAATACAACACCGTTTTCTAAAAATATCAATGACAACATTATCAATACTCGAACACATCACAACACTATTACTAGTACTAGAACTCATGATTTATTATATATTATATACTCGTTTTTAAATACTTTTTTATTATTTTTTCTTTGGTTAGAAAACAAGCACTTCCACGACCAAATACCAAATGTCAATTGTATTTCTTATTCTGACATTCTGAGTAACCTGGTGACGTGGTGACTTAATCTGACCAATCAAAAAATTTACTTCATTTACTACATACACTTTGCGACATTTTTAATTTACTACGTAGTAAAAGTAGTAAAAACTATTTTAAGGACATTTTCCCATCCCTGATTGGAGGCCTTGCTAAATCTAGCATCACATCATCTTATTGTGAATAGAGAAGCAATGGCTGCGGCAATGAGATTAAAACACACTAACCAGTGGAAATACAGAAACAGTCCCCCGTGTACATCTTCGAGAAACCCTACATCATATTACCCTTTTCTAGGGAATTATGAAATAACAACCCTCCTTCAAGTCACAAGGACGTGTCTGGTTTACCGACAGATCTTTAATGGATACAGGAGCAGGATCAGGAGTCTACGGAGAATCACTAAGAGTAAGGATGGCCTTCTCATTGAGGTCTTATTCTTCTGTTTTTCAGGCTAAGATATTTGCAATCCTAGCCTGCTGCAAAGAAAACAACAGAAGGGCCTACAGTAACAGGCACATCTATATTTGCTCGGATATTCAAGCGGCGCTAAGGGCCGTTGATAACATCAGAGTAAACACAAAGCTAGTCTTTGAGTACAGAGAAAATCTGGAAGTGCTTGTCAGGTCGAACTTTGTGAAACTTGTGTGGGTACCAGGTCATCAGGATATTACGGAGAACGAGGAAGCTGACTTTCTGGCCCGAGAAGGCTGCGAGGGGGCATTCGTTGGGCCGGAACCAGCACTCGGTCTCCTCAAAAGCACCGTTAAGCGAGCGATCAGGGATTGGGTGGCAACAGAACACCGAGTGTACTGGTCAACTCTATAGGAATTGAGACAATCAAAGTTCTTTATCCCAGGACCCTCTCCTGAGAGAGCTAAGTATATTTTATATCTTAAGTAGGAAGAAACTGAGTATATGCGTGGGTTTGTTCACAGGACATCTCCTCCTAAAACATCTAAAAACAATCATCGTAGTGGACGACGACTTGTGCAGAAAATGCGAGTCGACGGAACACGTTCTCCGTGACTGTGTGGCTTTAACAAGAACCAGAAGCAGGCATCTACAGGTTCTATTTCTAGAGCCACGTTACATTCAGAGCGTCTCTTGCAGCAGGCTACCTAGTTTCATCGAAGCACGGGTAGCACAATGGGCCTTAAGACCTCAATGCGCGTGGCTTCATCTGAAGGCCCTCCCGTTGAAACAACAACAACATTATCTAATTGATATTATGTTTTTTTTATACCGTATTATATAATAAAACCAAAACGAAAGGTAAAATTAAAGGTGTTTCATTATGTATATAAGTACATACCTAATAAATATATTTTTTTAAATTATTCTTCAAAATTTGTTGCTTACAAAATATTTTACAGAATATTTGCGTAATTAATCAAAAGATTGGCTACATACAAATTATTAAATGACGATCCAAGAATAATTTTTCCCTCTTCTTTTATTTGGCAACAAGTAAAGAAGTACGAAAACTTATAAAATTATAGGTAGAATTTATTGCAATAAGCTAAAATTTCTTAATAATACAAACATTATTCATAGAAGCCTCATAATTTTTATCTATAAAGTATATTCACTTTCTTTCTCTTGTAAAGGAATTTTCGCTACTATATTATAGACATCTCATGAAGTTAAGAGGCCCGTCTAGGTTTCTTCCGAATTCCTGGAATACTCTCGATTTTTTTTTCTATTCCATTTTCTGCGATTTACTGTCGCACAACTATTATAGTCGCACAAATAGAACACACACAGTTTTAAACGGGAAAGCGCGCACATGTAATTTTTTCGCATGTGCGCGCTCTTTCATTTTTATAAAACTATGTGTTCTACGCGTGCGACTTTATAATCGTGTGACAGAAAATAAATAATAATAATTTTTAATATTATATTATTGATGCTCATTATTATTTATTTTTACATAATATATTATTTTGTTCATTTTGAACTCTATATTAAATTGCTTACTCTTGTATAATGGGTATTTTCTGCACGTGGTATTATACTATTGGAATAACATTTACAATTGACACTTGTGAATTTCTACTGAAATATGATTTATAATAATTGACGCATTCTGAAGTACAATAAGTGATTATTTCTGAATTTCAATTGGAAAGGTGAAAAACAAGGTTAAAGTTAATAATATTTAATATAATATTTACAATATTTACAACTTATTAAGTACACGTTTTAAGAGATCTAGCCCATTTTTATTCAAATGGACTAGATCTCTTTTTGGTGCTAGATGCCGCTGATTGCTTGGCCGGATATAGAATCTAGAAAATGAGTATTATTAATAAGAGACCCATGTTCAAATGTTTATAATAAACCCATACTTTTCAAAGTATTGGAGTGGGTCTGGGCCGAAGTATTGGACCCAGTCCAGAACCTTAACTCCTGAAATCAAATAGTAAATTTGCAAATGAAAAAATAAAAAATTGTTCAATTTTACCTTTTAAGGCCCTAATAGCCTCGTTAACTTTGCCCCAAAATACCCCACGACTGGACTCTCTATGGTAGAGAGGTATTGGGGGCAAAGTTAACACCACAACATTTTTCTTTTTCTTTTTTAATAAGTTTGTTAATTGTTTCATTATTATTTTATAAGTTCGGATATTTATTTTCTAAAACAAAAAAATCTGACGTGGACACCACATGACTTCCTTGTACGCCTTGTTTGTTCATAATTTTCTTAATAACTAAAATGTAGAATAATATAAAAAATTCTTTAACTTATTATACTAGTATACTCACAAATATATTTTAGTCATTTTATTTAAACTGCAGAAGAAGATATAAACGATATTTTACTATTGTCACTGCTACTGTCACTGTCATGTCATAATCATTTAAATTTTACCTAGTAACAAATGTTAATCGATCATGGACTACAAGATACCGAAATATTAAATTATAAGTAGGTATATACTTTAATTATTCTTAAATGATAGAAGATACAGAAAAATTTATAAAATACCGATTGTAGATAATAATCACATAATCTTTCATTTAAAATAAAAAAAATTGCCTAAAATTAATTATTTATCAATTTTTTTTTTAAATTTACTACTTCCGGTTTGTAGATTGAAACCAAAAATAGGAGGTGCACAACTAGATGCTATAACAGTCCTAAATACAAAATTTCAGCTTTCTACGTCTAACCGTATTTGAGTTATGCGACACACATACGTCCGTACGCACGTACGTACGTACGTACGCACGTACGCACGTACGCACGTACGCACGTACGTACAGACGTCACGACGAAACTAGTCATAATGGATTCAGAAAAGGTCAAAACGGATATTTCCGTCAAAATCTGAGAACCGAAATTTTTCGCGATTACAATACTTCCTTACTTCGTACAAGGAAGTAAAATGTAAATATCATAAATGGTATTCTATAGCAACTATTAAAATGGGTTGTGCCTAATTTGCTGACCAGGTATAAAGAGTTAAGCGATTCGTTCGAAACTTTATATCCTAGCTAAGGGACACCTGTTACGTCATACACCAGCATATGAACCAGGTAGCCTTCTTCAGAAGGCTTAACTCTAAATAGCCAATCAGCAAGATTTTGTGATATTTCACTAGAGTAAAGTACCCTTCTGAAGAAGGCTACTTAGCTTGGATATAAAATTTCAAGCGAATCTGTTAACTCTTTATATCCGGTCAGCAGCTTTTTTTTCTGGTCAGCAAATTAGATTTACCCATTAAAATGTTCTTACATTTTGTATGATGTCATTAGTGCCTATCATAACTAATAGGTTTTTGTGAGTGGGCAGAATATTTTTCAATCGTTTAAGAAGTTTTCGGCTACCCTGCCCACTCACAGAGTAACTGATGTAGTTCGATCCTTTAGCTAAAATTAGAAAATATAGATGATTACAAAATTGTTTCAAGTAAAAAATATTAAAGATTACCATTTTTACGGGGACGCACAAAGTTGCTATCCGCTAAAAGTTGATAGTTCTGGTAAATCTAAACCATGTTCAACTTCAACTAAGTAGGAAGTAGGAAAAGCTACAAAGGCCGAAATAGTAAATCTTTCTTTAATATTGTTCTTACCGACTCACGTGATGTTCCTTTTATTTGCTGTGTTGAACGTCGCACGGATTGATTGAAATTTTCTTCAATTCTGTTCCTTACTTGCAAAATATTCACTTCTGTTCTAGCAGTCTTTTATGGAAAATTTAACTGATGTCGAAACCACCTCTGAGTTTGAATAATGGAGTTCGTTCTAATAAACTGCTCCTCTACACAAGCAATCCTTTGTTCAATCCGCCACCACTCCATTTTCAAAAAAAATTAGGGTTGACTGAAGATTTGACAGTTCAAATTATGGCAAATAAGTAATTTCTTCTTTTTTTATTAAGTAAAAACAGGACACTCTTAATTTGTCACCCTTTATGAGCTCCATGTCGGCGATCTTATGTTGGGGTTCTCATCTTTTTCAATAAATATTTCGAAGCAGTCAACAATGACTGCTACTTTGTTGCCGAATTGCTCCTTGTAAGCTGATTGCATTTCTGCAATCAATTATTCCCTTGTAGGCCACCATAAAAAAATTCAGTCGGTAGTACAGCAGGTTCACATGGTACAGCATAAGTTGCTGGAAGGCTGATAATTTCGTTGTTTTGTACACGTAGGGTTCAGTTGTATTGCACACTGATTTTAATGCTATGTAATTCGGCAAACCCGTGTAAAATTTTAAATATTTCGAAGCAGTTGTAAGCTAGGAGCATTTTTGCAATCAATTCTTCCCTTGTAGGCCACCTTACAAAAATTTTCAGTCGGTAGTACAGCAGGTTCACGACTTATTTTCTTATTATTCTGCTGGCTGTTAGTCTATGAACTTGAAATTTGAAGGCCAAGTCAGTTAACCGGTTCCGGCCCAAGGTGTAAAATTTTACAAAAATTCATATATTTTATATTTTTTTTATTAACTATAAAACTTGTATAATTGAACAAAACAAATTTTTTACATAAATAAATTATGAGAAACCAATGAAACCACGTGGCATAAAAAATATTATTGCACAACATATTATGTAATTATTATTGCTCACAATTACCCTAACTTAATTTTTTGTATTAAATTGTCGAAAACAATTTTGTTGTGATTTAAACAGTCATACGTCAGAATTACTGCAAGACCATTTGGTTCTGTGTTGATCTTTTTGATGTCGTACGAATTGGCATGTGCAAAGCTCTATCGTATTTTTGTTCCTGCTTTTTGAAATTATTCCCCGGTTTTTGTATTGGTACACTTGTA
Source organism: Agonum fuliginosum (assembly GCA_947534325.1). NCBI lineage: Eukaryota > Metazoa > Arthropoda > Insecta > Coleoptera > Carabidae > Agonum > Agonum fuliginosum. Next base: position 18,692,103 of record OX384044.1, read on the forward strand.
GACGGTACTGTTGTATTTTCGTTTCCTGTCCCAATCAACCCTGTTGCGACTGAAATTCTAAAAAAAATAAATCTATATTTACTACGATTTTTTTTATCTGGCAGTATAAAATATGCGCATTTTATTTTCCTGTCTATCTCATAGCAGTTTTTTAGTATATCGGCTTTGTCTTTGTCTACAAACTCCATATTTTTATTGTAATCTTTTACTACCATTGGACATGGCACTTCTTCACTGATCCCGTCTTTCATTTTTCTTTTTAATACGTCATCATTCGGGTTATGAAAATTACTTACAAAAAGAATTGGTTTCTTGTGCATCCATTTGACACATGACAAACCATTCACCGCCATTTGCCAGTCTTGATCCCAGCGTTTCATCGTTTTGTCCTGTGTAAAATCATTGGACAATTCTTTTCTTCCTTTCCTGGCAGTTCCGCAAGCTTATTTTCTGTCTTCTAAAAGATCGTTTACTAATCTTACTGATGTGAAATAAATATCAAAGAAGACGCGGTAAAAGATTCAATAAGGCATCGTGTAAGGTCTTTTCTAAATATATCTGCACGGTTTAATGCACGTCGCCATGTAGAGCGGAGGCTGGTGTGTACCCCCCATCCCCCCTCCCCCCGTGGGAATTTTCGACACATACATTTTTGTGTTTGTATTGACATGTACTTTAAGGTTTTAGGTGTTTGCCACTTGCGAATTACAGCATATCCCGGAAAAACACAAAAATATAATGAAAACTACTATAAATGATATGAGTATATACAGTGGCCGCCGCTTTCTGGGATCACTGGTTAATTGAATCAACCGCTTAATTGAAATAAATTACGTAGCGCAGAACTGAATCACTTTTTACATTGAAAATCCGCTGCTTATCGGGATCAAACCACCGTTTTACCGCCGTTTTAATGGTCCTACTTGAGCCGCAGTTAAAAAAAAAACAAAGAAATTTATGTATTTTTAAATTTTTGTGTGTTTAATCAACTCTAATTTATATACGGATAAAGATATCGACTTGCGGTTTGCGGCGTTGGATTCCTTATTAAATTTTACGTAAGATACATTATATTATCTTCTAGTGAAAATAGCAAAATTTTAAATATTTTTTGTGTTTAATCAACTCTTGTTTGCGGCATTGGATTCCTTGGACAATACATTGTACTATTTTTTTTGAAGACCTCTAATAATCCTAAATTTAATTATTTTCTCCGAGAGAAAATTGTAAAATTTTACAATTTTAAAATTTTACAATTTTAAAAGTTTCTTGAGTTTAATCAACGGTAATTTCTGAACGGATCAAGATATCGACTTCCGGTTCTCGGAATTGGATTCCTCAGACATTTTTATGTATAATACATAGTAGCACTAAAGACTGCTCTACGCCTCTCACATTCAGGTTTCCTACTAAAATCAGGAGTAAGCTGCAAACACAGCTCTATACTGCAAGAAGCATTTCGTTCTGCTCCTCCTTTGCAGATGAATGCGGACTGCATACCTCCAGACCTGACATCTTCATCTTTACATATAGCTCCAAAACGTCCACAGGCTCAGGCTCGGGAATCTTCTCCGAAGAACTGAACCTTAACGTTAGCATACCCCTTGGTGTCCACACCACTGTCTTCCAGGCTGAGATTATGGGGATTATGCAGAGCGCAATACTTGTGAATGAACTCCAGGTTCATAGCAAGTCAATTAGGATAACAACAGACAGCAAGGCAACTCTTCAAGCTCTCAATGGCTGCAAAGTCACGTCAAAGCTTGTCGAGCTATGTCAACAAGCACTGTCCGTTATATCCAAGAACAATGCCGTAGAACTCACTTGGGTTAAAGGGCATAGCGGTAATGAAGGTAACGCTAAGGCTGATGAACTTGCTAGGCAAGGCTCGTCTTCCCTGCCTTGTGGCCCGGAACCAATACTTCCGTTGGCAACTTCAACTCTTCATGACTTTGTCAAAAACTTAAGCTTTAAAAATTTTTCAGTCCACTGGACTACCACACCTCAATGCAGACATGCAAAGAGACTAATTGCGAGGCCAACTATTAAACTGGCAAACTATCTCACTCGACTCTCTCGAAATAATCTTCAACTTCTTGTCGGCATTTTGACGGGACACAGTCGTTTAAACAAACACATGCATCGCATGAAAATCGTCAACAGTCCTTTATGTAGAGGCTGCGAAGAAGAAGATGAAACTGAGGAGCACATCCTATGTGAATGCCCTGCTTTGTCTTCAAAAAGAGGATCCATACTAGGGGAATTCTGGCCGGACATGGCCACTCTAAGCACAACTCCCGCTGCTGACCTGTTGGCTTTCTTCCTGAGTGTGGAATGGCTTCAGGATCTGTAGCAAGGAGCTGTGCTACCCGGAGGATGTACAATGGGCCCGTCTGAGCGGCCTAAGTGCATGTGGAGTTTCTACTCCACCCTCCCTTTTATATCCAAGATCCAAGATCCACATAGTATAATTTTTTTTAAATGTGCCTTTGATAAGCCGAAATTTAATGAATTTCTCCAATAGAAAATTATTAAATTTTATAATTATTATAGTTCCTTGTGTTTAATCAATTCTAGTTTCTGAACGGATAAAGATATTGACTTCCGGTTTGCGGCATTGTATTCCTCAGGCATTTTTATGTAAGATACATCGTACTTTTTTTTTGAAGGGCCTTTTATAAGCCGAAATTTAATGATTTTCTACAAAAGAAAATTATAAAATTTTAGAATTCTTATTTTTATTTATTTTAGAATTTTTCTTGAGTTTAATCAATTCTAGTTTCTGAACGGATAAAGAACGGAAAATTCGCCAATTTTTATGAAAATCATACCAAATAAGCATGTTTAATTATACGTCCTCTTCAAACTCCTCCATTTATTGTCGCATTGCACGCTTGTTATGGTTTTTTATTTGAAAATTCACTACTCCCAAATATATTTTTTTGCTGGTTTCAAAATTGTACTGGAATCAATAAGAAATAGAATTCATTCCGTTGTCCAGTTTTTCTGCGGCATCCTTATTTTGATCATTGTGATTCTCTTCATTCTCATCACAGTCAGTGTAGGAGCTAACAGCATTAATTGCGGCATAATTGGCTAAAAATAAAATAATTTAATTTTAAAATAACCCTTGCATATAAATAAATACAACTTACATTTAAAAGAATGATTTGTTGTTACATGATCTTGTATTTCTTGGGCGAATTACTGGGACATTGCAAACAAATACTAAACTTCCAACTTCCATTATTTATTTCCAAAATTTTCAATGTTGATGATTGATGCTCTTTACGTCTAATCGGCCTGCCTAACCTTACTTTATGTAGTGTACGCGCCAATAACAGCAAACTCAACAGGCAAAGAGCGGGTGAACTGTGCATGCACAACGTGCATTGCACGCCATTTATCGAACGCCTCAGGAACTAAACAGTGCACACAGGAAATAATATCCGAACGCACATTGAGTAAATTATTAAAAATGTGTGCACAATTTTTATGAACACCTTTCCTAAAACCCTTCTACTAAATTTATGCCTTAAAAAGTATCTCCGCAGCTCATTAATGTCGACTGGTATGGTTTTGTAATTTTTTTTATTATTTTTTCCCATAAAAAATAATCCAGGAGAGCTAAGTCTGGCGACCGAGCTGGCCAGCGTACGTCACCATAACTTTATTTGGAAACATTTTTGATAAACGATGATGATAAATTTATTAACGGATTAATCGGCAAGAAAGGGCATGAGATATTAAAAAATACTCATATGTAGTTGTTAATTGTATTTTATTCCAATATTTCGCTACCAATTTTGCTGCTTCATCAGGGAAACAAACGGTTACAAATGTAAATTTTGTAAGGTTAACAATAATAAATTGATACTTACAATAATTATAACATATAAACAATTTTACAAAGTTTCTGTAGTTTTCAATTTTTGCAAAAATACAAGGTTAAAATAGATTAATTACATTTAATAAAAACACCATGCTGTTACACGAGGTTAGTTTGGTAACCCACAAGTAAAACATCGAGTTGTTGGTTTGCAGCAAAGATACTAACCTCAAAAAGAAGAAGAAGAGCCAATTCGAAACTGTCATTGTTGATAGGCGCCAAAATTTAAAAAGTTTTTAAAAGGTAAGAATAAATGACACTTAAATTGTTTGTGTCAGTTTTATAGTTTAAAGTATTTTCTTGGTTACTTTGAATGTGACACATTTCAAGAAAAATACGTTTTTTGTAGTTGCTCTCTCTATCAACGATGGAAGCTTCATCGTAGTTAATGAGATGTTTAGATTCTTTAGCATGAAGTGCTAGAGCACATTGATTATTATCGTATAACTTTTTTTCTCCTTGCTGATGCTGATATACTCTTTTACACAATTTTTGTGATGTATGACCAATGTAGAATTTATTACAACCACTCTCCTACTCTCGACATTATGAGGTGGCGCCATCTTCCTGAAACCACACATAATTTAGTTGATTAAGACAAATATGATTATCTATGTATTCTATGAGAAACGTTCAAGTATGTTTCGGCAGTCAAATGTTCTTCATAAATGTACGGGCCAATAATTGCGTCGCCAAATATACCAACTCAAACATTGAGTCTAAAGCACACTTGTGATCGCCTTTCTTGATTTTGACGGGGATCATCATTATGTGCTTCGTCCATTTTATAAAATATCTTCAATATTAGGTCTATAAAAAATATCTTTAGTGTATTCAATATTTTAATGTAGGTATTACTTAAATCTATTATTAATTTGAGAACTATAAGAAATCTATTGTAAATATGAGAACTAAAAATCTAGAACCAGTATCCATATTTCTCGATTTTGTAATGTTGGATGGAAACACATTCTAATTTCCAAGATTAAATTTTAAAAAAATTATTAGGTCGGTCATTTTTCTGATCAATTAAACTGAAAATTTTTAGGTTATGTTAAAAATAAAAATAAACGTAGGTAGGTATTATACTCTTATTTCTTAAATCGTCTATTCCGAAATTCAGTATTTTTACTATAAACAGTCGTCAAGTGTTTATATTATAAATTTTAATATGATTTTGTCTTAGAAACAATCTTAAAATTTCGACCTAACTAAAGCCTACAATCGTTTAAAACTCATCATTTTTTGACAAATTTTATAGAGAATCGTATGCAGAAATCCCGATGTCAATAACTTTATCCAATTAGAAGTCACTGTAAATTAAACACCAAAATGTAAAATAAAAAACAAATTTTTTGTTAAACTTTTGTGAGAATATCTTTAAATTGTGACTAAACCCGTGCGTCCGAAAATTTAAAAATAATTTTACTTATAGAAAAGTATTCCGGAAATTGATTCTGCAAACCGGAAATCAATTTTTTATTCATAAAAAAAATTACAGCCGGTTTTGTATGATGAGACATAAATTACTACTTGATCAAAATTTATCGTTTTTTTCAAAATACATTTTCACGATTTCCTCGAAAACTGTACATATTTCTTTCATAAAAATATGTGTACCATTTTGTAGCAAATTTTGTGCTCTACGATTTGCTATTAACTGTTTTTTCGTAATATGAATCATTTACGAGATAAAAATTAAAAACAACCCGGCGGCTATTTTTTCAAAATGGCGGACGATGCTCCAGTCCAATCGATTGAGACTTTTATTATGTTATTGATTAAGGTACTGGGAAGGTATATACCAAAATCCAGCATTCTACTAATTTTTTCTACTAAACGACAAAATATGATCTAATTTGACTGGACTACTAATAAATCATCACTATTTTCGGGGTCGTTGTTGGGAGTCGTGCTTGATTTTTTAATTAAAACATCTAATAACATGAAATGCAGAAATATCAGTTCGTATTTGTTGCTGTTCTTGCAATACTAATTGCAACTTTTCGTTTACTGCAATAAAAAATCTTCAAATTAGTATTTTATATTTAAATTTTTTATACGCACTTACTCTCAAATTTTACTTGCTCTTCATCCATGGCAACAATAATGTTATCATTTGTACAAGTTTTTTGTATCAAGTGTGCAGAACCATCTTCAGAAGTAGCTGTGGTTATATATTTTATTGGCATTTACAGTGTAGCTGAAGATGTATTTATTATATTATTATTATTATTAGCAGTAGCTGGTTTTGTACAATAAAAAACTTCTTTATTTGGAGGCAAGTTGCTATTGCTAACGTTATTGTTAGTATGTATTTCTAAAACTGCAGGTTGGTTGTCTATTAAATAATTGAAATCTGTGACATTCTGCTGCGTTGGAGGTTCCCTTGCCAATGAAAATTATATCATTATTATTTTAAACACATTACACTTAATTATAAGAAGTCTCACCTTTCTTTATCCTCAATATCAACAAATTGTGATAAGTGATGTTCAATTTTATTGGCCTCGCTGAAAGTTTTTATACAGTGTTTTTTTAACAACACAATTAAATCATCGATATTTTTAAATAAGGAAATATTCTCGAGCATCGATGCATATTCAGGTGGTATACACGCAACAGTAAAATATGTTGCCCCTAATTTATGAATACCAGCCATATTACCTAAGGGATTACCTACCTCAAAATCGTCATAATACAAGACAATTGGCAAAACAAAGTCATTTTTATACTTTCCAATAAGATTTTTCCAGAAAGTTGTTTGCATTATATTATAAATACCATTAGTTGTGTTAAATTTGTTTATATACGAAATAATTGAATCATATACCGAAGGTAATTCTAAAAACCATACTAATGTTTGACTAATGGGAATAGATTGGCCATTGCAGTTAAACAAATCTTACATCATGTTGGACTCACCAGTTTACACGTTTTATTATCTCTATGATGTTTTGTTTTGAAATTATATCGAAATGCATAAATATATTGAAATTGCACTGAGGCTGACGACAAAAAAAATCTTGAGATGAAAAATAATGTTTTCTTTCGAAATGAATAAATAATAGTTTTATAACGAAAAATTTCGCTTTGCAATTAGAAATTGGACACAAGAAGATATTTCAAGTTAAAATTAATATTATATTTTGTAATATTCTAATTAAATATTATTTAATTCTTTCAGTATTCTTTCCACACTTGGAATCTTGCTGTCGTATTTTGTACTTATGCCGTAAACGTAACGCTGAATAATCAGCCAAATGTGTTGACTTGCCGAAAAGAGAGAAGACCAGTTTTCTCTTGTCCCTGTTACTTCGGGCGATGGGCTCACCCTGTTTAAAGTTGTTCGTATTTGAATTGCCTGGACGTTTAGGTTTAGCTGTACTTTTGGAATATTGTTTAACGGAGCAAGGCCCACTTTCTGTTGCATTGTGGTCGGTTAGTGACGAATCCAACTGGGTCAAGACAAGAGAAGCGTCACCTTCTAAAAGGTCAGAAATGGTGTTTGCTAGCTCCCTATTACTGTCTTGCTGTAATTCAGGAAGATACTCCTTGACGTGATCTCTTGAATTAATGAAGGAGTCGGACAAGGGAGGGTCTAGCGATGACTGCTTCCCCTTGGCTATCGCCTTGCCCTGTCTCATTTCCGCGGTTAATGGAATCAGAGCGGTTCGAGATACTTGAAGCATCACTATTAGATATCGACATGTTCGTAACAGAATCGAAGAAGTCTTCCTCATCACCGGAATCGTCAGAAGTAGATGAGGAAGAAGAGATGCCTTCTTCATAGGATATAACCAGTTGTTTGTATTGGGGGCTTCTCCGTTTGCCCTTAATGGACTCGATTGTCCGACCGATTTTGGACGCCAAGTAATTGTTAATTTGGAATTTGCCTCCAGTTAAGCCCGCCTTAAGCTTGGCCATTTGTTGGACCTCAAGTTCTGTCCAAGAGCTCTCTTCTGAATCCAGCACGCAAGCTATTAATTTTCGTAATTACCGTATTTTTGGTAGCTTCTGGTTGCACAGTTTTTAATTTTTCTAATAAAATATTGTATGCATCGTTTTTTAAATATCTATCGGTATATTGTTTTTATTTTGTTTGCCATAAACAAATGAGGTGGATTAAGCAGCGGTAGCCTCCCACGCATGTTGAAAAAAAAAGAATTTTAATCATTTCCTCCGGATTGAAAATTTATCAAATTATATCTAATCCAATATCTTAAAGGAAAAAAAAAGTCAGCTGACTATAAAGTGGTGGATAATACGTCAGCTGGTCACACGAACATGATAAAAAATATATATGTTCAGTCATTTCTTCTCAATTGAAAATTTATCAGATGACAGTTTATATGATATTGTGAATAAATAAACATGTCAGCTGGCTATATATATGGGAAGATTGTCAGCTGATGATCTGAAGGGTGTAACGCAGGAGCCTATTAAAATGAACTATTACTTACAGGATCATATTAACTATCAGCTTATAAATTTTTATGCGGCTGCAAATGACGTACCTAAAGTTATTCGACATTATGCTTCATGCTCTAGCTGAAAGATATAATCATTTTGTAATGTTTAGATTAAATCAATATTCTATATACTTTCGAATTGATAAAAATAGATATAAATATATGAGGGAATACTGTGATAAGCAAATTAATTAATTGATAATTTATTAAAACTTAGATTTAGGGTACATCATGTTTAGGTACTTAAAAACGTTATTAAATTTTATTTTGTAATTTAATCATTTTCATTTTCGCTTTTGCTCGTGTCACTTTCATCTCTTTCTGATTCATTGTCAGAGCTGTATACCACCATGTCTTCATTATCGTCATCCATACAAAAATACAAAGAAATTCATGTATATTTAACGTAATAAACAACAATGGTTCATGTAATAAACGTAAAATCTAAATGATTGAAATTTTAAAAAACATGTTATTACCTTTCTCGAGCTGAATAGTTATTTGATCCATAGAGTCATATGAAATCATATCTTTATTATCAATTTTTACCCAGCCATAGTCTGAAGGTTCATCAGTTGTTGGGACTTTGAAATGTGCGTGTGACCAAATTTGTGCTATGTAACATGTTCTTTAAAAATGCTGATGTAGGTAGTTCCGATTTGGATGGCAGAGACGAGCCATCAATTCCTTTTTTCGGTAACTGGAACGAGTCATCGTTATCAAGGAATTTGTATGTTTTTTGAAACAACGCTATCCTTGCATCATTAATTTTTTTATCCGTTTCAAGCTATACATATAACAAACAAATTCTTCAATCTTGCCAAAAAAAGTCTTCTTCTCTGACGGCTTTGACAATAATTGTATGAAACAGTCTGTAAATTCTTCAGAACTACTCATTGAAAACGGGCATTTTTTGCCTTTTCTAAAAAAGACCGGATTGAAAGCGCACCTGGTAAATACGTGAAATGCTGGGTGTGGTGCACTCAAATTTCTTCCTAGAGTTTTATGCAATTGTGTAACATTGATAAATTGATATTAAATAATTGAAATCTGTGACATTCTGCTGCGTTGGAGGTTCCCTTGCCAAGTTATAACTGCCAATGAAAATGATATCATTATTATAGTAAACACATTACACTTAATTATAAGAAGTCTAACCTTTCTTCATCCTCAGTATCAACAAATTGTGATAAGTGATGTTCAATTTTATTGACCTCGTTGAAAGTTTTTATACTGCGTTTTTTAACAACACAGTTTTGTTTCGACCATGTCTGGCAATTAGGTATGCTATTGGCATCTTTTCGAAGAGATATGCCCTTTCTATCTGGGGGCCAAAATGTAACACCTTTTTTCCCAATTTTCGGACACAACACAAAGTGTAACTTCATCGTCCTCAACTGTTTGCACAATTTTAAACATATTTTACCTTTGTTGTTCAACACGTCTAATAAAATAAAGTAACTGATCTTATTAGGGTTATGTTTATGTTTTAGTCAATTTTTAAATACAGCGGACGCAGCAAAATACATGTGAATGCAGCTGCAGCTAAATATATGCGAATGTAGCGAAATAACTGTAATACGGATGAATACAAATAGCTGCAATTACATCATTTTAGTCAAACAGCTGATTTTTGGTATATTGTATGTATAGGTACATTAAAAACAATATTACAACCAAATAACTGTATTATTTAAATAGCTAATATTGTGCAATATATCGTGTAATTTAATTCCACAAATGCTATATAACTGTATTTCAGACAAGCAGACATCATTTTTAAACGAAGTAGCCTTTAGAGCCGTTCATTCATTTAAAGTTCATATAAAATCGGAAACTTTTGAGTAATATACGTTATCTCTGTAATAATGTATTTGATATATATTATATTATAGTTTAAGTTTTTCATCATCGTTATTTCTAATTGTAAAAATTTCAAATTCTATATTATGTAATGGTTGGGTGGAAGAGCAGCCTTGGCTGAACCCCGCCTTTGACGTATGTCAATAAAGTTTATATTTATTTATTATATTTATTTAAAAGGATAGCCATTTTGGATATTCGTAATTTTTACTTTAAAAAAATTATTTAATGTATAGGTACATTAAAAACAATATTACAACCAAATAACTGTATTATTTAAATAGCTAATATTGTGCAATATATCGTGTAATTTAATTCCACAAATGCTATATAACTGTATTTCAGACAAGCAGAAATCATTTTTAAACGAAGTAGCCTTTAGAGCCGTTCAAAAGGATAGCCATTTCGGATATTCGTAATTTTTACTTTAAAAAAATTATTTAATCACTATTGCTACAATATAAAAGACGGAAAACTATTCATTACTTAATATTTATGCATTGTAAACATATGACACTTATAAATAGCCATTAACAAAATTTCTTATTTATTAATAAATATGAAAATTACTGTTAATTTCGAAGCGCATTTATTATTTCTTAATATCACATCTAAATTTAACGACCTGATGATGTTGCTTATAAATTTGGAGTATTGTTGAGTGCAAATTTGACATAAACACTTTATGATTTTCATATTGTATATTTATTTATTTGGTCATAGCTTTACATTCGTAATTGACAAGTCATTGTAGAAAAAGGTTAAAAATACAAAATATAAAAATGAATATCACAGTACAAATAATGAATACATGCTGGTCGCCCACTTTTCAAAAGAACGACATTCCAGGTACTGATCCTTGTTAAAACAAAAAATTAAAACACAGTAGAAATGTATTTCTCGCTAGTTGCCCAGCTTTTCAAAAGTACGACATTCCAGGTACTGGTCCTGGTTGTAAAAGCAATTATTAATTAAATGGTTTTTAATGTGGTGCCTAAACCGACTAAGCGACAAATTTTTATAGGAATCAGGAAGATGGTTGTAAAGATTAAGTTGGAGGGAGTTTCTTTTTGAAACGTTCAACTTATATTTGTTTATTCTTAATAGGTTAGCAGAGCGTGTGCTGTAATCATGAACATCGCCATTCTTATTCAGATTGTCACTCGAGTGAATTTCGAGTAGAGTGTAATAAATGAAACATGAAGGAAGTGGCAGAATTTTTAGTTCCTTAAATAACCTCTGACAGGGCTCTCTATAGTTTGAACCGGTCATAATTCTAATACATTTTTTTTGTAACTTAAAAATAGCTTGAGCATGTGGGGAATTACCCCACAGTCTTACAGCATAAGTTAGATGAGAATGGAATAGTGCGAAATAAACATCACGTAGTAATTCCACAGGAAAAATCTGCTTTAGTCTTCGGATTATGAAGATACTACGTGCTAAAGTTTGGGCCAAGACCATGGTATGTTTATGCCAATGACATCATGCATATTTTTGTAATATGGTAGCTTCATAGGTAAGAACGGACATGTTAAAAGACAGACAAAATACAGTTATTATATCTAAGTACTGCAACTAAGTAGTTATTTTTAAGCCAAATAACAAACATTGTCTAGCCAAATTGGCTTGAACAAAATATTAAAAACAGTACATAATATATAGGTATTGCTTTATTTTTGCAATCGCAGCCATATTACTTATATACGGCTAAGACAACATACTGACTAAATGGCAGTATTTTGATTGTATTACTTGCTAATTGGTCACAGCTAAATTGCTGTAACAATACTTTCAAAGCAAGAAAATCTTTTACCCCTTTAGCTATGACAACTATTTAGTAACTATACAGGCTGTCTCTGTACTTCGGGAAATAAATTAAATGGTATATACTGTAAGCCTTACTGATCATGGAACAAAAAGATTTTTTTTTAAATTCGCAAAATTAATGGTGGTTTACTTGAAATGTACATTTTTAGGACCACTGAAGCAGCGTACTTTATTAAAAGAAACAATTGAAATTAATTTTCAAAATAGCATTACATAATACTCATTAAACTTAAAGATAATTGTTTCGAATGCATAATAATTTTAAATAACAGTGTTAATTTTGTTCTGTTTACATAAATTTCAAAAATTTGATCTACTTATTAATTATAAATACTGTTCAAAATTTGCACCATTCACTGCTACGCAAAATGCAGCTCGTCGGATTAACGAAGCAGTACAAGATTGGCAGAAATGTTTTTGTTTTATAACTTCAGTAGAATTCTCTATCCGCTGCCTCAGTTCTTCCATATTTTCCGGCGCATTTTGATTATCGTCAATCAAAGATTTAAAATGGCCCCAAAAATAAAAATCCAGCGGATTTAGATCAGATGATCTAGGAGGCAAAGCTACCGTACCACCGCGACCAATCTACCTGTCCTCAAAAACTTGATTTAAATGTTCACGCACATTTCGAGCAAAATGCGGTGGCGCACCATCATGTTGTAACCATAGCCGCTGACGCACATTAAGAGGTATATCCTCTAATAGCTCCGGAAGATTATTTTCTGGAAATAATAAATAATTATTACCATTCATCCTATTTGGTAGAATGTACGGTCCAAGTAATATTCCATTTACAATACCAGCCCAAACATTTATTGAAAACCGATGTTGGAAACTACCTCTTACAACAACATTTGGATTATGTTGACTCCAATCACAGAGGAAATAAACTTACAGATCGATCAAATCGGCGTGTAGCCACTTTATATAGTCAAGATATGAGAATGGGCAACAAGATAGAATAGCCAGAGACAAACAGGTGCTTTTATAATAGTATATATACGTCATATCGGTATAATTCGAGTCCGTTGCATTTACTACAGAACCACTTTTTTGACGTAAATATTTTCCTGACATTAACCGGAATGCTCAGGCAATCAAAATGAAACCACGTAAAGCAACAGTCACACAGTATGGCATTACTCTCAGGATTCTTCAAACAAACTCCGCACGAGTATTCATTTTTTAACTTTTTGCATGCCCGTGAAACTTCCGACCCGTGGAACATCCGACCCGTGAACTCGTGACCCGTGGAACATCCGACCCGTGAACTCGTGACCCGTGGAACATCCGACCCATGGCCCGTGGGGGACCGAATATTCTCTGCCTATTTTAATAATTTTTGAATATGCATATAACTGCATATTTTATACCTTTCAACCCAATTTTTTTTAAATTTAAAATGTAAGTATATAAAAATTATATTCACATATAATACCACAAGTAGTCGTAGTTATGTCGATTATTTTTCTGGTAGTATTATACGAATATTCATACACAAACACAAAGTACATGAGTGTAGAATATACTACCAGAAAAATAATCTAATTAACTATGATTTTGAATGGTAGGTATTCAAGAGATTATACATTGAATCAGGTTCAATTTTAAATTAGAATGCCAAAAATGCAGTTATCCATGATTTCAGAAAACAAGTATTTTGATAAAATTTTGACGTCAACGTCAAATGAGTTTTATGTGTTTTTTGGTTTTTCTTTATAAATACAATAGTGAATTTTAAGTTGAAAATATTCTAGAAACTCAAATAAAAAGCAAAGATAGAAATTAAGCATTAAGAATGGAAATAAAGATTATAATAAAAATGTTCATTTGTTAAATAGTCACCCAAAAGAACTAGTAGTGAATAGTCGACACAACCTTACTAGTACAAAATAATTAAGTCGACTAATTTTGATTGGCTGTGAAATTCATTATTCTGCATTTTATTGGTCTTTTTTGACAGATGACAGATGATGTGAATAATCGCTCAAATTTGATACCACCTACAGTAATCTATGTTACGTTGCGTAACAGTAACTGAAGTTACTGAATGCCGTTATTTTGAACAATGTTTTGTTCAATTACAGTTATTTTAAAGGTATGTAACACAAGTCGCATTCTAGAAGTTATACGTTTTTTACTTCTCCGACCTATGTAATAGAGGGAAGTATTGTAATCGTGATTTTTTGACAGTTCGAGATTTTGGTGAATCTTCACGTTTTAGACCCTACTGAACCCAAAAAACATAATTTTAAAAAAAGTCGGTCTGTGGGTCTGTAGGTCTGTCGGTCTGTCTGGATGTTGCATAACTTAAAAACGCGTTGGAATTTTGAACTGAAATTTTATATTTAAGATCTTGAGCCAAATTCTGACTTCAAGTTCGTTAATGAGCTTTATTCAACCAGTGGTACCAACTTTATAAACAAAACTTTTTTTATTTTTATCAAAATACTATCGTGTTATCAAATTAAAGCTCTCGGGAAAAGAATTCTAGCAGAAAAACAAAAATAACATTAAACGATCGTCAATTGTTTTTTACTATAAATTATTCAAATTATATCGAGTTTTGTGTCAATTTAAAGCGCTTGGGGAGATAAGTTTAGTAAAAATGTAAAAAATGACATTTATGCGATTGTCAGTTGTTTCTAAAAAAATTATTCAAATTTTTTTTATTCAACCAGTGGTAGCAACTTTATAAATATAACTTATTTTATTTTTATTAAAATACTATCGTGTGTGGTATCAAATTAAAGCTCTCGGGAAAATAATAATTCTACTAGAAAGATAAAAATAACATTTAACCGATCGTCAATTTTTTTAAATACATTATTCAAATTATACCGAGTTTGGTGTCAATTTAAAGCTCTCGGGGAGACGAGTTTAGTAAAATGTAAAAAATGACATTTATGCGATAGTTGATCAAGTTGGTATCAACTTAAATAGTTTGGTAAAAAAGATAAATTTATTTAAATTTTGCTGAATAAAGCATTAAATTAAAAGCGTTACGAAATAAGTTATTAAAACTTACTTATAGTCGGGGAAGTACTGTGGTGGACACAGCAGATTTTTTTATACAATATTCTTGCGCATTGTTGATAAATTGTAGGTAGTTAATTTTGGAATGTACATTAATAAATGATTGGTAAAATGAATATATTTGTAAAAGATTGCAAATGTGTTATTTTGTGCATATATTGGGCATATTTTGGCCTTATTTCAATGCATATTGAATGCATATTTTATCAAGTTTTCCTGGATATAATCCGCACTCTACTGATTACGAACCAAAAAAAATATTTTTAAAATTCGTAAAATTAAGGGTAGTTTAACTGAAGCGTTTTTTGTAGTACTGCACTGGATACGTTTTCCTATTAAACACAAACAATAGAAGTACGTAATCAACATCTTAAATTACATAATACTAGTAACACATAAATACTTAAATTACATAATACTCGGCGGTAGAGGGTCCGCCTAGCATGCTAGCGGTCCCAAGTACGTCAGTTCGATTCCCAGTGCAACCGACAATAATATCACTGGGCCCGAGTGGTTGGATTCCATTATAATAACATTCTGTAATTGGGAGTTAATCCTGCACTGTAAAAAATATTAGTGATTTTACAGAAAAATTATAGGGATTTTTTACTATAATATCTATGTAATTGAAATTTTTACATAAATTATGTAGTTTTACATTTACAGAATAAATAATTCTATAAATTAGCAAATTTACCCTTTAAAATATGCATATATACCATAATTAGTATGTATAATTTATTTTACAATAAATATATGTGATTCTACAAAGATATGTGTAAATATTTATTAAAATTATATATGATTATATATGTTTTATGTTAAAAACATTGCTTGAATTCAAGTATGCATTAAACATAAAATTAATGGAAAGTAATAAAAAACTGTGTAGTTTTACTTAAATATGTGGAAAAAAAATTTATGTAAATGAATGATATTAGTCCAGTCAACGAAGGATCATTTTGGGCAAATGACGGTTCGAAATCCGAAAGTTTTGAAACTTTGTAGCATTGTTCGGGTAGGTCTAGTAATGAACATATCAAAAGTCCTGACCTGTAGGTAGTGAGCGGGGGCGGAGGGACCACAAAATGTCTGCCAAAATCTGGTTTTTCTATAATATCTCGTTATTTACTATACTTCACCTAGGCAAACTAGATTCCAGTAACAATTATAGTAATTTTACAGAATTTTTTTACAGTGCGTAGAATAGTTACCATCAAAATAAATAAAGTAAACAAACAAAATTTAATTAATAACAATAATTACTTCACCCAATGACAGTGGCAACGAAATAATTTTACCGGGAAACATGGAAATTAATTTTGCGATTTAAAAAAAAAATTGATTCGTAATCAGCATATCAAACAACAACTCTTAACGTATGTGGCTGAAGTTATGAAACGCCCTGTATTGAGTTTATGTTATATAAATACTTGTATTAATTAAGAATCAATAAACTTATTCAGATAGTCTATACATCATTGGGATTTCTGTAAAACAAAAGAAAATTCCATATGAAATTGGAATAACACTTCAAGATGATAATAAATACTTATAATAATTACAATCTAACCTTGAACAAAATAATTCGATAACAGAGACTATATAAATATTGTTTGTATAATATTGAGTACCTACTTATTCGTCAAAAATATAACAATGAAAGTGTTAATATGTGCAGTGCTGTTGTTATTCGTGAGTATTCACGGACAAATGGCTAGATTTGATAATTACAAAGTCTACCGCTTGACTCCAGAAACAAAAGAGCAGGTTAATTTGTTACGTGAATTAGAAAAAAGTGGATTAAAGGTATGATGATTAGTATTTCTATTTTTATTTTTGTCTATTACACTACAGTAGACGCGCACGGTCTGTGAGACAGGCAGCGAATATTATTATGAATAATAAATTCAGAAAACTGCTGATTTTATAATCGGACATTGGCAAAATTTGTTAAATAATCGTAATATTGTAAATGTTTTCTAGTTTTCGGAACTAGAATGACTTCTTAGCAGTTATAATTTTGATGCTGGTAAGAGCTTCGTTACCTAGGATTTTTGATGAAATTCTGTAATCAGTAACACTGCATTAAATTAACAAAATATCTAGGCAATGCGCAACGTACAATTTGAAAAAACGAGATTCACTTTTGACATATTTTATTAATTTGAATCAAACAATGAATCTTACAAACTGAATCAATTGCGACAGATTTATAAAACCGTAAATATTAAACAAAATTGCAATACAATCTATACTCATAAATGATAATTTTTGTACATGTCAACAAACATTGATGTGATTTTGTTTAATATTTACAGATTTACAAATCTGTAAAACTTATAGATCTGCACAGAATCACAACATAAATTTTGTATTCAATGTCATTTATTAACATAATATTAGTAAATTCATGCCTTCTGCACACGCCGGAATAACTCATTATTAGCATAACCTAAAAATATTTTTGTAAAATTATAATTTAAATGTAATTAAAATTTTACTTACTTTTATTGAAAGATAGTCTCTGTCGGGTGATTCATTCATAAATTTTTCTATCTGAGATTTCAATTTATTTTATTAATATAAACAAATTCAAATAACGAGTATGTCTCAGTAATGTTAACATCACAGACATTACAAAAAATGATTTATATCTCTACAACATCCCAGAGATATCTCAGTGACTGCTAATATCCGATCTTGGTCGTAACATCGCAGGGACTTGTAATCTGCAACGTCGACGAAACTAAAATGAGTTCATTTATGCGATGTTACTTAAAATGTCCCAAAAATATGGCAGAGCAATTGTAGCGACATCACTTAAAACTGATTAATTAGATCAAATTTTTAAAATTATAGCGTTACTTGCACTATTATATGCAATCGAGTATATGACGCGTCAATTTCACAACCCAACAATGCTGAAATGTTCGAGAAATAAGTTCCGTCCCAGATACAAAGCGTGCGGCATATTATGACCATCCTAGTAAAGTGATTTTTCTGGTAGTTTTATTTGCCGCAAGGCTGAAAAAATCCAATACGATATATTGATTTTTTTTTTCTGTTCCTGAAAATGTATAGTTTGATTTTTGGAAAGGAGTAACTCAGATAAATGAAGTTGTTGATATTATGGTTCCCCCTCATAAGGATGCACAGTTCCATGAAATTGTTACAAATATTCGTAGCAAAATTATGATCAACAATGTTCAAACGTAAGTACTCTGTATTATTTTATGTGTTACTTAAAATGTTGTCTACATGTTCCTTAAGAGGCCCGTCTACTTCCTAAAATCCAGCATAAAATGTACTAATGTAGCGATTGTTTTGTGAGAATTAATGGATCTACAGATATGCCTTTTTTAATTAAAAAATATACATGATTATAAAAATACCGAATAATTAAAAAAAATCTATTTATGCCAATTTTACATAGTTATATCTGATGATAGAAATTAATTTTTTTAAAGGCACTTCTGTAGATCCATTGTTTATCTATTAAATGTTTATAAAAACATCATGAATTCAATAATAATCTGACAGTTTACTCGTAACGAAAACACGTAGATAAAATCTTATACGATACACATACGTAAAGCATATTTAGTCACGAACGGGTCTTAAACACTCGCTGCGCTCGTGTTTCAATTCGAACCCGTTCGTGACTAAATATTTGCTTTACGTACTTGTATCGTAAATAACTATTTTCAACTTCAAATACCTAGGTATCACATTTCTACGTTGTTTTAAATTTGAAAATACGTGCAAAAAGAACAATTTTTAACAAATAAAAGATTATTTTATTATATCTTTAGAAACTTGGCATACCTAATTTGATTATTCTCATATTAATAAATAAAAGGTACAATCTTATTTTATAGAAATATTAAATTGAAAATGAAGATCTTGGTTACAGACATTTTTATAAATAGTTAAAAATTTAAAACTTTTATTTGGAAATTATCATTAACGAAATAAAAACAATTTAAAAGTTTAAAATTATAATATTTATTTGAATTATTCATATTAAAATATATAACGTAAAATACTAGTTCATTTTGATTTAAATAATTCAGTTATTTCTAAATTGTAACATTTAAAATAGGTAATTTCATATTATCTTATTATATTTTAGTCTAATCGATGACAACATACCCAAGACAAAATATGCAACTGGCTTTGATTGGAATGATTATCACGATCTAAATCAGGTAATTAAATAATTTATATTATCTAGGTAGGTTATCAATATTTGATTGTAGTGTATAAATATTTGTTTTAATATGAGTACATAATATCAAAAATAAAAATAAGTTTTGCGCAGATAATCTTTAGTATTGTTTTTTAAAGTTACACCGAAATTTCATTCAAATAAACCTTATAACGCTTCGATTTTTAAATTTATTTTATTATGATGTATTAAAACAAATAATAATGTTTGTACTATGTACTGGTCGGTATCCGGAGAAAAGATCCCCAGCAAAACGTTTCCGGCAAAATGTCCTCAGTAAAACGTCCCCAAACACTAATGTCCCCACGCAAAAGATGATCCCTTCTCAATTGGTCTCCGAAAAAACGTCCCCAGCAAAAAGTTCCCGGAAAAATGTTTCCAGTAAAACGTCCCCAAACACGAATGTCTCCACACAAAAGGTTCTCTCGCTATTGGTCCCCAGCAAAACGTTCCCGAAAAAATGTCCCACGGAGAATATCCCCATGCAAAAATATCTTTATACAAAAGGTTCCCAGGAAAATGCTTCCATGTAATTTAGTTTCGTAAAGGACGTATTTTTGGTATCCTGCAAATTCATCGCAAAGAAAATTAATCTCAGGAAAATTCATCACACGCAAAACCGTGTAACTGATATAAAGGATATTACGTTTCTACAGAAATCGAGAATGTGGGACTCAAGAAGGGTATATAAGGTTCTTCATTTACTTCAGTTAAATTACATGGCTCATTTTGCACCATGCTTTCTACATAAATTTCGCATAAACTATGTAACCTATATATGAAAATATATACATTCCTAATTGCCTTATTTCAAATTTTTTTTATAAAATTCATAGCAATTTGATGAATTTTGCTCTCTCTTCTTTAATTTCTACTGCAAATTATATTTATTTTCAGGTATTCTTATTGGAATACATATTTTTTCAAAAATCATTAACTATAAAAATAAAATTCAAAATGATTTTCAAAACTTTATTATATTACAGATATGACAATGTATTTCTTATAAAAATATTTAATTTTTACAATAAGGGTAAAAAAAAAGAAATGTACATTATAGTGGACGGCATGTGTGAAAGTATTCAAAATAATCTGGACAGTGGACATAGATATTCATTGCATTTTTTGCAGATATATTTTGTTCTGCGCACATCTGTCAGTTTAGGCCAATGACCAATACCACCAAATCTTACTTCCCTTGAGGTGCGAGTATATTTTTACCTCTCGCCACTCATATCTGTAAGGCTGGTTACACACTGAGTGGTTTTTGCCGCGGTGGTAAATTTACCGTCGCCGCCTAAAGAATTTGAGGTGTTTGCACATTCAGCGGTAAAAGCGCCGTCGCTTAAAAGCGGTAAAATAAAATTTTGTTTGTGTCGTGTTTGATTACTTGATCATTGTAGTTAAAATAGTTAAATATAATAATATAAATGAATCGTAAGGAAGGTCTCGCTTTATGGCTACTCCGCTGTCATAGGAATAGAAAAAGAGCATTCCTGGTAGCGTCCCGATCTTTAAAAATATCCAAAGATTTGTCCCATAAAACTGGTCTTGCTTCCACCAAGGAAATGGTAAGATCGGTATCAATTAGAACTTCACTCATATTTATATTTTTAACTGTTTAGATGATATTTAAACAAAACTGTACACAAACAAGCGGCTAAAAATCCGCTAAGTGTGTAAACACCTATTTGGCCACGTGCGCCACTATATAGACGGCGACGGCAAAACTACCGTCAGCTCTAGTGGCAGTGAGCGGCTACACAGCGCCAACGGCAAATCTTCCGCGCGGTTTTTCTACCGCCCAGTGTGTAAGCTCCCATTTGATTCTTCGTGCCACTACTGAAACGACGGCGACGGTAGATTTACCGCCGCGGCAAAAACCACTCAGTGTGTAACCAGCCTTAGAGAGGTATTGCAATCATGCTAAAATTTCGATAGTGAGTTTTCAATGGATAAGCACGTTTTGAGGTCCCTAGAACACGATTTTGATAATTTCGCGATGATGTCTGTGTGTGTGAGTGTGTCAGGATGGATGTTGGAGGTACGATAACTCAAATACCACTGAATAAAAAAATTTGAAATTTTGTATACAATATTCTGACACCCTAGATTAGATCTGATTAGATTTTGGTGTTGATCGTGCAACCGGAAGTGGTAGTTTCTTGAAGATCTGAAGAGTTTTTCTGGAATATTCTTAAAATTTATGAATTAATAGGAATTGTTTTAATATCATTGTATACTAAATGTTAGTATCTACAATATGTATTCAAAACGTTGTTTCTATCTAGCACCATTTTCGAATTACAAGAAGTTAAAAATTCTACAAATTTTTTACAATTTTGATTTATCTGCCTACCTATGGAAACAAAAAATAAAATATTTGAGTGTTAATGTCATATGAATTTTAGACTTTTTGGCAAATTGAAATGGAAAATATGAAATGTCATTTAGTATTTATAAGGTCATAATAAACTTTAATAATATTATAAAAACTACAATTCCCGAATTCCCTTCTAGTACAATGGTATATGTGTGAGTAAATACTACATAATATATACTTATATTAGAAAAATAAAAATAGTAGAGTATGGCGAGAGGTTATGTGTTGGCCACATCGGATTTTTTTCTTTTCCGTATAGTAGGGGGTATTACAGATCTTGGTCTTCCTAGACGATTTTTTTTTCACTATTCCTTTATTTATCAAGATTTTGGCAAGCGAACCTTTGAATTGTAAAAAATCCCGGTCTACATTACCATTGACTGTATTTCATCTCAAATTCCACTAATAGGTCTTCAAATTCCTCCTCTGATGAATTGTTACCGCCACCTTGAACTTTTGACGTTAAGGATATTTGGAGATCATCTTCATCTGACTCATCACTGAGATCTTCAAATAATACAGCCTAAGGCGGCGGTCTCACTGAACGAGTAGCATCAATCGTTTGCTGTCGAGTAAATTTCAAACATATGTATTGTAATGACGTACGTCGCACTGAACGATCGTTTTGTGTTGAGTGCGATCGAGCAGTTTGTTTTTCAAGCTGGTTTGTTTTTACTCGACGCTGCTCGATGCCTTCACGCATGCGTATGCGTATATGCTCATAACCTTAAAATTTTGCTTCATATTTGTCATTCCAAATATATAGTTAGTACAAATACGTAATTATCTAGATAATGACAGTAATAGTAACATATATATATATATATATATATATATATATATATATATATATATATATATATATATATATATATATATATATATATATATATATATATATATATATAAAAACAATGGTAAATATTCAGTTTAGATGTTCCAAAAATGCACAGAGAATAATTTATGTTTTACGTAAAATGTTATCAAACGATCTATACAACTCGACCAGTGAGATCGGACCATCGATTTTTAAACGAAACGACACGAATCGACGCTACATGATACGATACGACTTGATCAGTGAGACCGCTGCCTAAAACACATAATTACAAAAAAACATAACCAATATTTTTCTAATCTTCATGTCCTAAGTGCATGATGTCCACTAGAGTGGACAATTACAAAATAATCAAATTTGAAAAAAATAAGAATTTATTCACGAATATGATAACACAGACAAAGTTTTAACATGATGAAGTTTACAAAAATATATTTTTTACCTTTCCTGGGCAATCCATAGAAGGAGCAACGGTTCAATGTTTTGTAATCTTCAGGCTTCATATTACACAACTGATTTGGTGATATTTAGATTCTAACCCTACATATAATAATTCGTAGACCGAACCAACAGATGTCACTTGTGTTATTACAATCTAAACGTCCACTATAGTAGATTTATGCATTTGGAAGTTGAAAAAGAATACCCGTTAGTTAAAAAAAATAGTGTACACTACAATGTACCTACGCTATGCATGAAAGGGTTAGTATTATGCAATTTAGAAACTCTAATGATTCTATTGATATATTATTTATGCCTGTTAGTAAGTTTTAATTGCAATAATGGGATATTTTTCTTTAAAATTTAGATAAACGCCTGGTTGACATCCCTCACAGAAAAATACCCTTCAATAGTTTCCGCAATCATCGGTGGTACATCCTACGAAGGGCGCTCCATTCAAGGAGTCAAAGTATCTTTTAAACCAGGCAACAAAGGAGTTTTTCTAGAAGGAGGTACGCAATTCTAGAAAACTATGACACTCTAATCTTATACGTAGGCGGATTGAAAAGCGCTCAAAAGAGCTTTTCTTTCGTGTTAAACACAACATTTTTTTCACAACATACCTATTGAAAAACATTGTATATGTAAAAGAAACACATAACTAGAAGTTAGGATATTTCTGTCATCTGTCAGAACGATGTTTAAAAATGAAATGTTTCACTGCAGCCAATATGCCAAATTTAATTTAAGTTGTAAAAACGTGAAATTGTAGAAAAAGTAAATATAAAACATAATCATTGTAAAATAATATAAAATCAGAATTTTCACTTATAATATCACATGTGCATCAATTCTTTCCGGTAATTTTTTTGAGTGCTTTTCAACGTCTTAATTAGCTCCAGTACACGAGAGCTAATTACGTTGTTGGAATGTACGATAAAAAATTGTCTGGACATGAATTCGGTAATAAAATCGCAATGACACCGCCGCTCAATTTTTCAATTCTTTTTACAATAGAAACTAGAAAAATGTCAATCTGACGTATGACAGTAAAGTTTCCGTTTACTAATTTCAGTTAAGTTCCTCAAGCTATGCGATTAAAATAATAAATTTACTTATAATTTTTAAAATATTTCATCGTAAAATATCACTGGTCGTAACATTGCTTACTGTCCTCTCGAGAGAGGGAAAACTTACTTTCCTCAGTATTTCACGAGAAGAAAATTGTGTTTTCTCCGCATGCATATTTATTAAAATATTATCGTGTGTGGTATTGAATTAAAGCTCTGGGAAAAATAATTCTAGTAGAAGAATACAAAAAGTCGGTCTATGGGTCTGTTAGTCTGTCTGGGTGTTGGATAACTTAAAAACGCGTAGGAATTTTGGACGAAAATTTTTATATTTAAGGTCTTGAGACAAAAACTGACTTAAAGTTCGTTAATGGCCATTATTCGACCAGTGGTACCAAAATATTGAACTTTTCTTATTTTTATTAAAGTACTATTGGGTATGGTATCAAATTAAAGCTCTCGGAAAAATAATTTTAGTAGAAAACTAAAAATATTATTTAAACGATCGCCAATTGTTTATTTAATAAATTATTCAAATAAATGAGTATAGTAGAAATGTTAAAAATGATATTTATGCGATTTTTAATTGTTTCTCTAAAAATTATTCAAATTTTGTCAAGTGTACCTATTATCAAATTAAAGCTCTCTGGGAAAGAATTCTAGTCGGAGAATCAAATACAACATTTAAACGATAGTACAATTGATTTTTCATATGTTATTCAAATTATGCCGAAATTGGTATCAACTTAAATCTTTCCTGGAAAAAGAAAGCTACGAAAGAAAATTATGTTCTATGAAGTATAAAGTTAAAGCCATTTTTATACAAAAGTAAGTTAATATATCCTAAAGTCGCGGGGAAGTACTGTGGTGGTCACAATAGATTTTTAACTTTAGTAATAAAAAAACAATAATATTTTAAATATTTAAATTGTACGATTGCAGACATTTGAAGAAGCCATAATAGACGGTTTCCCAAAGGCCCGGGACGGAGCTATAAGTTTTAAACGAATGAATAAAAAAAATTGAAAATTTGGGGATCACTAAAGCGTTTGGATCATTGCGAGACTGAAGAAGGTCGACAATTTGAACATTTTTTATAAAAATCGTAACAAACGTGCAATAGTATATTGCGTCATAAGGGAAGATATAGGCATATCACATCCCGAAGATTTCTGATGAACTCGCTCCCTTCGCTCGCTCGTGCAGCAAAGGCTGAGGGATGTAGGTAATATGCCGTTAGATTCCCGTAGGGCACAAGATATTTTTTCGCATCCATAAGAAGCACGTATTAAATAAAAGGAGTTAATTTTGTAATGCAGAATACAATCCTATGAATGTGTGTCGCTTTCCTGTTCACAACTCAGAAACCAAAACCATGGCAACATGTACCTTATAAATATTAACAAAAATTTTTGACAGTAATAAATTTTTAAATAAATATTTTAGTAACTTACAGTATCTATGGATAAAAAATACTTCTTTTGTAATGTTGATTTGTTCATTAAATTAATTGGCAACAATAAAGTGCTGTTATAAACATCATTCCAAAGGATTATACAATAATAATTATGTGTACGCAGTGTGTACGTATCTTTTTGACACATAACTCAAATTGTCAAATTTCAAGTGTCTAATTTTCATGTTAAAAATAATTTTTATAATACAATTATTTTAAATTAATTTGAAGTTATATTCGTATTTACTTCAACTTAATACTATAATAGCACATATTAATCACTTATATTAATATTGAAGTTTTCTGAATAGTCAAAAAGTGAAATTATTTTGATTCTAATGCTACCGGTAGATGTCGCGTCGTACGCATGCACGGTAAAAACCCGCCAATAGAGTCCATTAGTAAGGTTATGTGTTATACTTGGCGGGCAATCCACTTTCAAATTCTTTTGTATACAATTCATATGTACCTTCAACTTTAAACTTGAAAATTTTGAAAATAGCTAATTTCTTAACAATAAAATGGTATATTTTAACTTCCTGACATTATTTAACAATAACCTGTTCAGGTAGAATTTAAATTATGCTTCATATTTACAATTTAATAGCAAATTAAAAATATTCACTTATGCTTTAAACACGTATGTCGTAGCGTAGTCGTCTTTCACATGCGGTGGCGTTCGCTGCACTGCCTGCGCTTGCGCTGTACATCCAGCTCTCAAAGCTACGACAACCGTGCACGTATTTGTGCAAAACATTTTAAAATTTCGTTTATTTAAAAAGATAATGAAAAATAATGAATGTTTTGAACATCATCATAAAATAGAGAAATTAAATGTAACTCTCTTTATTGAATTATTACTAAGAAATTATGTTTAATGCTTGAAAAATTCATGCAAATGTGAAGGTCATATTTCTCCATAAGAAATGCATGGGACCAAATGCAAGCAATTTAAACATTGGATTGCGTTTTAAATTTGGCGCCATTATATTTCGGTTACACTAATGGACTCTATTGTCATTAAGTCCCGCGTTTGCACGTTTCATATTTACCCGCAATTGTTAACCTCAAATAAGGTAAACAATCCGTCAATTACATCCATGGATACGGAAAAAACATTAAAATTAAATTCTTGATAGAATTAATATATCGGGTTTTGTTTTATGTGTGTTTTTTCATTACCTTTAAAATAAGGTGAAACTCGACAGGGGTTGCTAATTAAAAGTGTTGGGGTGGTCATTCCCTAAAAAAATCCACATCTAGCCCCGGGACTTTTGGGAAAGCCTGTATAATCAACCGATTTTGAAGATCTCATTTCACATTTATTTCTTATCTAAGGTATTCACGCTCGAGAATGGATCTCCCCAGCCACAATAACATATATTCTAAATCAGTTGTTGACAAGTGATGATCGTGATGTACGAGAAGTAGCTGAAAGTTACGACTGGTATGTTTTTCCTTCGGTGAACCCAGATGGATATACCTACACGCACACAACGGTGAGTTTTTAGTTAATGGCGGCCATACACGTTGCAGTATACTGGCAAACCGAATACCTTGTGCACAGTGCAGGCGAAGAGCTCACAAACGTCACAATAATGTTCTCAAGTACACGGGTTTTATTTAAAATAAAATAGTATTAAAAAATGGAATCGAGCTATTTCATTGACATTTCGCTCGGAAAGGGTTGTTTTTATTTGCATGCGAATGTGCGAGGAAATGACGTGGAATCAGATAGAAACAGATGAACACGCCTGACATTACCAAAACAAAATAGAGGATTATTCTCGAAAAATAGACAGTGGCGCCAACTCTTGAAAGTATAACTACTCGGACAAGCTATAGTCCAGGGAATTTATTATAAAAATGCCTCAAACTTCGGACAAACTGCAACAAAAGCTTTCTCGACGGAATCCAATACAGAAAAATGTGCTTCTTAACATATCAAAAGTTTCCGGAAATAAGTTTAACTCATCTTTAGCTTATCATTACGAGAATAACATTTATATGAGGTTCTCTATAAAAATGATGCATGGGATTTTTATGTCAGTTAACCTGTTTTCGAAAAAATAATAAAAATGCGTTTAGGAAATTTTCAGTAAATCAAGTGGTAATATTTTCTCTTGACACAATAATGACTGCCATATTTTAACGGACAAAAATATCGCCATCCGGTTTTCAGCATATGATTTCTATAACAATTTTCTATAATACCCATTATTTTTATAATTTTTGAGGCTCCCTATTAGTCACAAATTGGAAATTTTCTTAAAGTAGATAAAATTTAGTAATTTTTGTGTTAATTCAGCTGTTATTTCGGGATGGATTCAGATATTAACTTCCGGTTTTCTGTATTCAATTTTTCAAACATTGTTCTATTACATGCTTTTTTTTTTTAAAAGTCAACTCTTGGTTTAGTCTAGGCTTAAACATTTTCTTCAAGAGATAGTCTAAATATTTCAATATTTTGAAAATTATTGTTTTTAATTAGCTGTCAATTCTTAACAAATTAAGATATCGACTTCCGGTCTTAAACATATAAAAGAAAAAGCTTTTACATATCCTATACTGAAAATCGGAAGTCTTTATTGCTCCGTTCCCAAACGCGAGTTGATTAACAACAACCAATAAAAACTTACAAAATGTCTTTGTTTTCCTTTGATAAAAGTTCTCAAAATTCCGCTTAACTAAGGACCTCAAAATTTTTATGACTAATGCCTCTTATAGAAGAATGTTTGAGAAATCTAATGCCGAAAACCGGATGTCAATATCTGAATCTGTTAAGAATTGACAGCTAATTAAAAACAATAATTTTTAAAATATTGAAATATTTAGATTATCTCTTGAAGAAAATGTTTAAGCCTAGACTAAACCAAAAACTGTTCGCAGCAAATTCATTGTTTCCCTTGCAGTATGGAACGTAGCTCCGTTTTGTTGAAACCACATTTCTTCGGTTATGGACCAATTCAATTCAAAAATAAGAAATCATTATTATTTCACAGAACCGCTTATGGCGAACTACACGCCAACCACACGGACTTTGCATTGGGGCCGACCCGAATCGCAACTGGGGCTACCACTGGAATGGTAAGTTGTTTTATTCCTACAAATCTATAAGAAATAACAACAAGGTACCTAGTATTTTTGCTTTGATTCCAGAGGGCGGAAACACGAGCAACGATTCTTGTGAGGAAACCTACGCTGGACCGTTCCCGTTTTCTGAGCCAGAGACGAAGAGCTTGTCCGAGTATATAACACGAATTCATGATAATTTAGTTGCTTATTTATCTATACATTCATATAGCCAGTTGTTGTTGATTCCGTATGGGTATTCGCCGGCTCATGTTGAAAATTATGAAGAATTGGTAAGATTTTATTACTTAAGTAGGGGAATTGTGCCTAAAATAACATACCACTTTTTAAAATCATGATTGCGGTTTTATTTATCAGATAATTACACTTCTATATAAAAGAAGCTATGAAAACAGTCTTATTGTAGTCATAACCTAGGGAATGATATATTAAGGTTGTCGTTTACCTAAATGACCAAAACATGCTTCACACAAGTTTGTGATTTATTTAACAACAAACAAATGTAATAATCAAACATTCGCGTGCATTCCATTCTTTCATGTCTGATTTATCGAAGACTATGCTTTGTGAAACAAAATGTGATTATTAAAACAAGATAATTCAAAACTAGTGAATGACCATTGGTCATTATATAAATCAGACATGAAAGAGTGGAATGTACATCGCGAACTTTTGATTATTACATTTGTCTGTTGTTGACTCCTTTGGCTCTTCTTCACAAATATTCCCAATGAATTATCAGAGATAATTCCACTCCTGTATAAAGTAAGCCATAAACAAAACACAATTTTATCGCTTTGACAGTGGATTCACTTTTTGCAAGTGAAAAAACGTTGTTTACCTTTTTCTTATCAATCAAATAATAAACAAAACACTAAAATGTCATTTGCTTCATATTTCTAATATTTGACAGTGAAAATGATTATATTTTAGAAATATTTTTGAAGAAAAACCAAAGGAGTCGTTAAATTATCTCGCTGAATTACACTT
Organism: Agonum fuliginosum; assembly: GCA_947534325.1. Taxonomy (NCBI): domain Eukaryota; kingdom Metazoa; phylum Arthropoda; class Insecta; order Coleoptera; family Carabidae; genus Agonum; species Agonum fuliginosum. The sequence goes on from OX384044.1 coordinate 18,721,698, forward strand.
GAGTATTTTATTTCTTCCTAATAAATTTATTGATTTCCGGTTTGCAGAATCATAAAAAAATTACAGCTTGTTCCATTTTTCGTAACGACACATACCTAACACACGTCCTTGGTCCATTCAGCTTATATCACTAAGTACGAGTATCTACGGAGGTACTTGCGTGCATAGAGTTCAAATCTGGTGTGTTTGAATTTCAATTTGTACAGCTATTTATAATTTACAACAAAAAATTACCACTGGATAATGCTAAGAGGTACTAATAGTTTAAAAATTGTTTTTATTTTAGATGGAGATAGGTAAGAAAGCCATTGACAGTTTGGCCAAGCGGTACGGAACCAAATTCGTGGTCGGAAACATGGCAGAAACAATTTGTAAGTTTGTTGAAAATTTAAAAACAATATGAGATCTCCTGAAGTTTAAGTAAAGGTGTCTCAATAAGAGCACCGGATTTAAATTTCGCTTCATTCTTTTTTTAAGTCCGTAGCTCCAAAATTTTAATACAAGGTGGTGCGCTTAAGACAATCCACCCTTAATAACCTGGGAACGGATTGTGATAGGCATACCCAGGTTGCGCTATATGTTTTAACATCTAGAGGGACACATTTTATAAATAATTTGCTTTTTTTTAAATCACTCATCTCACCCCCACCATTTTCAATTTAAGATCTTAAATGGCAATAGCAATATATATCCTTTATGGCATATCAAATGATAGCTCTTGAAAAATGCTAGTCATATCAATAAATTGTTATTTGATTATACCGTTCTAAAATTAGGAACAATAGTGAATAATATTTTTGTTTTATAAATGCATATAGTGCTTTGAAAATGACAAGAAAACAAAAAAAATCAATGATATTTATAATTTATTTTATAGTTTGTATAAATTATGAATATGTATTAGAAAAATATCTTTTAAAAAAAAAACACTTTATTATCACACAAAATAATACGATATTATTACAAGCAATATAATAAACTAGCGTGAATCAAGCAGAGATCCAGAATACGTCACTCTTGCTTCTGGCCCTATTTATATTATAATTATATCTATTGTCTTATCTGTAAGATAACTTAAATACACGTCTCACAGACTAAGTAACACTAATACCAAACAAAGGGTGTCATTCATTATTAGTAATATAACTCTTCCCTCTTTAAAATGAGGCTTCCTCTGGAAGTGTCAAATTATCATTTTTATTTCTTTTCTTAACTTCACTTTGTTTGACTTTAGGTTTATTACAAAACATATTATTTTTATATTTGAATAACCATATTACTATAATAATTATTAATATTATTACTAACATACAATACATTGTTATATTATGGGTTATATTTGGGTTATAGTTTATATCTTTTATTCTTGGTAACTGTTCATTGACTAACACTAGATTCTTTAACTCTTTCAAATCAATAGTATGATTTAGAATTTTAGTTTCTTTAAAATTTGAGAAGTCAAAATTTTGAAATAGTATTTCTTGTCCGTTAAATTGTTTTTCAAATTTTATACCATCTATTATACAATCTTTGCTATTATCAAATTTATAAATTCCTTTTATATTCTGAATGGTTTTGTAACTACTACATTCAATTTCAATTTGTCTTTCATTTGGACTTACAATTATTATAATATGTGAGTTCTCGATTTGAAAGATATGATAATCATTAGTTATTTTATTTGAATTGCATTCAGTTAATTCTATTTATTTCATCCTGTGTCAAATTCAAATACTTTACGTCAACAGTTTGAGTCCGGGAAAACGCAAATAACGGCCTTTGTCCGGTAAAGTGTTGGAATAGAAATTAATCAACGCAATAACAATTAAACAATCGCCAAATTGCAGTTGTTAATTATGTTTCGAAAATGTTACTAGATTTGGAGCATTAGGTAAATTATTTTGAAATTAATATTACTGTTTCTTTAAAACGGAATTTGACACAGGATGAAATAAAATACATAACGACATTCGTCCGTGAATTCTTTTAAGAATACTCGTTTCGAGTTTCAAGACTCGGCTCCTTCGTCGTCTCGTCTTCAAACGTCTCACTCGTACTGTTAAATATGAATTCCCGGACTTGTAACGTTAATTACTATTTCTTCTCAAATAAGTTTTTAATACAATTACTAACTGGATCAAATTTACTTTTACAATAATGTTGATTGTTTATTAGGTTGCAGAATTCAGTGTTATAAATATTATTCCTATTCTTACAAATTAATTGTTGTCTTAATTCTAAAGATATCAATGTATTATTAAATATTGTTGGGATCGGAGTTATCTGGTATAACTCATAGTTAGTGTCTGGATAGATAGGAATGTCCAGTAGATAACTTATCTTGTCTTGTGTCAAAGTACAGTAGGTCTTAATTAACTTATTCAAGTCCCAAAAATTACTAATTTTCAAATTAAGTTCTTTTTAAATTTTGTATAACTCGATTTTTAATTCAGATGTTTCCATTATACTACTATGTAGTATTCCTAAATTACAGAATGATAAAGATGTTTCAATTTCATCTACTATTTCTATTAAGTTTACGATAAGAAATGTCAATTGATTAAATAAATCTTTTATAAAAAGAATATTTATATGTTCAACTTCTGATGTTAATATTGCTTCAATTTGCATTATTCGGCTTTTTAGTAGAAGTTCATTATGCTGAATATTTTTGATATTACGATTAAATTTTTCAATTAAATCTTTATTAATTTTAATACTATTCTCGGTTTGCTTTTGTATTATTTCTTGATTTTTCTCTATTTGATGAATTATATTTTCGTAACGTTCTCCATCATTAGCATCTAAATTTCCGGTTATTTGTTTTAAGATAGACCCTAGTCCATTTATTAATCCGCGTTTTTCTCTTTGTGGGAACAATTCTCTGATTTTAGTTTTGAGTTTATTAAAATTGAATTCTAATATGTTTTTATTATTAGACATTTCTAGTTGAACAGTTTTACTGGTGTTTTGAATTTTTTGAATTAAAAAATGCTTCTGAGTTTCAAGTTTTAAATATTCCGTTAATATAGCCGTAATATTATAAGTGTAATACAAATAATATGAATTTGAGTATAATTTAGCGTTTCCTAATTTTATTATGTTTACTCCAATATTTTTGTCTATATTTTCTAAATCTTTTGCTGTTGATATTATTCTCCATCTAAAACAATAGGGTTTTGATTTAATCTTGGTCTTTTAATTTTGTCGAGTTTATGTTTCTTATTTTTGTCATCAAGTATTACTCCTAATTTCTTATTATAATTCTTTACTTGTATTTCTTTAAATTTTGGTTTACTAATTTTCCCACTGTGCCTTTGATGTTCCTTTAGATAAACTTTTGGTGGAAGTTCTTTAGGATTTTCACGAGGTTGATATCGTTTCTGTTTTTCTATAGTGATTTTATTAATTATTTCTTGGTTAATAATTTTCATACGTTCTTTGTGCTTATCGACATATTCTTGAGTACATAAGACATTATTACTGCACTCAGTATTTTTTATTGGATGATGACCAAATAAAATTTCTACAGGTGTTTTTTTGAGTAGTCGAATGAATTGAATTATTATAAGCTATCAAAGATAAGTTTACTTTTGTTTCTAAAGATTCATTTTTGAATTCTGGACGGATGTTATATATTCTTAAATGTTCAATTAAGGTTCAATTGGACTATTTGATTTTGGATTATCAACACTAGTTACATGGATGTCAATTTTGTGAACTTTTAGTAATTCCTTAAGTATTTTGTTATTAAATTCCGTACCGTTATCAATAATAATTTTTTCGGGTATCATAAAGGTCGAAAATAAATGAATTAATTTATTACAAATTTCTATCGCGCTATTATTTTTACAAGGTATATATGTCCATATTTTGAAAATTGATCTATTATTGTTAGAAATTTATGTTTTTCTAAAGACACTAGATCTATATTTATTATTTCAAAAGGATGTGTAGGAGTTGGTGTTAAATTATTTTCAATTTCTATTGGATTTCTTTCATATTTGGTCTGAAGACATATTCCGCAATTATTAATAAAATTTTGTATAGTTTTAATTATATTCGGCCAGTAGTATTTTAATTTTAATCTCTGGTAAGTTTCATTTATTCCTCTGTGATTCTTTTTTCCTTCATGGTAATTTACCACTGTTTCTAATTGTTCTTCCCGATTCTCTATATCTGTGACTAGATTTTTGCATTGAACTAATTGCATTGTATTTGGTTGACAAAATTTTTGTAAATAGTCGTTAAAATTGTAATATAAATTATCATGGAAAATACAATAATATTTTACTTTTGGTACTAAATATTCCTATATGAATTTTATTATTTCACTTTGTAAATTTCTAAGGTCTAATTTAACATATATTCTTTGTTTATCATTACCAAATAGTTTCTTTATTTTAATTTCAGTTTTATCATTATGGCCAGATATTATTAATTAATTTTTTCCTATATTAACTGGAGAGTTAATTGTTGTAGTTCCATTTACAGGATTTTCATCTGATGAATGTATCGTATCTAAATCTGAATCATTTTTCTCAGCTTGATTGCTTTCTAACTCATTATTAAAAATTTCAATTTGTTGGAAATGATAAATTGTCAATTCTAATGAAGTATCTTGAAAAACTTTGTTTATTAAATTTTTGACTAATGTGAAATTTAATTTATCACATCCTGATCCTATCTTAGGAATATCTAATTTCTTGATCTCGTTTTCTACAATATAAAATTTTAAATTTTGTAATGTTTTTTCTACATGTTTAATATCAGGTTTGTCATAATAATATTGTTTCGTAATAAGATGAAAGATTATTCTTCCGTTATCTATGTGTTGAACTACTATATCACCAATTTCTTTATTTTTTATATTCCTTAAGAATTTTTTACAGTTTTATTTTTGATCTAAACATAAAGCTACTTCTTTTGATAGTTTGAAATCTGCTGATACAAAATGTGCTACATGATTCTGTGAATTTAGAATATCATTTTTTATCTCATTAACTTTAAAATTTGGTCTTATTCGTGATAATGCGTCAGCATTAGTATTTGTTGAACCTTTTTTATATTCTATATCATAATAGAATTCATCTCATTCCGTTCTCCAACGTATTAATTTTGAATTTGGAGTTTTCTGTGAAAATAACCATGATAAGGGTTTATGATCTGTTCTGATAGTGAATTTTACACCATATAAATAAGGTTTAAAATATCTAGTAAACCATACAATGGCTAATAATTCTTTTTCATAAGTAGAATAGTTAATCTCATGTTCGTTCAAGGTTCTTGATGCGTAAGCTATCGGTAAGTCTTTGCCGTCGACGTTTTGTGATAACACAGCGCCTATCGCGTAATTGCTTGCGTCTGTAGTTAAGACAAAAGGTTTTTGAAAGTCCGGATATTGTAATACAGGGTCGTTAGTTAATAATTTCTTACATAATTCGAAACACTCAATATAATTTGGATCTTTACTATCTATTTTATTACCTTTCTTTAAACAAGTTGTCATAGGTTTTATAATTTTTGCCAAATTTTGAATGAAGCGACGATAATAACTTAAAAGTCCAAGAAAAGATTTGATTTCCTTAGCTGTCTGTGGAATTGGATAATTTAGAATACATTGAATTTTGTCTGGATTAGGTTTTATTCCTTGTTCTGAAACTATATGCCCAAGATAAGCCACTTCTTTCCTTAAAACTTCGGATTTGTCAATTTGTATTTTAAGGTTAGCTTCTCGTAATGTATCGAATATTTTTCTAACATTGTCTAAATGCTCTTGTAGCGATGTACCAAGTATTATGATATCATCTAAATATACCCAACATATTTTTCCAATATGATCTTTTAAAATTGAGTTCATGAGTCTTTGAAAAGTACTGGGTGCGTTTTTTAACCCAAAAGGCATTCGGGTAAACTCGAAATGTCCTTCGTCAGTTGTAAAAGCTGTTTTCGGTATATCTTTTTCTTCTATCTCAATCTGATGATAACCGCTAGCTAAATCTATTGTGCTGAAATATGTACTTTTACCTAGTTTGTCAAGTATTTCCGTGATGTTCGGAATAGGAAATTTATCGTCTTTGGTTTTTGCGTTTAATTTTCTCAAGTCAAATACCATTCTATATTTTTGTTTATTTGAGGCATCTAATTTTTTTGGCACCATCCAAATAGGAGATGACCATGGTGAATAGCTTTCGCGAATTATATTTTCATTCAATAATTTCTGAGTCTGTCTTTTTATTTCATGTTTAAAAATTTCGGGGTATCTATAATTTTTAGAATAAACTGGATTTTCGTCAATGGTATTTATTTGATGTTTGATTTTGTTAGTAAACGTTAATTTTTCATTTTCTCTTGGAAATAAATCTTTATATTGTTTAACTATTTTAAGTATTTCTTATTTCTCAATATCATTTAAATGATCCAAACGTAGTTTTTGAATTTCTGCGTTGGTATCTATTTCACAATTCATACTTTCAATTGAATTTTGATTTGGTTTAAAATATTGTAATTTGAATTTCTTTTTCAAGAGTGTAATTTCATCTTTGACAATATCAAATTTTGCTTTTAATGTTTTTAAAGCTTCTAAACCAAAAAGAACATCAAAGTTTTCATGGAAATTATACAAATAACATTTAATTAATTTACCTTGAAATGAAAACATAATAAATTCATTGCCATGAGTAATACCTGTTGCCGTAAATAATTGAAATTGTTCGTTATAAATATGGAATCTATCTCTATTAGTATAAACATAATTTTTGCTGATTAAGGATTTAGTTGATCCTGTATCTATCAAACATATGTAATCTTTTAATTTTAGAAAAGGTAATTTACTGGTATAGTTACAATTTAAGAATTCTCCGTAATTTCGAGGCTTGTTTCCTCTAAAAAAGAATTTTGTTCGTCAATAACTTCCTCGTATTCTATATTATCTTCATTAGATAATTCAAAGTTATCTTCAGTCACGTCATTGTTTATGTCTTGGTCATTTTGTATGTCCTGATTATAAAGTTCTTCAGAAATAAAATTTCTGTTTTGTCCTTGATTTTGGGTGAAATAATTTTGTGGTGGTCTGTATGTATTTCGGGTACTGGTACTCATTGGTATTGGTTTAGGTTGGAATTGTGCGTTCTTAACTTGTTGTCTGGGTGCGAACACTTTATAAGGTTGAGTACTTGGAGTCAATTTTTGTTGTGAGGGAACATTCTGTTTATTTTGATATGTTTAGGGGTTTACATTGTATGATCGATTTGGTGCTGAATAATTTTGTGTTTGATAATTTTGCCTTGGAAAATTTTGTTTTACTCCCGGAAATTGTTGAGGTGGAATGTTTGGTAGTCTATTTTGAATTATTGGTTTCATGATCGGTTTCGCATATTCTACATTAAATTCATTAGTTAATAAATTATATGCATCGTTTAATGTTTTTGGATTCCTTGATCTAATTAAAGAACCAACTGGGTCTTTAAGTCCTAAAGTGAAAACACGTAATGCTAATTTAGTTGCATTAGTTCTTAAATTTTCTGATTTAATAGCATTAGGATAATGTGTGTTGATATATGATGTGTAAAGGTCTAACACATGTGACAATTGTTTATAAAAATCAATATACGTCTTATTTCCCTGCTTTAAGGAAGTAAGCTCAATGAGTAAAGTGAATTCGTCTCTTTGATCTTCATAAGAATTTAGTAACGCTTTTTTCAAATCATCCCATTTCTTTATTGTAACTCCACAAATTTGTTCTGCTGCATGCCCCGTTATTTTGTTTTTAATACTTAGTAATAATAATTTATTTTGAAAATCATCTGGGGTCAATGGTTTATAAAAGTTATTAATTAATTCTTCACAAACTGAAATGAAGTTTGAAAGTAATTTTGGATTTCCATTAAATTCTGGGATTACCTTTAAATGAATTTCTTTTAATTCCATCTTTACTTATTGATTCACAAGTAACAATAAATAAATAAATAAATTTTTAACTGTTTACTTACAGTATTAAGATAATAAAAATTAGTTTTATTATTTTCATCGATTCTCTGCGATGAGATGAGTTGATTTCTTCAGTTGTGTTGAACAACGTTGACAGGAACACTCGTACACTGGTAGTAGTACACTGGAACACTGAGCTGGAACACTTGACTGGAACACTGGATTTCACAGGAACAGTCTCTCAATGATGCGATGTTTTCCGATGTCGGATAATTAAATATTTTTCTTCTTTGAAGATTTGATTAAGTAACACTTTTGTGTTTATTATATTGAATAATTAGATTTGTTTATTCAATTAGTTAGTTTAATTTAATTTGTTTAATTTAATAACTGTCTTCTTCGAAGTTATTAGTTTATTTTATTTATTTATTTTATTATGTAGTATTTTGTAACACTTTGTTACGTATCTTCTTTTAACGTCTTCTCGGACGGAAACTTGGTCTCGTAGAACACCTTCACTAGTTTTTGCTTCTTGATGTAGATTCGTTATTACGTTTAACAGTTAAAACTGATATCAAGTGATTGCCCTTAAGGGGGTTTTATCGCTCAGCGCTGCTTAATCACAAATCCTCGTTATTTCAGGTATCCGCGCTGACAGCCTATGTTTTATGAGCACATGTTGTCTATATTTATCTAATTGCTGTTTCGCTCCATTTTTGTTTAGAAAATACTCAATTTGATTGGCTAGCGCGCATACAATTTTTAAATTTATTTAACAAATTACTCGACTACTATTTGAAAATTTTATATAATAATGTGATATAAACATTTAAATTTACAATGCAATCAAACTTACGAAGAGTTTTTCTCAGAATAATTGTTATTTAATTGTTTATAAATAATAATAATAACAATTTAAAAAATTCGACAACGTAGCTAGATTTTTACTGCCTTTATCTTTGTATTGTATTTTTTTTAGATTTATAGGATTAATAAGTTGGGAGTAATTTGTTAAATACTTTTTTACTATGATAAAAGCCCCTTAATCGCGCAATTTTACTAACACTTGATTTACGTAATCCGCTCCGACTGCGCCAATTATGAATATTTATTAGAAAAATATCTTTTTAAAAAAAACACTTTATTATCACACAAAATAATACGATATTATTACAAGCAATATAATAAACTAGCGTGAATCAAGCAGAGATCCAGAATACGTCACTCTTGCTTCTGGCTCTATTTATATTATAATTATATCTATTGTCTTATCTGTAAGATAACTTAAATACACGTCTCACAGACTAAGTAACACTAATACCAAACAAAGGGTGTCATTCATTATTACTAATATAACTTATACGACTGTTATCAGTTCAGTTTTGCAAGTTCCATGCGTAAAATAGATCAAAATAAAAGCATTTTTACAACCACATGTTGTTCTTACGAGGTTAGTTATGTAAAACCTCAAGCTGCTAGTTCGCGGCAGTTTACCGAAACTTCCTCAAAAAGAAGAAAAGCAAGTTAAAGACAGCCATGGTTGATAGGCATCAAAGCCTAATCCGGCCACTTAGTACTGGCAGACTGGACATTCCATCTTCAGCAGATATGCAAGGCCCAAGCCCTTCAATTTCACAACTAATAAAATTTCCTCACTAATTTGACCGCTAGCTCTTAGTCTATTCTTAACAGTTGGTACTAATGTATGCTTATAAAAACAAATTAAAATATATTTGCAGATGTAGCTACTGGTGTGAGTCCAGACTGGGTGAAGGGTAATTTTAAAATCCCGATCACATACACATACGAGCTACGTGATACTGGAGAGCACGGCTTCGTCCTGCCACCGAACCAGATCATTCCCAGCGGCGAGGAGTTACTGGATTCCCTCGTTACGATGATGAAGGAAGCGAAGGCTAGAGGATATCATTGAAATGAAACAAGCGTGAAGTTTTGTTTTTCTTATATATATAATATTTAAGTAGGTATGTTTTAAATAATAAAATAATCTTATATAGGTACTTGACCAGATTTTTATTTATTGCCTTGTGTATATAACAAGCATACCTACCTCCTATACCACTGAATACGTAATTAATCAATCAATTTCTCTGTTCAAATTATAATAGACTCAAAAAGTTTGATGTCACATTTCGCCGTCGTGGGTGCATATGGCAAACACGAAAATGCATTGACCGAAAGTACAAAAACCGAATGATGCAAATTCCGAAAATATTTTTGGCATCCAGTTATAGGGATTATAGATTACAGAAGTGGGCGGTCCTTGCTAGCGCGGTAAATTTATATGAGAGGCGATAGTTTATGCAATTTCCATTTACTTCTAGCGTAAATAAGCAGTGGCGTGGCGTCCATGGAAGCAAGGGCAGCACTATGAAGCGCCGTTCGGGACAAAATTAAATGTCGAAAATATTTTGTTTTCCTTGGGAAGAAATATTTTTTAGTTAGAAATAATAAAATTTTTCCAGAAATAAATATATTTTTCTAGAAATAAATATTTTTTTAGCAGCGTAAATATTTTTTATGCTGATTTATTTTTATTCCCGAAAAATATTTTTTTCTCCAAATTTAAAAATATATTTCTCTCAAACTAAATGTTTCTTGCGAAATAAATATTTTTACAAAATATATTTTCTCAATCATAACAAAAAAAATTCTCATAAGGAAATATTTCTTTCGTGCGTAACAAAAAATATTTCCTGCGCCAACAAAATATTTTATTTTCTCCAGCAACACAAAAATATATTTCTCGCAGAACGCGACACTTCATTTTAGCTACAGTAGATGGCGCAAGCTGTTGTCGGTAATATCGGACAGTTGCAATGAGTAATTTAGTGAGCTCTGAACTCAATAAACTGAAAAAAAGTGAATTAATTGAACTAATAATTTCAAAAGAACTTCCAGTTCAATTTGGAGACAACGAAGTTTTAAAAAACTACTTTAAATCATACTTTAAAAGCAGTGATTTAGAAAAAGAAACTGAAATATTTGTGGATGCAGGTGATAACCTTACTTTTATAAAAAAAGATCAAGAGTGTAGTGCTGTTAATGAAAAGTGTAGCATTTTAGAAAAATTAAATTATCATTTGGAAAGACGGATTTCTGACTTGGAAACAATAATTAAGTTAAATGATAATTTAAAAAATAAAAATGACAAACAAATACATCGTGATGTTAAACTACAAACGACATCTATTGATTCAACAGATATTAAAACCGCAAAACCACTAAAGAAACCTGTATCATTAGCGACATCAACTAAAAATCAAAACAATACCGTACAAGGACAAACTAACCTAAAAACAAAAACAATCAATAAACATGTGTATAGTGGGATCGTTGGTAGTGATTCAAGTAATTTAACAATACGTAGCGGTAATAAAAATGCATGGCTATATGTCGGCAAAGTTCATTCTGATATTACAGAAGAAAATATGATTAAATTTCTAGTATCAAAATGTCCTGGCAGGTCCTTTGAAGTAAAGAAAATTTCAACAGACTCATCTGCAAATAACTCCTTCCGCATAAGAGCAGACTTTGATCTGCTTAACACTTTAAATACGGATGTTTTCTGGCCAAAAGGAATAGTTGTGCGTAGGTTCAAATTTTTTCGACAATCAAGCACAACTATCAATGAACAGTCTTGAACCTCAACATCAATGTGGTGTGCTTATCCGAACATTGGCTGAACGAGAACGAGAAGTCGGCGTACACATTAAAGGATTTCAGCTTAGTTACTGGTTTTTACAGACAGACCCGCACTCATGGAGGTGTTAGTATTTATTGTAATAGTAAATTTATTGTTGAACCTGTCAATTACATTAATAACCTTAATATAGAGTTAGTATTTGAAAGTTGTGCCGTAAAAATCAAAATTAAAGAGACTATTTACTATATACTAGTCATTTACAGATCGCCTAGTAGTGACATATATGATTTCTTTAAACAGTTAAATATGTGTTTATCAAAAATTTTGACAGGTCATGAAAATTTAATTGTTCTAGGTGACTTTAATGTTAATTTTTTAACTGACAATTTAAACAAGAAACTATTTCTTGATTTAATGAATTCATATCATCTGTATCATGTTATTAATGAACCCACAAGAATAAGCCAAACGAGTGTATCATGCGTGGACAATATTTTTACTAATATTAACAGTGCACATACTTCAAATGTTGTTCATAACCATTTATCGGATCATTCAGCTCAAACTATTCACATCAAGCTGTTTCAAAATGATACTGTTAATAGAATAAGCACAAAAAAGAGATTATTTTCAAGAAATAATTTAGATCATTTTAAATTTAAATTAAAACATGAAAATTGGTCAGATGTTTTAAATGAAACAGATGTAAACAAAAGTTTCAATAATTTGTTGAATACTTTTTTGTATAACTTTGAAATAACTCACCCAAAAATTTTAATTAAAAATAATAACGTAAATAATAAATCTTGGGTTACAAGTCAGGTAAAAATTATGTCACGCAATATGAAAGATTGTTATGATTTATGTCAATTAGGATTAATTAGTAAAGATCATTATAATGTCTTAAAATATAATTACAGAAAATATATAAAAGAAACAAAAAGAGATCACAATGCTAAACAAGTGCAAAATTGTAATAATAAAACGTCCAAGGTTTGGAAACTTGTAAAAAATAACCTAAATATGAATGAAGAAAACAAAACAAAACGTGATTTAATATTAAAAGACAATAATACTAATGTAAGTAATCCTTTAGATATTGCCAATATATTTAATAATTATTTTGTAAATATTTCAAATAACCTTTTAAATAATCTACCTACAACTATAAATAATATCGAATATGAAGCAAATAAGTGTAATTCATCAATATTTCTAGAACCAGTTTCTGAATCCGAGTTGAGTTGTCTTATAATGTCACTAAAAAATTCTTTTTCTTCTGGAATAGATGAAATCTCAAATAATTTACTTAAAAACTGTTATGAGAGTATTATTGTACAATTAACTCACTGTGTTAATTTGTCGTTAACACAAGGAATATTTCCTGATATTTTAAAATATGTGAAAGTTGTTCCATTGCACAAAAAGGGCGATAGGGAATCAGTAACTAACTACCGACCAATATCACTTGTAACAGTCTTTCATAAAGTTTTAGAAAAAGTAATATTATCTAGAATTTCACCCTTTCTAGAGAAAGAGAAGATATTAATGAGAGAACAACATGGATTTAGAAAAGCTTGTAGCACTATTTCAGCGCTTGAAAATTTCTTAGATAAAGTTTACGAAAATCTAGATTTAGGTAAAGATACGTGTGGTGTGTTCTTGGACTTATCTAAAGCTTTCGATTGTGTTGATCATGTAAAGCTTATAAATATTCTAGATAATTACGGGTTAAGAGGAATTTGTTCTAAATGGATAGAATCGTATCTTTCTAATCGAAAACAGTTAGTGGTGTACAACAATAATAAATCAGATATTATATTAATTACCTCTGGAATTCCGCAGGGATCAGTCCTGGGCCCAGTATTATTCACATTATACATTAATAATATAAAACAAGTGTTAAATTCAAATATTAACTTCGTAGCGTATGCAGACGATATTTCTTTACTTATCTCACAACATGATAGTGCTGTTTCATCAGAAATAATTCAAACAATTAATAATTTAACAAATTGGTTTTCATCTTTGAATCTTACGCTTAATATTCAAAAATCAGCCATTGTCAAATTTTCAAATTGTAAACGCAATGAAAGCATGCTTGTTCGATGCAATAATCAGCTATTGCAACAAGTATGTAGTACTAAAATATTGGGTCTTACTATTCAAGAAAATATGGTTTGGAACAATCAAGTGGATGGAATATGTAATATTTTAGCGCCTTTATGCTATTTAATAAAAAGATTGAGATCATTAACAGATATTCGTACTGCAAAAACGCTGTATTTTGGAAAGTTTTTCCCTATATTATGTTATGGAATAATTTTCTGGGGTAATTCTCCTGCAGCCTCTCGTGTCTTTAAATTGCAGAAAACAGCTGTTAGAAACATATTTTCTCTCAATTATAATTCATCTTGCAGAGAAGTTTTTAAAAATGAAACATTAATGAATGTGCCTTGTTTATATATTTTTAATGTAGTAATGCTCATAATAACAAATATAAACGATACAGTCATGAATAAGAATTTACACAATTATAACACACGGGGGAAAGAAAATTTAGTTGTACCAAAAGTAAAATTGGATAAGTCCAAGAATAATCCAAAGTATATGGGTAAAAAAATGTATAATAAATTACCGCAATATCTAAAGGACATAAAAAATTGTAAAACATTTAAAAATGAATTAAAACTGTTTTTACTTAGTAAAGGTTATTATAGTGTAGAAGAATTTTTTAATGACAATTAATTTATACATGTTTATATTTCGCACTGTCAATAATATTTTGTTTTTGTATCTCGACTTTTTCTATACCAAATGTAACCTGGTCTTTGAAAATAAATTTATATTATTATTATTATATTATTATTATTATTATTATTATTATCGTTAACTACTGTTTGAATAGCCAGAACCCAGAACGTCGCTGCATGAATTTAGCTATCATACGTTCATAATATCAGTGAGGGCAATTACAGTCTAAAAATATGAATTTCTTATAAAACAAAGAGCTGAGTCTAATTATTATACATATTTTAAGTACAGGGTTCTCTGAGTATTACAAGTTTATTTGGCACTCTTTTAACTTTAGTAGAGTGGTGTGGTCGTTATAATAATTATTGAAAAAATATTATATTATTTATTAATTACGCAAATAAACGATAAAGTTTCAATGTGAATACAAACGAAAACGACAAGTTAACGCATTGTCATTTTAAACCGTAATTCCTTTCACTGATTAGCATAGCAGCCTGTACTTAAAATATGTATAATAATTAGACTCAGCTCTTTGTTTTATAAGAAATTCATATATTTAGGCTGTAATTACCCTCATAGATGTTATGAACGTATGATAGCTAAATTCATGCAGCGACGTTCTGGGTTCTGGCTATTCAAACAGTAGTTAACGATATTACCGACAACAGCTTGCGCCATCTACTGTAGCTAAAGTGAAGTATCACGTTCTGCGAGAAAAATATTTTTGTGTTGCTGGAGAAAATAAAATATTTGGTTGGCGCAGGAAATATTTTTTGTTACGCACGAAAGTAATATTTCCTTATGAGAATTTTTTTTATTATGATTGAGAAAAATATATTTTGTAAAAATATTTATTTCGCAAGAAACATTTAGTTTGAGAGAAATATGTTTTTAAATTTGGAGAAAAAAATATTTTTCGGGAATAAAAATAAATCAGCATAAAAAATATTTACGCTGTAAAAAAAATATTTATTTCTAGAAAAATATATTTATTTCTGGAAAAATTTTATTATTTCTAACTAAAAAATATTTCTTCCCAAGGAAAACAAAATATTTTCGACATTTAATTTTGTCCCGAACGGCGCTTCATACAGCACTGCTTCTCTTGTCTTTTATGTCTTTTAAAATGTATCAATATTAAAATAAATATTAATTTATATAGAATATTTTCCTTTAATACAGTAAAATTTTCTAAATTTATTTAAATGTTTCATTCGTCATTCCGGTGTAAAATAACGTAAACTGCAACACTCCGCGTTAGAATTATTTCACGCGCTCGTTCATGTCCATAGTACTTCTTTCGGTAGTTCGAGCTAGATATGATACGAGTTCACTTGACTAAGGGACACACAATAACTTTCTGCGTTTATTAAGATTTTTTTTTCTGTAAAATTAAAAGCAAATATTGGCTTACACGGATGCCAAATTTTATAAATGCAATAAATTATAATATAAATCTAACATAAAACAAATAAAAAAATTAACAAATTTATTATAATAAAAAATATTTCATTCAGAAAATTAGTGTGCGACAAAATTAAGCATGGGCTTGTAAGTAGTCAGAGTTACTGTGTTTTTGTGTGAGGGGAGATACGCATTCGCGGTTTAATATTTGACTGTTCGCGTATGAGCTATAGATATAACCTTTTGTTGTTATTGTTGATAGGTATTTATTTTAGTATTATAAATTAATGATGTTAGTAAATATATTTCTTATGTTATTTATAGTGACTATGCATCCCTGAATAAAATATATTTTTAATTAAAAAAAATTTTATATCAAAAGTGCTTCCCTTCTTTCCAACAGAATGCAACGCCACTGATTATTTATAAGTACCTACCTAAATTGAATTTTTTAAGGGAAACAACCAACCAAATGATACACGAAATTACTGTTTTAATGTTACTAATTTAAATGGTTGTTGTTTTGAAATATATAATTATAAATTTTTTATTTGTATTTCAAATTTTAAAAGAAACGTACCTATGTCGTAATGAACATTATGTCTTGATAACCTCACAATTTCAAAACTGACAACGGGTAAATAGTGGGCAATTACGATATTTCATTGTCAAAAATTATCAATATTTTCATGATAAAGACAAAACATGTTTTAAATGGGGTGAAATAAAATACATGTGGTCTGTGAGGTGAAGTTATGTTAAAATTAAGATATTTGTTTGATCGCTGATGTGTACGCCATACGTTGTCATTAAATAGAAAAGGTAAAACAATTAAGCCCCGGCTTCTGATTAACAATTCTGTTATCTTTTGACGGAATCCTATTTAAATGACTGTAGTCATAGGTATCTCTAGTCTAGTAAATATGTTTTGTCACAGAGCTTCTAGTTAGAGGTAAGTAACAAAAAACTTTTGTTTCTTATGTGATAGTTTGTATTCGCTAATACGCACATTAACAATTAAGAAATATATGTTACATAAATAAATACATGTTTATAATTTATATAAATCAAATATAAATACAGCCTAATTAATTAACATAGTAATTGAACTCAACACATAAAAAATATACAGGCTGATTCACAACTGCGTGTATACAGGTTGGTGGAGGTGAAATGCGAACATAGGGAACATACATGACAATCGAACTTTCATGCCAGGTATCTTGATATATTTTGTAGTAGTGTCACAAAACGAAGTAATGTGAATTTGTGTGGCAAAAAGAGTAATCAATAACAGAAATAATAATAAAATCTAAAAGTGCATGTAAACTTTCTCGTTCTGTTCGTACACATACATTATTATGCAAAGAAAATATTTTAATGAAAATAAACATTTCAATAATATGACAGGTACTTTGACATTGACAGTACTTATTCCACGTATATCAAGATGCCTCCACCAACCTGTATATATTTCACTGCCATTACTATTAGACTTACTGGTTACGGAACTGGAAGATTTTTTTAAAATTCGCAGTTTATTACTCAAACAGTTTTGGATTATAACATGTCTCAATGCCACTCTTTCTTTATGGAATTTCATAAATTTATTTTATTTTTATCTGTATTGTCATATATCATAGTTAATTTAAGTTTTATTTTATTTTATTCATGAGGTAGTCCACTATGCAATCTTCAATCTAATGGTTTCAGAAATGTACTTTTTGCGAAAATTTACGAAATTAAAAAATATATTTTTGTTACATGATCAGTAAGTTTAGTAGGTAGAGGATCCGTCGATCATAGGCGTGCGTGATTTCGGTGTGTGTAGAAATAATTCATTAAAAATCGTAGATTTGGATGTAAATTACAAATCATGGGGCATAAACTAAAAAAGATAATTAAATTTAAATTTTACACTGAAATGCAGTAGTATGACGTCAAAAATATAATTTTTCTTGATTCTTGAGACTGGAACCTTTTAGGTATGCGTACAATTTCTCAAAAATTATTGCGGTGAGGCATACTTAGTTTTATTTTTTTTTATAAATACCTCCAATATTAAAGAAAAACATTAGTTTTCCAAGCGGGTTGTTATGAATATGATATAATATTTTCTAATCGTTTAGCAAAACTACTGCTAACCTCCATATACGCAATGCATTTTAGTGTAAACTGTAAATTCAATTATTTTCGTTATTTCAACGGTTACCTATGAATTTTAATTTTTATTCAAATTCTACGACTTGTAATGAATGTTCTACGTTAATTTGATTCATATTTTGGGTTGTGACCACCACCCATGGATATACTACCTTAAATATATGCTCGAAGTTGTGAATCACCCTGTATAAGAGATACATTGATCAAATTCCTTTGAGTTCTGCCAAAAACGGTACCATTTTCTTCAAGAAAACAAATAAAATCTATATTTTATTACAAGAAATATTATTAAGCTATATACATAGTTTTTTTAATTAATATATAACATCTTAGATAAAATCTATAGTTATTTACGTACCGGAAGATACACTGTTTCAAATAAAAACTTCAGTAATTTCTTATTATTCACTAGAAAGTAATTTATAACATTCCCGAACTAAAAACAAACATAATTATTATTCTAATTTTTACGTCGGATCAGAAATTTTGCTTTCCAATAATTTTTTATTATTTGTAATACTTTGAACGATTAAATTTAAGCAATCCAAACTTGAAGTTGAACTGGCAGCATCATAACCTGAAACAAAAGAAAAATTCATTAAATTTAAATAATTTTTTGCAAAGAAAAGGTTAAACAATTTTTTTAACAAATATGAGGACATATAGGTTGATATTGAAATATTCCATAGAACCACTGTGTCTATGAAACTGTAAAAATTAAAGTGAAGTTACAACTGATAATTTTAATAGTAAAAATAACTGGTCAAAAAATTGTAATACTAACAGATAAGTAAGTTTGGAATGTAAAATACCATCGGTGTATCACAATACACAACCACGAGTACATGAGTAAAGGGTACACCAGGTGTCTTTACAGCAAAGTTTAAAAACGAATATTGTTTTCCTTATACAACAGATTTCAAATAGACACCCGAATAATAATAATTAGAGTGCTGATTATATGCATTAATGTATCTGCATATAATTGTGCATATTCGTATTTTCTTTGCAAATGTTTGCATTTCATACAAAAATAAATCAAAATATGGTTTCAATTTTTGCATATTGGGTACCTATATATCAATACTTTTTACATATTATAAAGTTTTTGTATAGTTTTATAATAAATACATATAACTGCACATGCACATTTTATACCTTTTAAACCAAAATTTCATTTTATAAATTTAAAATTATGGTATAAAATTTATATTCCGGATATATCGTTAATATTCGCTCAAATTTGATACCACCTAATACAATACTTTATGTTACGTTGCGGAATATGTAAACAGTGGCTCAAATAATGCATGCCGCTCTTCTGAAAAATTATGTGTCCATTTATACTTAATTCCAGAAGTTGTACATTGTTTTGTTTATTTAATTTAATATTCTTGTGCAAGATGACAAATTCTAGTGCATATTGCTAGTTTTTAAAATAAATTCTTAGTTAAAATGAATAAAATTAAGTTGTATATCTGCATATATTTGTAAAATATTGCATATTTATTATATTTTGCGCATATATTTGGTCTTATTTCAATGCATATTGCATGCATATTTCAGTCACATTTGCCTGCATATAATCCGCACTATTATTAGATTAGTAGGTACAAAGACTCAATTAAGAGGGATGTAATGTGCTGGTCATATTTTTTATAAACACAGTTAATTATTATATCGTAATAATGTAATTTAAAATCTAACAACTTATCCTTGTATTTATGCGAAATACAATTTGTTCTGAACTCAAATATTTGTATAATCTACTCTAGACACAACACTATTATTTATAAACTAGTGCAAGACAATAAGAGAAATAAAACATGTTTTTGATGAATTTTGTTTGTGAACATTTAGTTTTAACGTTGAGAAACTACGCGTCTTAAGATACCTGAATCGTCGGTATTAAGATATTTATTTTGGTACAAGTCATTATTTTAATCACTTGCAATTTATCAGTGTGTTTAGTTCGCACCCGGATCTCTGTAAAGCAGTTTAAAAATAAACATAAATTTCATGGGAAGCAAGCGTGCATAACATGCCTTAAGGCTCTACACTTGTTGAACGAAATATTGCTGCAATAGAATCAGAATTCACGATTCTGGCTATATTGCTCAAAATAAAAATCTGAACTTTACCATAAGGAATTATGAAGCATTATTTGATCGAAAAATTCATACAATACATTGTTGCAACAACAATTAGAGAAAATAAGAAATAAATTATGCATTTTAATATTACGAATTATGGCCTTATTATTGCATATTTATTAATTTTGTTTTAAATAGTCGATTCCTTGCATTGTTCGTGAGAAAATATTTTTTGTCAAGAAAATTACACGTCTGACGAAAAAAATAGTAAAAAATCGGCCAAATTGATTATTTTTACTAATTTATTACTAAAATACCATTAAGTATTTCAAAGATATAATTTCTTAGCACTCTAGGGTCATCTTTTAACTATCTATACCTATATGAAATATGAACAGTGTAGGTGTAAGAGCTCAGTTTGTAATATAGCAAGGTCCCTTTTTCACTATATTTTTGGCACAAGTGTAGCGCCTTAAGCTAGCAGGATCCATTGGGTTGAATTACTTCAAGGCTATTAAAGGCTAAATTATGTCCCATGCCGAAAATAGTTAGCAGGGTGCAAAAATTTTTTGGACATCCGGAACTAAAATTCTTCTTTAGTCTTTATGTTTAGGGACTAAGGTTCTTAATTTGATCCCAAGGGATTATTTTTCATATTTAATCCCGTTGTCAAGGAATTGAATTAATTAATCCTGTTGTCAAGTAAATACGTGCTATTTGTTACAGTGTATCTATGGTAACAATATAAATATTTGTCATAAAGTTCAGTGTCAAAATTGTGTATTCTTTTAAACTACCTATTTTGTATTCGTTTGAGGCTAAAGTGCAAAAAATACCACAGGACTAAAGTAATTATTTCCCTCACCTTCGGCTCGTGAAATAAACTTCACTGTTAGTATTAAATCATGGACTTTAGTCCTTTAATATATAGTAAAATACAAATTCAAAAATAACACTTTGGATAATTAAAAGCTCATTGAAGGCTCTACCGCACTATACATAAAACCTAAATCCTTTGTTAAGTCCCCCGTAATCGTTTTTGGTAGAAGCTCTGAACAATAAATAATATAGAACCCAATATATTTCTCCTCTTGAGTCCCTCATACTAAGCTTTCCATATGGTTTCACGTTTGAAGTGATTTATCAATTTATTTAGGTTTTTTTCAAAATAAATTTTAGTTATAAAAATGTCGTTTCAAATCGGTCGTTTTTATTTAAATTGACAAGCTAGTATTTTTAAATCAATGAAATTGGTACATAATTAATCAAAGAAATCTTAATACTGATTCAAAATAATACAAAGTTGTTAATTACAAATAAGCGGTATTTTTTTTTAGTGATAATAGAGTGCCTATTTATTTATTTGATGAAATCAGTATACAAAATTTATGTTTTATTGAAATGTCATAATGTGAAGTAAAATAATAATTAAAAAATTTGATGTGGCCAACACATAGGTAACCTCCCGCATGGACATTGTAATATTTGAACTTAATGGACTTTTATTATAATAATTGTGTAGGTAATAAATTTTATATTCCACAAACATAATCAGCTCTTTGTTTAATAGATTATTTTATTTTTTAAATATTTATATAAAACTATGTCCAATCAATATTATATATCTGTAAATATGGTGTAACTAACATTTCAAAAACTCTACACCCTCCTTGCTCTACACCACAGACAATCGTCCTTGCCACAGATATCTGTTTGTCACTTTGACAATTTTATTTTTGCTTTCAATTTTATTTTCCATTTTGCGATTCACCAATCGTGGTAGGTAAAATTATGTATTTAAAAAAAAATTATATACATACACACACGCGCTCGCGCGTTTTAATGAAACATTAATTACTACACCCAGTGGCAGCAAAAAATTCATTTTGATTCGTAAGCAGCATATCAAACAACAAATGCCCATGTCACACCGGCATAGCAGGAAGCACGGTGCTCGATGGAACAAATGAATAACGTAAAAATTGTATCGCCGCTATTCCGTCGAGCATTTTGACATATGGAAATTTGTTGCTAATTTCACAGTGAGTCCTTAGTATAATTTTTTAGATTTGGTGAATAATTGATGTCAAAATAGTAACAGTAAGTAATTAGGAGATAATAATAATATAACCCTTTAAGCTTTTGTAAATATATGAACTAATTATCAATTTAATTAACACAAAGAATTGATGAATTTTAATTCTCAGCTGTCAAAAATAATTTTCAAAAACCTTCAAAGTACGAAATTTTCGTATGGCATTTTGCTATACCGGTGTGACACCCTTTTGACAGGATTGAACGAAGCAAAATGCCACATCGAGCACCGTGCTTCATGCCACGCCGGTGTGACATGGGCATAATACCCTTAACGTATATACTTGAAGTTATGAAACAGCCTGTATACATGATTTGTTCACATAAGAATTATTTTAACCAGTATACTACAATATTGTATAGTGCAGTGACGCGGCTAAGATCTCTGTTTAGTATAGGTACCAATGTAATAAAACTAGTTAATATAATATCTATGCATTTGTTGTTTATTTTTATTTGAACCTGTTATCCACAATATTCACGATAGTATTTAAAATTATGTGCCGCTCTGTTCTATAATTCAATGATTCAGACTCGAGTTAAAGATAGTAACACACGTATTTCAAGTTAATAGCAATAGAAGATGATGTTAACATAAAATGATGTAAGTTTGTACATCTCCGTATTTCTGAATTTGGGAGGTCTTAGAATTTTTTCACCTTTTACAAAAAAAATTTTAAAACACTACTTATGATTTCCTTAGCAGTTTTTTAATCTACATTAGATAATCTAATGAGAATAGATTTTCCAAGACCTCCATTATTTCCGCGTAGGTACAATTTACATTTTCGAGGTGAACGTCATAGTAGATAATAATTAATTATTCACGAATTTGTCCTTATTACATTTTTTATAAGTACCCATGACTAATGAGTAGGTACACTATATTGAAACGATTACTAAAATTTAAAATAAAACAACAATTTTTTTTCTGCGAAAGTGCGAATTAACATGTTTTCAGATATTAAAATCGATAGTGAAAGTAGGCTTTTTAAAAAAATGAGTGTTGAAAATAATTTCCACACTCTTTTTGTGCACTGAGTGCGAATTTTTCAAAAAGTACATTTTTCATACCTAAATCACTTTATTTGTAGTAATCTCTGTAACCAGTATTCAAATGGACGATTTTCACTGAATATATGAGACATAAATAATTTTACTTAACTAGAAATTGTGCAGTTACTTGAAGGTCAAAGCTTTCAGAATATATTTGACTTAATAGAGGCAAAAGTTCAGATTCACAATTAAGGTTGGTTTATAATGGATGTAACTACTGTTGACTTCTTCTGTGTTCGTCCACCTCTCTTCCTGACAACAGATCTTGTTTCCCGAAAATTTTTTACCCACAACCACAACGTAATCGATTTTCGGTCCGGAACTGCTTGACGACGGGGAATTTGGAATCGAATACGGAACGCGCGCTGGTCGGCGATTACAACGCGATTAAAGCGCGTTGCTCGTTCGTCCACATTATGTTTACGACTAAAACTTTTGTAACGCAAACGGCATATATACCGGCCGCTATACACGCCATTCCCATCCTTTTACGACCTCTTCACAATTCTCTCTTGAAACTAGGGAGTTTGTTTTGCCCCACCCTGTATAAAAAAATTCATCTAAATAAATGATTATTACAAGAGTTATTCGTGTTTAACATTAGTAGGTCTTATTTGGCCCATCCTGTAGATAAAAATATATTATCTAGTTAAAATTATCTAGTTAAGTTAAAACACTGATTCTTTCGGCCATGAGCATGGATATATACAATACTTACAAGTCATATTTCAGAAGTTATACCTACGTTGTTTTGTTTATTTTATATGATATTTTTGTGCATTGTTGACAAAATGTATTTTTTTCTGATTTATAACAATAAATTATTACCTAGTAAAAATGAATAAAATTATGTTGCATATCTGCATATATTTGTAAAATATTGCATATTTGTTTAATTTTGTGCATATATTGAGCATATTTTGGCCTTATTTCAATGCATATTGCATGCATATATAAATCATATTTCCCTGCATATAATCCGCACTCTACTAATCAGATACGTTACTTATAAAATAACGTACCTAGGTAAGTATATGAAAAATAAAAACTAATTCCTACGAGTTAATACTAATGATTTATAACTATAGAACGCCTTAGTAGTTACAATATAGTTTTCTGGCCTAACTCCATGATAAAAGAAACTAAAAAATCACACTGATAAATTAAGCAGTGGCCATTAGATAAAAATAAACACATATTTATTTCGACACAATCTTGATAGAACACTAATCGCTAGACTTATGAAACAAAAATACATTTCAAAAGTCAATGCGTATTTTTAATACAATAATTAGTTATGCGTAGAGACGAGACGAGATTTTTCACTTCTCGTCTCGTCTCGAATGTGAAAAATTTGATCTCGTCTTGATTATTATTATCTCGTCTCGATCTCGACCTAATTCAAATAATTTTTTCGCTGATTGACATTAAGTACCTACTATTTTTTAACAGCTGTCAGTCTGTAAAATGTCACTTTTGATCAGTACCTACCTTTCCTACCTAGAGAAGAAAAATACTTTTCTTCCGTTTTATGCGGGATTCCAATTGACTTTTCCTTCCTAGGGAGAAGAGTACTGACCAATCCAAAAATACCTCACTTTCGGCCCTAATAATAAAGCTACGCGTCGTCTATGAAACTCTACCCGCGGCAGTAATTATGTCATATTTTTGCCTGGTTAAACAAATTAATAACTATTTTGTTAACCCAGGAAATGACATATTAAGCACGCAATTGACATCGGATATGTCAATTTCCCAGTGTAGTCAATCGGGAAAAATGCAAAGAAGACTGGTTTCTTGAGCATTCTAAAATAAAATCATCTTCAAAATAATAAAATTTATTTTTTGTACTCATAACCCAGGAAATGACATATTAAGCACGCAATTGACAATCGGAAATGACAATTTCCCAGTGTAGTCAATCGGGAAAAATGCAAAGAACACTGGCTTTCTTGAGCATTCTACAATAAAATCATCTTTAAAATAACAAAATTTATTTTAATGAATGTTATTTTCCACGATTTTCATGTATTAAAACCCACAAACAGCATCGATTTACTCGTATAATAATTATGAAATAAATATGAGCGCGCTGCGCGCCATCTATCAAACGTGTGCCGCTTTTTTATAAAATTTCCTGTATATTCGTAACTTGAATGAATTTGATTATAGTTTTACTCGTTACAAAAAACATTGTACAAACCTCTTGCGGAAAGACATCATCCCAGCATTCTCGTAAATGAAACCCTCGCTTCGCTCGTGTTTCAAAAAATCGCTCATGTGGCATAAAAACCTTCCCAAATTTGGTTCGTAAATAACTATATTGGTTTTATTCACACGTTTATTAATAATAATTGCATTATTTCCTAAAATTGATAAGTTGACTACATAAGATGCGAGGTGCGGGCAATATTCGTAATTATTATAGACAAATTGTTATATTACTTAAGTCATTAAAAGTTATTAAAATTAAAACTACACATTAAAAAAATTTGGCCCTTCGACCTCAACTCCCCCCCTCCCTGAGTGCGCCAATAATACTAATAATACGTAAATTTGCATTTATTCTACATATAATAAAGATAAAAAGATGCTGTTCATTTCTGAAAATTTAATTTTAAGGCAGGTATTTGATCTTGAATTAAAAAAGTTTGGCGTTTCGCCTACGGCGCATTTTCTTATAAAAAAAATTATAATTATTTTAATAGTTATAATCTCTTTCCAATAATGGAACCCAACAGCCCTTAAAGAAAATTGTAAATACATCTCGGAAGGCGCTGATTTTTTTACCCAAGCGCTCAAATTTGTTAAGACGGCCCTGAAATAAACACGCAATAAAGTTAACAAATACATAACTTTGGTCCTATTACACGCGATTTTAATTTCTTTATTATATGCTAACGTTATTTCGACTTTTTGTTTTAATTAAAATTATTCTTTAGTAAGAACAATAATATTGTTATTTGTGATTATCCTGAACATTTCCTGCAATCCGACTATTGTTTGTAACATTATACACATCAGCCTGCATGAACGTTTTTTTTTATACATAATTTTCATATGTTAGTATTTTTGTATGTATATGTCGTATGCGTATGTTTCTAATTAAATAAGTCTGACACGTCTTTTAAGTATCCATAAATTTAATAAGCTTGGCTACACAACGTGTTAAAAAAACGAAGACATTACAAGACAGCGTGTGTACTTGTTTTTGCACTTGATATACCTACATCAGTGTAATAGATCCCCATCTATTTTAGTATATGTTTTATTGGCTCAGTAAATGAATTTTAATTAACAGCTTGAGTGTTTACACCTGAAAACTTGTTCTTATTTCGGTATACCTGGTGCGTAGTGTTATTTTGTAAAGTGTGGATTCGTTCACCTAGCTTAATAGTGCTAGTTCGTACGCTCAGATCCTTTTACCTGTACCATCTTAGCGGGGGTTACAAAATCCGTGTTAGTTCGCGGAGATCCACTGAACCTAGTACTCATGCTTCGGCTACGTTATTTTAATATAATTGAGTTTTTAAATAAATTTGTGGAGAACAGCTAATAGCAAAAACGAACTAGTATTTTACTTTACTTCAAAATACGATTAAGTACTTATTATTATTTAATTTTTCTTAACGTGTTCGTCTACCTTAAAATTTTATAGCATTACAGAGATGTACGCCTCCCACGTTTACTTTAATTATAATTGAAATATATGATACTTTTACATGGATGTCTTAATGCTTCTATATTTTTATTTTTTGTTTTTGGCCCAGGAATTTGAAGTAAAAAAAAATTTAAATGATGTTTTTTGCGGTTTTTGTCATTATTTCATATTATTTTTTTCGGTCACTATGAATGACTAAAATATATTTATCTACGATAGTGTGTAAAATTGACAATTAGTTGTCAGTTTTTAGTTTGTAAAACAATTGTTTAAGGCGCTACACTTGTGCCAAAAATATAGTGAAAAAGGGACCTTGCTATATTACAAACTGAGCTCTTGTTAGTACACCTACACTGTACATATTTTATATATAGATAGTTAAAAGATGACTCTAGAGTGCTAAGAAAATATTTTTTTGAAATACTTTATGGTATTGTAGTAATAAATTAGTAAAAATAGTCAATTTGACCGATTTTTTACTATTTTTTTTCGTCAGATGTGTAATTTTCTTGACAAAAATATGTTCTTCGCACTCTCATGAACAATGCAAGGAATCGACTATTTAAAACAAAATTAATAAATATACAATAATAAGGCCATAATTTGTAATATTAAAATGCATAAATTAATTCTTATTTTCTCTAATTGTTGTCGCAAGAATATATTATATGAATTTTTCGATCAAATAATGCTTCGTAATTACTTCTGGTAAATTTCAGATTTTTATTTTGAGCAATATACCTAAAATCGTGAATTCTGATTCTATTGCAGCAATATTGCGTGCAAGAAGTGTAGAGCCTTAATAGCAAGATTTCATTAGTCACGGGTTGCGAGCAACGAGTGGTTAAAGCTTTAAAACACGCAAAAACATTCGCACAACAATCGGTAACTAACGTGAAAATTTTCTTGTCAAAGCAAACTTGTTTTGATCCTAATTCAAATTTAAAAGGATTTTTTTATATTTTTCGAGTTTTTTAAATTCTATCGTAGATAAAATCTTATACGATACACACACGTAAAGCGCTCGTGTTTCAATTCGAACCCGTTTGTGACTAAATATTTTGTGGCGGTCGCTCCTACTCGGACCGCGTGCGCACCACTAGCTCAACAGCTACAGTGGTCTAACGGTCAGCGCTTCTGACTACCACCGTACGGTCCCGGGTTCGATTCCCGCCGCCGCAACTCTCCATCGCGTCTAAGGCAGGGCATGGCTTACAGCCTTACTGACGAGTCCAAGTAAGCATGCCCGGGACGAAACGCAACAACATCTCAGGCTCATTGGCGTGCCGACCCACAAACGCCAAAATTTGCTTTACGTACTTGTATCGTAAATAACTATATGAGTAGGTAAGTAGTAGTAGTAGGTACCTAATATATTAATCTATTTGTATAATAAGTAAAAAAAAATACAGTAAGTATAGCGGGAGGTCTTATGCTGGCCACATCAATTTTTGTATTATTAAGTACCTACTTTAGAATTTTGTGTTGTCTATTTTTTATTTCTTTACCTATATATAATTTATTATTTAAAAAAAGTTCTTTGCCCCTCTCTTCAAAAATTTTCTGATGCAGCCCATGCTTTAAGTCGTTGTCGCTGGTATCACTATCGATTTAACAAGTAAAATCCTGTATTCTAAAATTATGAAGATTCGTATTTTAGATTTTTATCAGCTAATAGAAATTCGTTCACACTGTATTAGCAACGCCTACAGCAAATCTGGTGCCTGATTGGCCAATTACTATGTTTACACTTATTTTGGCCACGCCCACATATCAACTGACTCCGCCTGTCTTGTATTTTATGTTTGTCAGTACAGTTCCTGTAAATTCCATTTAGCATTTGAATTTACTATAATATAGGTAATTAAACTGATTATTAAATAATAAATTTCAGAATATTGGTTCTGAGCTGCTGTTTCATCGAGGTTTGAATATAATATTTAGGTTCTACCTACTTAGTGTAGTGTGTAGTTGAAAAATCATTCTTGAAGATGGTAATATTGGATTTTCAATGAAAACAAAATAATTACGATTCTAACTATAAATTGACAGTAAAAATTTAAACCCTCTTATGCATAACTTTTTAAATTTTGTACTTTTCATATTTAAAAAATCTGTTGTTCACACTACGACTAAAATATACCGGGTATAGACTATTTTAACTTAGGAAATACAATGTTAAAATTTTCATTTCGCTCTATTAATTTTTGCCTTTATTGATTTTGGAACAAAAGTGTAAATAGGAAAAAAAGAGGTTTAGAATAAAAAAACTGCATTGAATAAACATGAAATAAAAATTGACAATTTAGGCTAGTTTCAGACTGTCATGTAAAATTAAACAAACCAACAATAATATACCTAAGTGTGGAAAGGGTATATTGAAAAACTAGTGAGAGTTAGCGAGTTCTCCTATCATAGATCCATTCTTTCTCTATTAACTGTTAATAAAAAATATTTTCCTGAAAGTCTATAAAATAATCTGTTAGTTTACTCGCAACGAAAACACTTTTACTGTATTTTTCAACTTCAAAATGACATTGCATTGCTAGGATGCTGCAAAGTACGAGTTTCGGGCTGGTTTCAGGCAGCCGTAGTAGTGGGGGAAAAATCGAGAGTATTCTAGGAATTCGGCAAAAACGTAGATGAGGCATACGTATTATTCATATACCTACCTATTTCTGCTAGTTTTTTATTGTGTTTTAAATTAAAGTTTACAAACACAACCGTAAAATTTGTATTATCGTATTTAAAGGACTCCAGAACATGTTTGTCTACAAAATTGATAATTTTGACCCGTTACGTGCCTAAAGAACGTTGCGTTGGTAAGATAAGACGTAAGGAAAACAAGTATTTTTGTACATTTATTAATCATACATAGCGCATTCAAGTTTTAAAATCGTTATTTAATGTTGAAAAAAACATTTTCACTAATTGACACTCCACAAAACAAATTCACATTAAGTATAAAAATAAAACAAGAGACAAAACAGCGTCGATATCAAAGAAACCAAGAGCCATAGCGGCCGCGGGCACAGTAGAATCAGTGCAGTATATTCTAAAAATACACAAGACATCAAAAAACAGCCATCTCGCCTGTTGCCTATAAACTACTGTACAGTAAGTATTAAACTAATGACTTGTTAATAAACTGTTTAGTTTGTGGCGAAGAAATGGTGACAGAGGATATTTACAGGTTGTTCCAGAATTATTAGCAGATTTGCTTTGTTTGAAAAAATTGTTTCAAATGTTTATATTCAGACATTGATGATTTATGAAATAAATTTTTACACGACATGCGGAGAAATAGTTATTTGTTTCATTAATACAAAAAATGCATGATTTTGGGACGAGTAAGACGAATAATGAAACATAATATTTTTTCGCTAGCCACTTAAATAGGAGATGTAATTTCATAATTTCATTTAAATTGACATATCCTCATATTACGCAACAATTAAAATGTAAACATACTAACCATGACAACAACAATGTTTTTTTTTATATTAGGAAGAATAGATTTACTTTTTGTACAATTATTGCTATGGTAATAATACACAATCCCCAAATGGCCTCCTTTTTTACAAAAAACAATGACAGAACTGCATCAAATACGTCCGGTTGGCGGAAAATATAATATTCTTCTCACGAAATAGTGAGGAAAAGTAAGTTTTCCCTTTCTAGAGAGGAAAGTAAGTGTTACTATAAATACCAGTGCTGTTTTAAGATAAAAGTTTTTAAAATTGTAAGTAAATTTATTATTTTATTGAAAATTCTGATTTTATTGTGATGTACTGTAAACCATTATTTTACAATTATTATGTTGTACTTTCTTTTTCTACAATTTCACGATTTTACAAAATAAATTTAATTTGGCATATTGACTGCAGTGAAACATTCTGGCTATGTTGGTCAAAATTAAAATCCGAAATTTTTATATAAGTAGGTAATAACAAAGCGTCGTTTAATTGAAAAATTCATACAATGTATTGTTGCGACAACAATTAGAGAAAAAATAATTTTTGTTTTTTAATATTACAAATCGTGACTTTATTAACACATATTAATTAGGTTTGTTTTAAATAGTCGATGGCTTGCACTGGTCGTAGCTCGTACGAGTGCTATGAAAAAATTTTTTGTCAAAAAAATCCACAAATGATTAAAAAATCTGATATTTTTGTCACAAGAGTACCGCCTTAAGGAGGCGTGCCAATAGTACCAATAATTTGAAATATGTAGGTGACACCAGTGACACTTCTAATATTTCTGCTTAAAACATTTTGAATCAGTAAGGGAAAACAATAGTCAGTTTTTAGAAAACTGCAATCAAAATATTTTTAATTTTAGAGCTGAAGTTTTTAATTCCAGTTTTCTAAAAATATATGTTGCGGACGCGGACTAGAGCATGCCATATTTTTTATTACTTATATGTTCATATTTACCCAGAAAAATGCCTCTGTATTATAAGAAAAAACATGTTATAGATTGAAATAAATTATCAGAACTCATAATAAAATGATTTATTTATTTAGGAATTAGTTCTGTAATAATAATTATTATAATACGACGTTTCGAGAACGTAAATCTATCTATATTATAATATACTAAGAAGAACACATCCAAATAGAGACATGATATACACTTGAATGTGTATTTAAAAACCAACAAAATGCTGTGTTCGCAATAGTTTTTAAATGTATCGTAACACACTGTATATAAAAAGACATTATGTTAAGTCTAAATACCTACAGATATAAATTTATTTTTATTGGCCGCCGGGAATTTAAAAATAAACGGAAAGTAGTAAAACTTGTAGAACTTTCAACATCACATTTCAATTTTAAAATAACTAAAAATTCAGATTTACAGACGGATTGTATGTTTTAAAGATTGCCAAAAGATTTCATATGAAAAATATTACATAATTAATTATTTTGATTGGTAATAATGAAAATTAGGTATAGGTATTTAATTTTCTTCGACAACTTTTAAATAGGTACCTATTGTAATATGTAATCATATTTTTTTTTACATTTAGTAAATATTTAGATAAAAAATATAATTTTACAAATGTCAATACTCGACTGTCTCATCTATACAGGGTGGTTTTGAAGTTAATGTCATAAATTTAAGGGTAAGTACGAGGGTTGTCCTTAAAGTAAGGTTCCCAGTGATTTTTCACAGTGTAAAACATGTTTAATTCCAAAAATGCGTACATTTTTGGAAAGTTCAGACTTTTACCTATTTTTCTACATAGTCGCCACTGCGGTCAATGCATTTTTGCATGCGGTGTACGACCTTTTGAATGCCCGACTAAAAACATCTGCCGCCAACTCACGCAGATACGTCCGGAACACTCCTCATCATGGACGTCAGTACCGCCCGTTCTTGAACTCTCTGCACCATTTGCGCACGTGTTGTAGGCTCATACACTTGTCTCCATAGATTTCGCATAGCTGGGAATGGGTTTCTACCGGCGCAATGTTTTTTGCAGACAGTAAACGGATCACCTAGCGCAGCTAACACATAAATTAAACATGTTTTACACTGTGAAAAATCACTGGGAACCTTACTTTACGGACAACCCTCGTAGTATGACATCATGAGTAC
This sequence comes from Agonum fuliginosum, assembly GCA_947534325.1. Lineage (NCBI taxonomy): Eukaryota > Metazoa > Arthropoda > Insecta > Coleoptera > Carabidae > Agonum > Agonum fuliginosum. The sequence goes on from OX384044.1 coordinate 18,754,129, forward strand.
ATGAATAGATTACGAAAGAGAAATAATTTTTAAAAAATTCGAAAAATTAAGGGTAGTTTACCTGCGGAGCATTTTTGTAGTACTGCACTGGATTCGTTTTCTTATTAAACACAAACAATAGAAGTAGGTAATCAACATCTTAAATTACATAATAGTAAAATAAACAAACAAAATTTAATTATTTTTAAAGAAACAATAATAAATTACTCCACCAGTGACAGTGGCAACAAACTATTTTTGACTGGGAAACATGGAAATTTATTTTGCGATTAAAAAAAATTGTTTCTGTTTCGTAATGTAGGTACACATGTCATACTAGTTACCCTTAAATTTATGACATTAACTTCAAAATCACTCTATAGTAAAAAAACAGTCTAAAAACGTCATTGATCTGAGAAAAATGACGTCTCTCGACTGATTTACATCGTAATCACCAGGAATACTTAATTTTATTTTTATTCTCTCTTTTAAGTCAGAGACGTAACTAGGATTTTTTAGGTGGGTCAAGGGTGGGCCAATAAAAAATTAAATTGGGTCACACTTTTCATAGTAAAATTTTTGTTTTGAAAAATACAGAATAAGTGTGCGAAAAAAAATTACTGCTGAAGGAATTTGACTTAGTTTCTCGTGAAATTAATTTCGTAGGAAAACAGTAGGTACCTACTCAGTTAAGAATATGATATCAAATATGTAAATAAAAATTGCACGAGCACTCAGACTGACAAGTGAATTATATTATTATATTAAGTATATCTATATTCAACAATACAACATACCAGCAAATATATATATATATATATATATATATATATATATCCATCCGCTATACATATATTCATAAATATTTATTTTGCCCCCAATTAAGTTAACCGGAAGTAGTACTTTTTGAAGTTTGATTATAGTTTTCCTTAAATAAATTGGTACATTATTTATTTATGACAATTTTTGCAATTAAAAATAAAAGAAAATATAATTAATCTATGGCTACAGTTAATTTTAAATACAACTTCCGGTTTGCGGATTTCTACTAAAATTGTCAGTTCATACGTCCATACGCACACACACAGACATCATCGTGAAAATAGTAAATTCGTATTGTAGAGACCCTGAAACGTGCGTATCCACCAAAAAATTTTTGATCCATTACCATACCTCTCTTTTTTGGAATGAGGCAAGAGGTAACAAAAATATAAACTACTATGGTAAACTTGATTAAAATTGATAAATATAAAGATGTGACAGATCGACACAGTAATACAGAATATGGAACAAAAGTGGAACGAATGAACACTTACTTGTTTACCCCCCGCTGGGACAGGATTATAAAGCCCAGGTAGAAAACCCTGGCCAGGTAAAGTGCCACGATACGATACTATTTTTGATGTACCACAAAAGTATACAGGACGAAAGTATAGAGATGTGCCTTTTTAAAATTTAAAAAATTAATTTCTATCATAAGACATAACCGTGTAAAGTTAGCATAAAATAGGGAAAAAAATTGAATTTTTCGGCATTTTTATATTTATGTACAATTTTTTAATCAAAATTTTAAAAAGGCACATCTGTAGATCCATTCTTTCTCTATTAAATCCTTGTTGAAATAAAATTTTACCATTCTTGTACTGGCCACAAAACACTCGCTACGTTAGTACATTTTATGCTGGATATTAGGTGGTAGACGGGCCTCTTAAGGTTTACATTAAGTATATGTTTACGTTTAAGAGCATTGCAAAAAACAGCAATTTTGTAGAAATCATTTTACACTGGCATAATTCAAAGTATTTCTTTCAAAATCTTTGCAAACGAATTTAAAATCTTAGATACATGGGAGTTACACTTTATTTTGTGTTAATATATGCATTTTGGATATACAAATTAATATTAAAAAAGTAAAAATTTGAATAATATTTTTCAAAGGAAAATAAATTTTAAACACAATATGACATGCTTATCCCCAAAGTGGCATTCATTAACTTTAAGATAGTGAAATAGTACTTTGTGTTTGTGCACCTAGGGAGGAATAGCCTTCCCTCCCGTGGGACACACAATATTTTACGTCACGAGGGTTGGATATCAGGCAGGCAACATTCAGACCACCAGCCCTATGATATTACAATTACGAACTGCCCGAACATGCAGTTCATTGTTCAGAAATAAAAGATTTATATAGGTAATAATTGTTGAATTAAAAAAACATTGTTTGAATTTTTTGTTAATTTTTGAATTTTTCTTCAATTTTTATAGTGATGCGTCGAGACGAGACGAGACGAGATTTTTCACTTCTCGTCTCGTCTCGTCTAGAATTAGAAAATTTTGATCTCGTCTCGATTATTTCTCGTCTCGAGTATTGTTATCTCGTCTCGATCTCGATCTCGTCTCGATTTCTCGACCATTTTTACTAAAAAAAATTTTCGCCGATTGACATTAAAAGTGCTATTTTTGACAGCTGACAGTCTGTGAAATGTCATTTTTAATGCCTAGGTAATTAAATTATTTTTTTCAATACCTCCACCGAAAACGCCACCTTTCTTCTCTATTACTAGAGACGAAATGGAGGTATTTCTGACCGATCAGTACCTTGTCCACCTAGAAGGAAAAGTACTTTTCCTCCCGATTTATGCGGGATTTCAATTGACTTTTCCTCCCTAGGGAGTAAAAGTACTAACCGGTCGGAAATATTTCACTTTCATCCCTAATAATAAAATATTTAATCTAATAATTTTACATGGTCAATCCCAGTAAAATGATAGATCTATGTTGACAGGTTGACTTGACAATTTAATTGAGTTTGACTATGACAACAACAACAACAAAAAGGCGAATTAGTGGAAAAAAATTAAAAATTGTTGAATAAAGTAAATAATTTTAAAAATTCGAGAAATCTCGACGAAAATGTCGAGATTCGAGAATCTCGACATTGTAATCTCGTCTCGACTTTTTTTTTTACAAAAATCAGTCTCGTCTCGACGAGACGAGAAATTTCGAGACGAGACGAGACGAGATTCGAGAAATTCTCGTCTCGTCTGCATCACTAAATTTTTAATTTATAAACATTCTCGAAATCACCTTTCTTGCAAGCGGGAAGAAAACACTGTTTTCCTCCCTAGGGAAAACTGTGCTTTCCTCCCGCGTGGGAGGAACGCACTTGCTTTTCTGCCGCGCGGGAGGGAAAACTCGCTTCCCTCCCTCCATTAGCAAGAGGAAAACACTGCTTTCCTCCCCCGAGTGACGTAAAAATAATAAAGATATCTGTAAACCTGACCTGTAATTTGAAATCACGTCGTTTTTACTTCCTTGTACGAAGTAAGGAAGTATTGTAATCGCGAAAAATTTCGGTTCTCAGATTTTGACGGAAATATCCGTTTTGACCTTTTCTGAATCCATTATGACTAGTTTCGACGTGACGTCTGTACGTACGTACGTACGTACGGACGGACGGACGTATGTGTGTCGCATAACTCAAATACGGTTAGACGTAGAAAGTTGAAATTTTGTATTTAGGACTGTTATAGCATCTAGTTGTGCACCTCCTATTTTTGGTTTCAGTCTACAAACCGGAAGTAGTACTTTTTAAAAATATTTCGATAAATATTTAATTTTAGACAATTTTTTTTATTTTAAATGAAAGATTATGTGATTATTACCTACAATCGGTATTTTATAAATATTTTTTTATCTGCTATCATTTAAAAATAATTAAAGTATATATTTATAATTTATAGTATTTCGGTATCTTGTAGTCCATGATCGATTAACATTTGTTACTACGTAAAATTTAAATGATTATGACATGACAGTGACAATAGTAAAATATGCTTTATATCTTCTTCTGCAGTTTAAATAAAATGACTAAAATATATTTGTGAGTATACTAGTATAATAAGTTAAAAGAATTTTTAATATTATTTTACATTTTAGTTATTAAGAAAAGTATGAACACACAAGGCGTACAAGGAAGTCATGTGGTGTCCACGTCAGATTTTTTGTTAAAATCAAGCAGTTCAGCGCTAGGGTTTAGCGGAGAAGTTTTCAAGGAGAAACTTCCCCCGTCGCAATAGTATACCAACATGTAGCTCAGATGACCGTAGGAGAAGGCACCTTCTTATTAAAACCAGAGATCCTCGATTTTCATATATACCAATTGGTCCCATAAATTGGTCGCTCAGAAGGTCGATTGTACGAGTATACAGGGTGTTCATTTTAAGTGGCGCCCTATTGCTAACTCGAGAAGTATAAGAGCTACGAAGTTGGTTAAATTAGCAAACAATTTCTATTTTATATGACTACTTTAATGAACGAAACAAGAATTTTTCTAGACCAGTGGTTCTCAAACTACGGGGTGCAACTTTCATATTTCAAATGGGGACCTATTTTTTACTTGCTTATTCGATTCAGTATATTTTTCTGAATTCAACGAGATGTTAGTTTCATAAGCTTGCATAACAAAAATATAAGAAAAACGCTATTGAGAATTATGATAATTTAATTTAAATTTGATTGTTACAAGAGTGCTATGGAAGAAAACAATTGAATATTTTGTTTCATATTAATTGTTAGTGAAAAAGATTCTAGTATAACACTGATCAGACCAAATAAGGTCGAAACACGTATCCGTTATTTACCGCCACTTAGTATTTCGAACCCTGAACTCAGACACGCAGTATAGCGATCTCCTGATTAAAATCAAAGAATCTTTTTCATTACAAATAACAATTAATATGAACCAAATATTCAATTGTTTTCTTCCATAGCACTCTTGTAACGATCAGATTTTAATTAAATTATCGTAATTTTCAATAGCGTTTTTCTCATGTTTTTGTTATGCCAGGGTATGAAACTAATATTTCGTTGAAATATTCAAACTCTGCATCCTCGCATGTAAGAATTTCATGCGCTCGGGCATGTCCGTAGTACCTACTTCGTTCGATAGTTCGGGCTATATGATACGTGCTCAATTGACTAACGTACGCACAATCACTTTGTGCGTTTCTTAAGATTTTTTCTGTAAAATTAAAAGCAAATATTGGCTTACATGGATGCCAAACTCTATGAATGCAATAAAATATAATATCTAAAATAAAACTACTTAATAAAGGAAATAAATTTAACAAATTTATTCAATATTTTAAATCAAAAATATTTTCATTGCGAAAACTTCTGTGCAACAGAGTTTGAAGCATGGCTTTGAATTTAAAGCAGTCAGAGTTGGTTCGTTTCTGTGTGGAGGGATGAGATAAGATATAAATCGGATATAAGATAACCTTTTGTTGTTATTTATTGTTGACATAATTATTTAAGTATTATTCATTGATGATGTTAGTAAATGTAAGTATTTCTTTTTTATTTAAAGTGATTGTGGGTCCTTGAAAAGAATATATTTTAAATTGTTGATATAAAAGCATTCAAAAATATACCTTTTATGTCCAAAAGTGCTTCCCTTCTTTCCAACATCACGCCACGCCACTGGTATATCCTATTAAATATAAAAGTAAATATGATGATGTGGCCACCACAAGACCTCTCGTTATATATATATATATATATATATATATATATATATATATATATATATATATATATATATATATATATATATATATATATATATATATATATATATATACTACTCTTTTTACTACTATACAAATATTATAGGTACCTACTTACAAAATAGTCATTTAGTTAACTGTAGAAGAAGGTATACATGGTGTGTCACTATTGGCACTGTCATTCTGTCACTATCATAATTAATTAAATTTTTCGTAGTAACAATTATTGTTAAACAATCATGGTTCACGAACAACAAGATATTGTTGAAGTTTCATACTCTAATACTTTAATTCCTAAAGTACTATGACACACAATTTATAAAATGCTAAAAATTGTAGATAATAATAATATATAATCTTTCATTTGAAATAAAAAAATATTGCGATAAATTAATTATTTATCAAAATATTTAAGAAATGTACTACTTCCGATTTGGGGATTGCTTGAAAAAAAAACTGGGTTCTTAAGATTTGTATTAAGAAGTTATATATATATATATATATATATATATATATATATATATATATATATATATATATATATATATATATAATATGCATTGAAATAAGGCCAAAATATGCTTAATATATGCACAAAATTAAACAAATATGCAATATTTTACAAATATATGCATGCATATTTTATATATATTTTATTTTTATTTATTTTTATATATTATTTTATATTTTATTAATTTTTACTAATAATTCATTTTTATAAATCAGAAAAATACTACATTTTGTAAACAATGCACAAGAATATCATATAAAATAAACAAAAAACAACGTAGGTATAACTTCTGGAATACGACTTGTGTGCCTACCTACCTTTAAAATAAATACTACTGTAGGTATCAAATTACATACATATAAAATTTATAAAAAAATTAATTTTTTCGGTTAGAAGGTACAAAATATGCAGTTATATGCATTTTTAATAAATATAGGTATGTAAAAAATATTAAAATATTCAAAATATGCAAAAAATGTACCTATACCATATTTTGATCTATTTTTGTATGAAATGCAAACATTTGTAAAAAATACTAATATGCACAATAATACAATATATGCATATGCATATAATCCGTACTTTTTCATGTTTAATTTTTATTTCATAATAAACCGAAATAACTAAAAATTGTATTCCTTGATCAAAGTAAAAAATAGAAGAGGGGAGGGGTTGATACACATTCTGATAAAAAATATCCCCCCCCCCCAAATTTCCTGGATTCGCCCCTGACTAAAACGTGCTTATCCACCAAAAACTCACACTCGAAAATTTTGACCCACCATAATACCTCCCTTATAGAATATGATACGATAGGTAAAAAAATGAATAATATAGGTTCATGCTTCCTTCTGCTATCCAAACCTTTTGCGAATACTACACTGATGCAAAATTCGACTCATTCCGTTGCATGCTACAAAAGTGGAAGCGGAAAGTGTTTGAGACCGCCTGTCTGCCTATGAACCAACTACCAGACACAGCACACCGTAGCGTGGCCAAACTTTCGCCTCGGAATTCAGGCAGCATGTTCTTAAAATACACAAATTAAGTGTAATATTTTGTGTTTATACTTCTAAGCTATATAAATCCCTACGGATCCATTTGATAGTATTTCTAAAATGTTACAACTTCCGGCCTAGGGTTCTAAAGTGCATTTCGACACGATTCTTGCATTAAACACAGCGATCCACCCTTACCTAATACATCTCCAAAACGTGACAAATCTGTTTTTCAAATTGTCGTCTTCTCTGCAAATTTCAAGAGGTGGAGAGAGTTGTGTTTCAGTGATTCGTTAAGTGGTTTGTTCACTCCAAGTAAATTTAAGGTGTATTCTTGTGTCACGTGTCAGTCTACTCGAACTACGCAAAAAAATTGTTAAGTGTATAGATTTGAGATGAAAGAAGTCTAATAACTAATAAACAACCGGCGTATATATTTATCTTTGTCGTACTTGCATTGTCTAATGGTATGGATTCAACACGTTTACTTTCAAAAATTCAAATTGTTTCAAGTAAGTCACGACATGCATAGAAAAGCGTTCATTGTTGCACTCAACACTGTTATTGTAAGCAGTGTTGTAACTTATCTAGATAAATAATCTAGATAATATACTTTTATCTATTATCTTATATAGATAAATCTTTTCTTATTTATCTATTATCTCATCTAGATAAAATTACAAATTGTATTTATCTATTTTTAAAATATCATCTAGATAATAATTTATGTAAAATTAACCAACTTTTTACATTTCTAATTCTAATTAGTGGTTTGATTGGGTGCGAAAAATAAGAACTTAGTCGCACTCACATAATAATATATAATATGAAACAGTATGTTAGTGTTTCATATCATAATAATAATTAATAAAACTCAGGTAAACACAAAATTGTACGGAGCGAATATTATTTTAATTTTTTCAGTTCGATATTTACATCACTATGTAAAATAAAATATTAAAACAAAACATTATAAAATAGTTATTTTACAAACTAGTGTGTTAATGAGGGCGATTAATAATTGAGACATTTTAACGCATAAGAGAAGCGAACGCGTTAATTGTTGAGATTATTAATCGCCTAATAACACATGAGTTAGTTACAATATTTTTTCGTTGGTCATACCTTTTTAATTTGAAATGTTTTAAATTTTATTCCATATCAAATTAGGTTAGTACCGCTTTAAATGTTCATTAATTTATTTATTACACATTAAAAATATATAATACAAATTTTTAATAAGGTGTGCCTACTCTAATTATTATTAGTTTTGTTAATATTTATATTAACATTCGTAACTGTACAGTTAGTTAAATTGAAGGATGGCGTAGATACATTGTCTGTTTTGTATCACCACAATTGTATCGACAACAATGGACAACAAAACAACAACAATCAACTGTTTTCAGGGAGAAGCGGGTGCAGTTAGTTCACTTAATATTGCTTAGCAGTACTAAACCCAAGGTTTTTTCGTTTTTAGAATGATGTTATTGATTTATTAATTTTGAAGCAATTCTACGTGAATATTATTTACCTAGAAGTGTGAAAATCATTTCTTTTAATTCTGTTTTGCATTTTGGTAAAACTTAGAGCTGGTCAATATAATACAATATTACGTGTGCTGAACGCAGCCAATAAATCGTTTATTAATAAAAAAATCATACATTTATAGGGGTTATTAATGCATGATTTTTTTACATTAATGATAGGTACTCATTAATAAACGATCAACAGAAAAATATTAAGACAAAACATTATAAAATATATATTTAATCATGATAACATGATTAAATAAATAAACATAAAAATGTACATATTTTTTAAAATAGTGTTAAATTCAAAACTTTACAAATTTCATAGGCGCCCAATACGCGAGGGCCGCAAGGCCATGGCTCCGCCGAGCAGAATTTTCCACCCTGGAAGAAAAGGTTGTCCGCTCTAATAACATCAGATTGGTGGTGTCTTGCACCAAAATTAATAAACATTATATTAATTTTACTTCTGTGACCTACAAATTTATTTTTGCACGTGAAATGGATGAAAAACATATGCAAAATCACATTCCTTTAAAAAAATTCTTTTCATTGTACGTATTGATTCAACTTTTGTACAACAAATTACGCATATACAACCGGGACAAAATTTGGATTGAATTAGTTAGGTAGGTACTACCTATTATTTTTCACATTTTATTAGTTTTCAATCATAGGCGTAGTCAGGGGGGTTTTGGGGGTTAAACCTACCTCTCCTCTACAGCTGTTATCTAAATGCTACAATAATTTATTTTTTTAAATGAATTATTTATTTTAATTTTTATAAAATATTATGTAATTCGTCTGTACGAAAAAACTTTACTTTTAATGGAATAGCCTTTAACCTAGAATCCAATAAAATTTTCGCCGGCGGTAAGTAAATTACTTACCGTTCTGTTAATTCACTTACCGTTTTGTTTAGCCTAGCAACCGGTAAGATCAACATATTGTCTTGGAAACAGGCATGGTAAGTTGATAAAAAAAGAACAATTTTGCAAAAATAATAAAACTTACCTACCTACCTACTATACATTTGTCTTTATTTTTCCCTTTAGAATAAAAATGAAAATTGTAACTATGAAGAATATAATATAAAAATTATCGCTCAATACTAGGCAAAATTTATTTATAGGTACATTTTTATTTATAAACCAAAGAGGCGTGCAATAAGTATGAGATTTTTACTTTGAGAAACCATAATTCCTGTGGCAACCGGTAAGTTTAATTAAAACCATGATAATAATTCAACATTTTGACTTGTGCTAATTTTGCTAATTAAAAACATGTTACTATTAAATCTACTTATAGATCTAGGTACTACTGTATCTTAAATAACTTGCGATGACTTTTAGTGTTTTTTGTCTTTTTAATTATAGTTGGCAACGTGCAAGAATTGCATGTTTCAAGAAACAAAACTTTATAAATACAAGAAAAAAATCTGATGTGGCCAGCACAGGACCTTCCGCCATACTTAGTTTATTCTTTTTACTTATTATACAAATATATTAATTAGGTACCTACCTACTACTACTACTACTATCAGATTCAGAATTATAGTCAGTTGGGTTTAAAGATGAATAACTTGGTAAAAAATAATCAAAAAAAAAATGAACCAAACTTTATACTATGCACATTTGTACGATATTTTATAAAGTTACAAATTTTTAAATTTATTTGTGTAGAAATAACAACAATTTATATTAAAAATGAGCTATGATTTTGTGACCTTTTTTGAATCTATTAATTGTCCTTTGTGGCACATCAAATGATACCTATAGTTCGTTTTTTAAGAATTATGTTTGATTTATACTGTGGAGAACTTTCAATCTAGTTACAAAATTTGATTCTAAATTCAAATATAATGATTTCAAATAATAATAGTCATGTAAGTGCATTTGAATAGAATATTGGTAATTACCTTATTTATAAATATTATAAAATCGCTAAATGAAGACTAGAAAATCAAAATATTTAAAAAATTAAATTAAAAAATGACAAACGAAATTAAAGTGATAGATGACAGATGTAAACGTATGCATGGGAGTTTCATTAAAATGATATTTAAAAACTTACTTTATGAACAATTTTCATTATAGAAGTTTTTTAACATATTATTACGTCCTAATATAATTAAATATTGTATGTAGCATGCATTATCAAATAACTTGACAGTACGGTTTGAGAGAGAGAGATAAATAGAAAAAGTTGAGATGGACAACTAAATTTCGTCTGTGTAAACTTGCCCGCGATTTGCATCAGAGATCAAGGTCAAATGAGTCCTATCTTCTCCACACAGAATTCTTAAAAAAATGAAAGCTCTTGAAAAATGTTACACAGTCATGTCAATAAAATTGATATTTGAATAAACCGTTTTAAAGTTAGGAAGAATAGTTTATAATATTTTTATGTTGAAAATGACAAGAAAACAAAAAAATCTGACGTGGACACCACATGACTTCCTTGTACGCCTTGTTTGTTCATAATTTTCTTAATAACTAAAATGTAGAATAATATAAAAAATTCTTTAACTTATTATACTAGTATACTCACAAATATATTTTAGTCATTTTATTTAAACTGCAGAAAAAGATATAAACGATATTTTACTATTGTCACTGCTACTGTCACTGTCATGTCATAATCACTTAAATTTTACCTAGTAACAAATGTTAATCGATCATGGACTACAAGATACCGAAATATTAAATTATAAGTAGGTATATACTTTAATTATTCTTAAATGATAGAAGATACAGAAAAATTTATAAAATACCGATTGTAGATAATAATCACATAATCTTTCATTTAAAATAAAAAAAATTGCCTAAAATTAATTATTTATCAATTTTTTTTTTAAATTTACTACTTCCGGTTTGTAGATTGAAACCAAAAATAGGAGGTGCACAACTAGATGCTATAACAGTCCTAAATACAAAATTTCAGCTTTCTACGTCTCACCGTATTTGAGTTATGCGACACACATACGTCCGTACGTACGTACAGACGTCACGACGAAACTAGTCATAATGGATTCAGAAAAGGTCAAAACGGATATTTCCGTCAAAATCTGAGAACTGAAATTTTTCGCGATTACAATACTTCCTTACTTCGTACAAGGAAGTAAAAAGAACAATGATATCTAATGATTTGTTATACAGGGTCGGCCATTTTAAGTTGAGTTTAGGAATATCTTGAAAACGAAGCATCAGATGAAAAATCCAAAACACGACTAAAATATTTTCGAGGGGGCCATCCAATGACAATAAATTCAACACTCCCCACCCCAACCCTGGGGGGTGGGGCGACGATAAGTTAGAAATCTTAAATGGGAACCCCAATTTTTTTGCAGATTCGCATTCTACGTGAAAAACGGAATTCAGTGACATCAAAATTTTCGCCCCTGCCCCCCACGGACGGTGGGAAACTTTGAAATTGGATACGGGAACACCCAGTTTTTCTTAAAGATTCGCATTCTACGTTAACAACTACATGCATTACCATCAAAATTTTCACCCCTGCCCCCATCCCGACCCTGGGAGGTGTGGTGGGGGTGAGTATGAAATCTTAAATCGGAACCCCAATTTTTTTGCAGATTCGCTTTCTGCGTGAAAAACTAAATTCAGTAACATCAAAATTTGCGCCCCTGCCTCCCTCCCCGTGCCATTGGGGCGGCGGGAAAATTTAAAATAGGAAACGGCAACACCCACTTTTTATCGAATATTTTGATGTCACTGAATTCCGTTTTTTACGTAGAATGCGAATCTGCAAAAAAATGTGGGGTTCCCATTTAAGATTTCAAACTTACCTCCGCCCCACCTCATAGGGTTGGGCCGGAGGGTTTGAATTTGGTGTCATTGGATGGCCCCCTCGAAAGTATTTTAGTCGTGTTTTTTGGATTTTACATCCGATGCTTCGTTTTCGAGATATTCCTAAACGCAACTTAAAATGGCCCACCGTGTATAGTTTGTGTATGACAGTAATCAGCTACTATTATTGTTTCACATTTTTTTAGTTTTATTATAAAATTCATGGAGTGCTATGGAAATGATAAAAGTTCTAGGTACAACGATGTTCAAGGTACAACAGGTTCCCCTACTCTAGTAGTTAAGTACCTATGTATATAATTCATAAATTAAATGCTGCTGTCAACAAAACAATAATAAATTTTCTTAGCAATTTGTAACGGTAACTTACTCTTTGTTTTAGGATCAGGACTAAAATACCCTAACTATGAACATGAACATTATAACTGACTATCAACACATGTAAACAATAAATCAAGACTAAATAACAATAGTATCCTCTATACAAATAAAATTCTATTTCTGTTTGTTTGAAAGTTTGTGCCACCATTACTACTAGAAATAATTATATCTACATCTACAGTGGTGAGTCTCTGTACGTAGTATTTTGGGCCCTATTTCATTAAGTAAATTTTAAATCTGACACGAGTCAGAACGAGTTTGCAGTCACGACCCCATAGGGGGAGTGTCTGCAAACGTTCGCGTGAGATATAGGCAATCAACTCGAGTTGTACAGCCTATTTTATCTACGATCAAAATACGAATTAAAGTTTTTGCAATAAAATGCACTCAATATGATGCCAAAAATTATTTAAAAGTAGGGTTACATCCATTACTTTTTGACAGACATTTGAATAATTGTTGCCAACGTAAAACTCTAAATTTTATTTGCTTTTGAAGCAATAAAATTATACTTTTTAACATAATTCTTATTAAATAACAATTGATTTAACGTTTTTAGTATTTACTTTCCATAATAAAAACATAATTTGCACGCATTAATAATTTTTTGACGTATTTGACCTTGAATTTTATATCCACACCTGGTGTGGATATGACATCTCTATCCACACATGATAGTATGAAGATATGTTGCCAATACCTATCCATTAGAGAGTAGAAAATAGTATATTGTGCAACTAGGGACGAAAGTGGCGTTTTTCCGACGAGTGCGGAGTTGGCAACACGAGCGAAGCGAGGGCTGTCACCGCACAAGTCCCGAGATGCACACGATATTTTTTTTCAATACCTGCACCGAAATGCAATTGAAGTTGAAGAAAGGAATAAACCGGATGATGATAACATTTGAAAAATGTATAATAATTCTATAAAATAAATAAAAATAATGTAAATAAATTGGCACAACTACTTATAGTAAGTAGTTAGTATTAAAATAGTGAAATATTTTAATGTACTTTTTACTAAAGAGATATCCCTAATTTTATGTTTTTTGAAACTTTTGAGATTTTATAACTGCAAACGCTTATGCAGTATCGTCAGCTCAGCTATTTAATATTGTGATTTTGTGAATTTAGGAAGTTTATAATCGAAGCCAGTGGATTTTGATCTACATTCTTTATTTTAAGTTAATGTTAATAACAAATAATAGACAATTTATAGAACACTTACCATTCATGGGTGTAAATCTACTTAAAGTTTCACTAAATTGTTGCAATTTGTCTGTATGGTATGTCTGCGACGATCCATTCTGAAAATTAAAAAAAAACATTTATATCAGTACCTACCACTAACCAACATAGTAATAAATATTTAATAACATTAATTAATTGATTAAACCATCCAATGAAGAAAATCTTTTTCCAGGTGATATCTGTAAATGATGCATAGGTATTTAGATTTAACGTTGTTGATTCTCTATAGGGACCGTGCTTCGACCATACATATTCTAGACAAGAGGTTCCCAAACTTTTTTTTCTCGTAGACCACTTTGAAAATTTTACTGGTTTTGGTGGACCCCCTGCTGCTACATTTCTACCATATTCCCAAAAAGTTTTTACAAGTAACAGTCGCTGACCTTCTTAATATACACTACTCAAATAAGCAAAAGAAGCAAAAAATTTGCAATATTATTTTTTCGCGCTATCTATTAAGATTGCTTGAGAACCGCGGATTCTAAAAATTTTTTGCCATAAAATCTGGAAATTATAATCTTAAAGCTTCAAAATACTTTTTTTAAAGTCTCAATATGACCATTTTTCACCGAAATACAGCCTGTTAAAAATCACCGAAAAATTTGGAATTTTTTTGCTCCCTTAATTTTTTTCAGTAGTGTAATCCAAGCCAACATTTTTATTCTTTACTATCGAAACCAGATAAATTTTCGTGGACCCCCACTTACAACTTGTGCACCCCCATTTTTTTCACGCCAACGTAGACCCCGTCAAGTCCCTCGTGGGCCCCTGGGGTCCACCTGGACCACTTTGGGAATCACTGGTCTAGACAAATAATGAGAGTGCGTTCATTTTAAGCAAATTTAATTTAGGTATTAATTTTTGATATTTACCTGGCAGAAGTCAGAAGTAAAAAAATTAAAAATGATTTGTCAGATGGATGTCAGAATCAACGTTTTCGTTGCAAAAAATGTTCCCATGAATACTCTGTCAGTACACATAAATCTTGAATTCATAAAATAATCTTTACATACCTTGCTAAATAGTTGAAACGGAAAATGCTGCAAAAAAACGAAAATGCATTTTCCGAAAATACATTGACCGAAAGTGCAAAAACCGAATGAAGAAATTCCGTAAATGCATTTTTCGAAAATTATTAATTAATTAGCAATAAAATAGTAAAAAAAATGAGACTAGTCCGGCATGTTTCTGCCATGATGGCCTGTCAAGCTAGCAGATACGTCAATTTATAGTTAAAAAATGGGGTTAAAAATTGTTTTTTCAGTAATTAATTAGCAATAAAATAGATAAAATTTTTGAGATAGTCCGATATGTTTCTGCCATAATGGCTCCTATTTCCGCGAAAATCCCGGTATGGATTTTTAAATACCTAGACTTACTTGATATACTGTATATAAGAAAGTAATAAAAACAGGATTAGCTAAAAAATAACCTAGCAATTTTATATTATGCCATGATAAATTTTATGACTATTACCTATTATTTAAGGCTATACGCGCGCTTTTTCGCTTTGCTTGGGTCTATTTTTTTAAATCTTTTTTATGACCACCTACTGTCAAGTCAGTGGCTCGTGAATAAGTATCAAATTTCTTCTCATTTCTTCAATCACTCCCAAGTGTTTTTTTTATTATTTGAATTTTTTGTTTGAGGAAAATATTGGTATGCAGAGAATTTGTATTATATAATAGTAACTGAAAATTGATGGCTATTATTAGAACTAGAATTCTATTCGATTTGTAAAATAACCGAAGTCTTTTTAAATAGCATAATATTCGCGTTATATCAAAGCTTTATCGTATCATCCACGATGGTGATGGAAAAAACAAATCAACAATTTTAACTATTAAGTAATAGAATATTGGATTAGAACATAAGTTAGGGAAGGCGACATTTTCTAGCAAGAGTTCGAAATTCGTACACGAGCACGTAGGCACGAATGACCGAACGAACGAGTACTAGAGAAGCCTTCCGTAACGAATGTTTTATACTATTTTCTGTTTAGACAGTTTTTTTATTTAATTTGAATTATTTATTTATTTTACAGTTTGCATAAGGGAATTTGTTGGTAGAATAATTAGGGTGGTGATAGTAACTTGTGCTCGACAATTGATGAGTTTTGTTTGTTGCCTAGGTGCTTTGTGTATTATTTGAATTTGTTTTATATTAATAAAATAAATTAAAATGTCAGAAAAATTTATTAATGAAGCCCCGACAGAGACTATCTTTCAATAAAAGCTATGTAATTTAGTAATTACATTTAAATTATAATTTTAGAACAATATTTTTAGATTCTACTAATAATGGGTTATTCCGCTGTGTGCAGAAGGAGTGAATTTAGTAATATTATGTTAAAAGATTAATTAATTAATTCAATTTTTGTAACAATATCAAATCTCGAACGAATTCATTTGCTCAAAAAGTATGTTAATTATAATTTTGAGACCGGCTGTATTGCGGACATTTTTTCAAAATGGCGGCCGTCTCTCGTACTTAACACTTTGGCACTACTTCTTATATGAAATAGAATAGTTTAATTGCCATGTATGCCAATTTAATCACTTTAATCACAAAATGCATAGTTTTGTCCCATAACCGCGGGACTATAGTACCTACTTACCTGTTTCTTTCAAATGTGTAATATGCAATGAGTAAAGCAAAAACTGCTACACCTCTAAATCCGCAATATTTTGTTACGGAGACGGGACCCTTAAGCAATTACATTGACATAGTGGAGCGTAAACACGGGACATACAACTCATATTGTTTTGACTTAAGTTTCCGCCCCTTGGCAATCTTAAACTGTAGACGATTACAGACAGAAATATAGAAATAGCGTGGATATTATAGATAGAGACGCACATATACAAAGAGATGTCAAGATAAAAAGAGATAGGGCTAGAGAACCCGACGTGTGAAAAAGCGAAGTGTGTAATATGATACATTAGACCTCACACGGGACACTATTAAGAGCTTAAGCCTTAATTTTATTGCAGAATTCACGATTGCTGCACTATTTTTGTATGTGTGCTGCTTAAAAAGCGATATACCTTTTTTATTTCACGTTATCGGCTAGAATCTACTACCTTTCATTTCGGTTACAAAAAATGTACCTAACTAAGATAGTCAAAGTTTTAGTCTGCTTTTGGTATTTTGTCTTAAGCCTCATTCCCAGCTATCGTTTTAACGCGTAGTTGATAGCGCGTAGTAGCTAGTAGATAATGCATAAAAGTTTGTACGATGGACTCTCGCTGAAGCATTCCCACGTCTGTTCTAGAGTTGTGCGTAGTGCACAAGCGTAGTGCACTAGCGCAAATGCTTGCAAGGTACAAGCTTTTAGTCACTATGCGTAAGCGTTATTGTGAGATAGAGATATAAATGATATATAGTTGCCCTTGTCTTTCTACCGCGAACTGTCAGAATAGCAGAATTCTAACATCTAACCTGCATTTGTTTGAGTGATAGTGAAAGAGCTAATAGAAAAATGAATATTGAAAATACAGTGAATGCTGTATATGAGGTCATAAGCAGGGACCTGAACCGAACCGGAACATAAACCGAAACCGAAGTGAACCGGCTTATTTTTATGAACCTAAACCGAAACTTGAACCTTTTTCTAAAATAAAAAAGAACAAGAACTTTAACCGGAACACAAATACTGAACCGGTTCAGTAAACCGGTTCGAAAAACCGGTTTTTTAATATGTTTCCTTCTTGTTACTTAGTTTAAGTTTCTAGTGTTCAAGTTGCCTAGTATTTTGTTTTGTTTGTGTTTGCATTTTGAAATAATAATTTATTTTATTATCTATTGTTAATATAAATGTAAAAATTTATCTTCATTAAACTTATAATATTGCATTTGAGTGTATTTAAAAAAAATTAAAATATAAATTTAAATACCTATCAACTTTTGAACCCAAATTGAACCGGTTCGCGAACCGGAAAAATATAAAAATTTCGAACCGGAACACAAAACCGAACCATTTTTTTTTATTGAACCACGAACCGAACCCGAACCGTTATTTTCAACGGTTCAGGTCCCTGGTCATAAGACGTAGAAAAATAGCAGTTGCTACGACAGCTTCCGTTTTTATTATGCTGTCTTCTGCAATAAATAAAAAGCGTCGCAAGCGTAGATGGTGGGTTCACCCTATCAATCAAAAACGTTTATTGCAAGGCGATTGCAAGGTGATTGGGATAATTTAATCAGAGAAATGAGGCTTTGTGACGAAGTTTTATTTTTTAATTATACTAGACTAAATGTCAATCAGTTTTTATCAATCAAACAATCAAACAAAACACGAAACAAATATATGCCTATGCTTTTCAAACAAAGTTCAAAAACAAAATGACGTAGTGTCGATAAGTCGATATTCTACAAAACTATTCATGTATCATTGTGTCCGATAGATGTCATCACTATCGATTTATGCATTAAAACATTCGCTGGGAATGGTCCTAAAACTTCTTTCTAAACACTACGCATAACGCTTGTGTTTAATGTATTATGCACTATCCACTACGCATTAATGAAATAGCTGGGAACGAGGCTTTAGTTTAACTCATACCATTTCCAGCTCTTAACATAAGCATAGTTTTAATTTTTGTAAATAAAATATAATAGTAATTTATACTACAAGTGGGATAAAAGCATTATAACAGCAGTTGAATGAGTGCTTTAATATGCTTTAGCCCACTGTGATATACAAAATTTTATCCACGACTGCTCAAAATCATTAAAAATAGTATATTACTTTACTAGTGGGAGAAGTAAAATGCCTCTGTCATGAGTGTCTGATTGGTCACGAGCAAAGCGAGTGGCCAATCAGAACACGAGTTAGAGTATTTAAGTAGATAATTTTTCTGGTAGTATTGTATACACTCATGTACCTTGTGCTTGCGAATATTACTCGTGCTGTACACTCGTAATATTCGTATACAAGCACAAGGAACATTCGTAATACTACCAGAAAAATAGTCGACATAACAATGACTACTTATGGTATTGTAAGTGATTATTTTAACAAATTTTACATCACTACTAGGTCTCAGAAACCAATATAAGATTTTTTAATAAGCTAATATTATGGTATGAGGCATGCCGAATATAGTTCGGAATAATTTACTGCTTTGCTTCATAAAATTAGATAAATTAAAATTCTTCAACATGCTTGTTATCTTCTTTGATCACTCACACTCTTTACGTCTTAGAACTTTATAACAACCATTGTTGAAGTATAAATCTTTCAAGAAGCATTCAACAATCCCAGCAATTTTGACCTTTTCACTTCTGCTTCTGCTCTCAGAATGTTATTTTACATATGTGTGTGATACACGATGGCTAGAAGCCAAAGAAAGACAGGGATTAATTGAACGTTGTTAAATAAAATGTGCAGAGAGATGTGAACTAAAAATATTTGAAGTTAGTAAAATTCTAACACGGGGTGTAAATCTTATGCAGTGTTGGAATATAAATAAACAATAGAATTATGACAAATTAATGCATTTTCTAACGTTTACTGGCTCGAAGGAAAAATTATGAGAGATTAGTCAAATCATCTGTCATAAAAAGACCAATAAAAATGCAGAATATTAAATTTCACAGCCAATCAAAATCAGTCCTAGATCGAAAACGTGAACGAGAACGATAAAAACATGAATTCCATACTTTTAAATGTAGGCATGAGAACGGAGAGCTTTCCGTCGCCCGAGAACCAGAACGGTAAAGTTCGCCAAGATACATCTTTTCAGTTCTCGTTGCGATTTGCTAACCAATAGGAAGAAAGCATGACGTCATTCTTCAGTTTATCTTCTGTCACTTGTCATATTTTTGTGTGGTTAGGTGGTTTGCTCAAGTTGAGTTTTTATTTTCATGGATTATGGAAATGGAAATAACAGAACACAGAACGAAATTTTACTGGACAATTGTACATCTGAAAGCATTTTTTGTCTCCGTTCCCGTTATCGTTTACTTCCCGTTATCTATCTTGTTCTCGTTCCAGGGCAATTGTGCAGTCCCCTCCATTTTGTACTAGTAAAGTTGTGTGTCCACTATTCACTACTTTGCTTTATAATCTAGAAGGAGCCATTTGAAGTTGTCTCGCTGAGCCATATTTTTTTACACTGTGTAAAAAATACGAGAAAAATATCACTAAATTTTGTTGCCGGAAAAACTAAATTTGACATATCAGCGTGAAGATTACCTTCACTTTTGTTTTATAGCTATTGTCTGTTAAAAAACCACAAATATTATTTCAATAATACAAATTAATTTATTATATAAAAACAAAGATGTTTTATTGTTATTCATTTTGTAAAAGTAAGTTGATATCATTGTTTCTTAAGGGGGAAACCGGTGACCAAAAGCGTTCATATTACATTGTTATGTGTACACTTCCGCATTAAATTCTATTTGATTTTATCGTTTAAACGCGTTTTACTTTATTAGTTAACTATTTTAATTATGGTATCGTCGTACACGTCAAATACCAAAACACATAATTTTTTAAAATAGTAGAGTAAACATATCTCTATTGAGCTCCTGTCTTATTTTTTCAAATTTAATTCAGTTGTACTGTAAAAAATTACATTTCATAACGAAGAAATTTTTTGTTTGTTTTTATTGCAAATTTTTGAAAAATATACGACAGTAGCTCAATAGAGTAAAATAAAAACTGGGTAAATAACTTTAAAAGCATTATGTCAAAAATAAGGAATTTTATAACATATATTAAGAATGTAATTTTCCAATTCATATTATAGCTAATAGCTAATTGATAATCTGATGTGCATTAAAAAGATAAAATTTAATAGAACTAAAGACGTGCAAATATATGAAATTTTAGTTCTTGTCAAGATTATTCAACTATGTAATTCGAGCGCCACCGGTTTCCCTCTTAAAACCAAGTGTGAAAATGTTGTGCGAAATTAATTATTATGACCATTATTTTATGAAACAAAATAGAAATAAGGTAAAATGGAATTAAAATAAACAGTCACCAACAACAGCTGATACGACAAGATGGAGAAAATTCCTGTGTTTACATTACATTACAAAATTTGTGTGGTGTAAAAGTAGTGTTACATCAGCCAATCAAAAACGATCAGTTTTAGCACTCCAACTACAGATCGCTGCTCTTAATTTTTAAATTAAGTACACGCCTATTCCATAAGGCCTGCAGCGCCGCCATTCGGACGTTTCTGTAAACATTGAGTCGACTTGTTTATTACGGTAAACGTCAAATCTGCGCTGCAAAGTGTAATTGAGTATAAAATAATACTGACTATTTTCCTCATTATATTTAAACCAATTAAAATGCACTATTTTTCACAAAAACCATAGAAAATATCTATACAGGGTGTTTCATAACTTCAGGTACATACGTTAAGGGTACCTATACGTTATTTGATATGCTGATTACGAACAAAAAAGAATTTTTCTTAAGATCGCAAAATTAATTTGGATAAAACAAATTATTATGTATCATTGTTCTTTTTTTGTTTTCTTACCATTTTCATAACACTCCATGCATTTAATAAAACATAAAATAGTATATTACTTTACTAGTGGGAGAAGTAAAATGCCTCTGTCATGAGTGTCTGATTGGTTACGAGCAAAGCGAGTGGCCAATCAGAACACGAGTTAGAGCAGCATTTTACTTCTCCCACATGTGAAGTACGATATTTTTCCTCACTGTGAGGAAAATATTATAAAGTATTGTTGCTAACTTAGAAACGGTTTATTCAAATATTAATTTTATTGACATGAGCTATCAATTGATAACATTTTACAATTGAGAGTGGTGGGGGTGAGATGAGTGATTAAATTTTAAATAAATTTAGTAAAATGTGTTCCCCTAGATGTTAAAACATATAGCGAAAACTGGGTATGCCTATCACACTCCGTTTCGAAGTTATAAAGGATGGATATAATTAAGCGCAACATCCTGTATCAGGGTTGTTAAAAAAGGCACTTTTTATTTTGGACGGGACAGTGGTCAATTTTTGTTTTAACCGTCAAAAAACGGTCAGAAGTGGTTAAAATTACTGATAATTTATTTAAATTTATATAAATAATCAAAAGAAGCGGAACAGACCAGACAGTGGTTATCTGAGGACATAAATGAACAATTTTTACCAATAGTAATACAATTTCAGGCGCAATAACAGCCGTTTTCTAAAACATGCCGTCCGAGATAATGTAAGGGCATCAACGTGGTGGTTATCATTACAAAATGAAATAAACTCTGAGTTTTTATATTTTGTTGTACATTTGCAAAATTGTATTGCATTATCTGCAAGTATAGAAATAATTTTCTCAAATTTTAGTTATTTTAGTTTAGATAGTGCTTCTAAACAAGTTACTTCATATGGAACGCTCAATACTATTGCAAAAGACAAAGTAGATATGGATGACGAAGATTAATAATTATTATTAATACCTGTCATATCATAACATAACTCATAAACGAGTAAATATCTAATTTTAAGGACATTCTAACAAATTAATGAGTTTTATATTTTTTTATAATACTACTAATACTTAATGTAGTACTTAATTATGTTCGTGTTAAAGTTAAATTCCTTGTTAAATATCCTACAATTTGAGTAGTAGCATGTATTTTGACCAGTGGTCAAATTACATTTTGATCGAGACGGTTAAAACCTGCGGTTAAAATCATACTGGACAAAATACCTACAACCCTGCTCTGTATATCAATATTATTGTAATTTCTTAGTTAACTTCATTTCAAGTCAAACAAGTAACAAAGCAAAAAATATGTAACCAATAATTATGAAACATACACACATGTTAAATGAAATAGAAACTATAAATACAAAACTACTAAAAATTTTCACCCACACAAACACAAAAAAACTAATAATTTAACCTCATCAAGGCTAATGTGATGTATTATATTTTTTATCTTGTTTTATTTTAATTTCGTTGTCACATATGCCACACATATGTATCTTTTCAGAATATTTCTGTCAGCATACTGATATTTAATCGTGTTATATTAGTAGGTGATGTTACAGAACTTAAAACGTTATCTTTCAACGTGTAACATAATAAAATTTCAGTAAATGTTGGAGATTAAGAAATAACGATTAAATTTGGTCTAAGTGAGAGTCTGAGCGGCAGAAAGATTATTTATGAATATATTTTGCACATTCCTATATATCGACATCGCCGTTATCTTAACGGAATTATAATTATATATTTTTTTAGTTGATATTTAATTATTAAACTTTGTTTTAGTGAAAATATTTGAAAATAGTTTATTAAAGAATAAGTTTTATAAGACAAATGCGAAAAAGTCTTATAAAATGAGTTATTTATATTATTTTTTCTATTTGGTGTCTTTTAAATAATAAAATTTGTTCAATCCTACTATTGATATATGTTATTTTTTACTTGGATACAATGCTTGAAACTGTTTGTTTTGTTCACTCCAGTTAATCCTATGGCAACGGGTGGGCAAAAGTAGTTGTGTAATTACATTCGCCCACTCGCCCTTCCATTACGATATTAGAAATAATCTACAATATATTTCATAACATTTATTACATTAAAATTTATATTTATTGAAAACAGGGTGACTTGAGAATAAATGAAAACTGAAAAAAGCAAAAATACTTCATCAAGAACTTAATTCTTCAAATCTTTTATTGAAATATATATAATATAACCATAATGAAGAGGGCGCATACTTCTCAATCAATCCATTTAAATAACTCCCTCTGTCACAACTTTAACGTTTTTTGACTGCATTCGCTGACGGAATTTTTCTATCTTATTTAAATACCTTTCTTTTGACTTTTTAGGCAACAGATTAAACGTAGCAGTATAAGACTTTTTAAATTATGTCTTCTTAAACAATGACATAATTTTCTTGTGCCATATTTTCAGTTCAAGTTTATAAATGATTTTCAAGACAGTTACATAAATGAACTATATTTATTTTTGTTGACAATTGGGACTGTTTTTATTTACATGAAACATAACAACGCAATCCGCCGCCTTTGTTACTTCAAATTTCATGCAAGTTTTAATGTTTAAATAATATTCTTCTCGTAGGATTGAACAAAACTTGTGAAGAAACGAATTCGCTCACTTTGTGTGCTTTTGCACACTCGGCTGTGCCTCGTGCACAAAACTGCTACATGCGTGAGCGAAATTCTTAATTTCCTCACTTGTACTGTAATATACTATTAAATTAAACTGGAACAATATACACAAGTCGATTAAGGAAAATGTATGTATGTAACGTTTTTGTGGTGACATTAATATTGCCATTTATTTAAATGTCAATGTCACTGTAAAAGTATATATTGAATAAACAATTCTAGGTGATAAGTGCAGACATTATAGGAAATATTGAACTTATATGTTTTCTATTACTAGATTCATTAATTTTATTGAATAAAAAGTAATAAAGTAAGCAAAATAGATTTAGAGGTTACTGAAATTTCTGAGGTTTGACATTTGAGAATTGAAGTAAACATCATGTTATACTGCCAATACCAACCGTCTAAAAATATGTTGCGTGTCATAAAGTGAACCTTGCCGACAATCAGTTGCGTTTCACAAAGATGAGTTTATGAACGCTGAAGGAAATAGAAAAAAAAATTGTGTGTGCTTGTAAGTTTGTGTAAAATTATTTAAATTTAAATCAAAATTATAAATGGGCTTTTGTATTTGGTATTATATTAATAGAAAGTAATATTAATTTAAATAATAACAATAATTTAGTATGATAATGTATGTTAAGCTGTACAGGTTGGGTAAAAGGCTTTATAAATTCGTACGTGTGTGGAACGACAAAATCATTTGAAATAAAATTCTTACAATTAAAAACTGTAGTAACTAACCAAGTAATCCTGTCCTTGTTGACAACCAGCAATAGAAACTTCTTGATGACTCTGAGGCGATATTGTTTTGGTATCTTGAGTTCCTTGGTGTAGAACATCTTCGAGACACTCGATGTACTCGATGGCATTACGTAGAATTTCTACTTTAGGAAGTCGTTGGCCAGGGTTAGCACAAGTTCGACGTTTTAGTACTTCGAACGCTTCGTTTACCTACAAAAGACACAACATAATATACATCTTGATCTTGGTATCTCAATTTGCATACTTGGTATAGCCCAGTCATTCTAGACAAAATTTCTGCCAAACTTTGCACCACGGTTAAAGAATAATTAGATTTGCCAACATGATCTAGCGGTCAGCATGGCTATATGTATGTAAAAATACACTTTAATACTATAAATAGTATCTAAAATTGTAATGATTGGGGTACAGTTTTCCTAATCCTATTTTCCTAATGAATTTTTCCCTAACTTATTATTTTACTAATATTTTTTTTCTAATCCTTTTTTCCCAACATTTTTTTCCTAATCCTTTTTTCCTAATTTTTACTCAGTTCTTCTAAAATGACCTATATCTGCATTGACTGTTTTACTGCAACACTTTTCATTTTCACAACAATGTTTACCTGTTGCTTTATAATGTAATAATAGGGGAGAGGGGGGCACATTGGTACTTTTTAAATTTTCGCGGTACTATGGTCGAAAAAAAGTTGAAAAAATTTCCAATAAATGTCAGCAAGGTATTTAATCATCAGTTCATGTGACAACTGCGTCAAACCCAAACTCAGTGATTTGTGAACAAAAACCTGTTTTCATCGATCAAAAGTAAGTTTCATTCATAATTTTTGTAAGCTTCTATCTTTTCTTGCAATGGACTTTTCTACTTGGTTATAAGGTACCGTCATTACTATATGGATTAGTTATTATTTTGTAGTTTGTAATGTTTTAATTTTTTACTCTAAAAATCTTGATGATTTTTTTTCTTTAAAATGAGGTTATGGGGCACATTGGTACACCACTGGGTGAGGTACATTGGTACACCGTCAAATCAAACGAAACTTTCACATTTCCCGATGTTCCCTATATAAGCGATATTGACTTAGGTGACATTGTCCTTAGATTACCAAAACCAATAATTATAGAAGGTACAGCGCGTCAAATGTCATCTTTTAAGTTTCCAATCAAACTTAATACTGTAAAATGTCGTTTAACATTATTTACTACCTTTTTATTGTTACTAGTACTTGTAAGAATCTGTTTTTCATTTAATAAAAGTATTTTTCTTTATTTCTGTATATAATGTTCTTATTTATAATGTACTTTACGTCATTTACTATTGTACCCCAGTATGTACCAATGTGGCACAGGCATGTACCATTGTACCTCCCCCTAGGAGGCAAATTGGTACGATTCTGAACTTTTTTAAAAATGAATATATCTTAATAAATATTGATTCTTAAAATGCTACATTTTTACATAATGAAACCAAAGGTCTAAAGAATTGATTACATATAAAGATATTAAGAAAAATAAATACACCGCCGAAAAAAAAAAAAATCTGCTGTGGCCAGTACACGACCTCTCGCCTAATTCTGCTTATTCTATTAACCTCGAGACTAATCTAATAAATAGTTTTATTTACATTTTAATAGTTTCATGTTCATGTAAGATGTAAACGATAATGTAAACCAAGATGCAAGCAAAAGATGTCAACTGTACTGTCACTGTCATAATCATTCAAATTTTATGTAGAAACAAATTTCATATCATGGACAACAAGATAGAATATTAATTGTACTTTATTTTATTGTTAAATACTACCAGATTCAGCAAATTGTATTTATAATTAACTGTACCCATAGATAATTATATTTTCTTTTATTTTTAATTGCAAAAATTGTCATAAATAAATAATGTAACAATATATTAAAGGAAAAGTTTATCAAGCTTCAAAAAGTACTACTTCCGGTTTTCGGATTTCTACCAAAATGTTATCCGGTGTTAAGATCCTTATTAAAACCTTAAATATGAAATTTGGTTATTAAAGGTTTGATACTTTTTCAGTTATCGTGGACGAAAAATCGTCAGTCCATACATTCATACAAACACACACACGCACACACACACGCACACACATACACACACACAGACATCATCGTGAAAATAGTAAATTCGTATTATAGAGACCCTGAAACGTGCTTATCCACCAAAAACTCATACTCGAAAATTTTGACCCATTACAATACCTCTCTTATAGAATATGAGGCGAGAGGTAAAAAATTGTCCGAATTGTACCAATGTGCCCCCCTCACCCCTAAGCTTACGTGTTCTTTATATTTTACATATATTTCTATATCACTATGTAACGCACAAATTATTAAATTTCAAAAATACTATTCAATGACAGCAAGCGACAATGAATTTGTACAACTGTCAAGCAACTAGTAACCAACAGAGACACCTAGAAACACCTATGAACTAATTACAACTTCTGACGGGGGTAGTCAAAAAATGGAGCTCCAATTTAGACACAGTTAAAATATTTTCTCTGAGAGTCTTTATTTTTAATTTCATTTTGCACTTTCTCAGAGAAAATCTTTTAATTCCGACTAAAACTATAATGTCAATTATGATAAATAAATATGTAGCTAATAGAAAAATGCCCAAGGAATCGAATGCTTGAAACCTGACGTCCATATTTTAATGCGTTCAAAAGTTGCCGTCGATTAAACACAATTTTGTATTTTTTAAATTACAAAATATTCTATATTTTTCTTGAAGAAAATCTTAACGTTTCAACTTAACTAAAGTCTTTTTGAATTAATGCAATATGTACTCGTATCTTATAGAAAAATGTCCACGGAATCGAATACTTTAAACCGGAATTCGACAATTCAATCCGTTAAGAAGTTGCAGTTGATTAAACACAAAATTTAAAAGAAAAATATTATTATTTCTATATTTTTAACGGAGAAAATGTTCAAATTTTGGCTTAAAGAAAAAACTTCCAAAATATTTAAAATAATGTTTCTATACGACCGTTATAGAATGTTATCATTCTTACATCATTTTCAATTATGGAATGGTTACATCACATGTTACGGAATGGATTCATTCCGCCAGTAGTGATGGAATGAAATGTGGCGAGTTATAATAATTAAATTTTTTGGTTTGTGGGTATCTTTAAAATATTTTAAGATTTACTAATTATATTATTATTTTAATAGTTTTAGGTTATGTGTTTTATGCAATTAAATTTATAGTCGTAGAGAAAGTATAGTCTGTAACCCGTTTGGAATGGCTATTCCGCTCTCGTGGAACCGTGAAACTCGCCTACGGCTCGTCTTACAAACTTTCCACTCGAGCTGAATATGCTTCATTGCACACTTATTGCAGAATATACTATTCTATAACAACCAATTATTTTATACCTTTCTTAATCTTCTTCTCTCTCTTAAGGTAGCAGCTTTTCTCCTATCGACGGTAACAGTTTTTTTCTTACAAGCTTTACAAGCCCAAGCCAAACATTTCCTCGGTCCTTGCGTTGTACAACCTCCTGTCGACCCTAAACCTTGTATTGAGTGTGTGGGCTCTAGAACGTGTTCTATGTTCTCTGTGGATTCACCAGGTTCCTGTTGACTTGATTCTGGCGTCATGACTGCCGATGAATTGGAATCTTCGGATAAGGTGTCTGGTGTAACATTGAAATATGCTGCAAACAAATAATAGACACTCTGATTAGTATAAGTATAGTTTCATTTGTTTTTATTATATTTAAATTGTCTAGTGAATCAATCGAATAATTATTTTATTTATAGAAAAAGGTCAATATGTTCAAATTAATACGTCAACCTGGGGACAAGTGGATTAAAATAAAAGATTTTTTTCTGATTTATTCTAAACTGTTTCCATATTTTCAATGGAAATTATAATATACATTTCTTTAAGATTAGGTTACATGGTTTTTCGGATCCATAGTTTGTTTTTACCTCTCGCCTCATATTCTATAAGAGAGGTATTGTAATGGGTCAAAATTTTCGAGTATAAGTTTTTAGTGGATAAGCACGTTTCAGGGTCTCTACAATACGAATTTACTATTTTCACGATGATGTCTGTGTGTGTGTGTGTGTATGTGTGTGTGTGCGTGCGTGCGTGTGTGTGTGTGTGTGTGTGTGTGTTTGTATGAATGTATGGACTGACGATTTTTCGTCCACGATAACTGAAAAAGTATCAAACCTTTAATAACCAAATTTCATATTTAAGGTTTTAATAAGGATCTTAACACCGGATAAGATTTTGGTAGAAATCCGCAAACCGGAAGTAGTAATTTTTGAAACTTGATATAGTTTTTCTTAAATAAATTGGTACATTATTTATTTATGACAATTTTGGCAATTAAAAATAAAAGATAATATAATTATCTATGGGTACAGTTAATTTTAAATACAATTTGCTGAATCTGGTAGTATTTAGCAATAAAATAAAGTGCAACTAATATTCTACTTTTTTGAAGTATCTTGTTGTCCATGATATGAAATTTGTTTCTACTCAAAATTTGAATTATTATGACACTGACAGTACAGTTGTCATCTTTTGCTTGCATCTTGGTTTACATTATCGTTTACATAAATTACATAAACATAAAACTATTAAAATGTAAGTAAAATTATTTACTAGATTTGTAGAATAAGCAGAATTAGGCGAGAGGTCGTGTGGTGGCCACAGCAGATTTTTTTAAATTATATGTTCACCTCGTGAATTAGAGGATACCCATAATAGCATATGAAGATAATACAAAAAGACACACAACACACAACAGAATAATAAAATATAGGACGTTCCATTTGAAAATGATGAGTTATATAGTCATTTGAAATTGAGTAAATTTTATTCGCTTTATTTAACATCCTGCATAATTATATTTTTAAAAAAATGTAAGAACACAGAGTATAGTTACAGTTGTGCAGCAAAATAAATTCTTAATTTTTACTATTAAAATAACTTCAGTACGCCTTTATAAGCAATGCGTGTATTTGGTCTTTTTTAGAGAAAAAATTGAATAACTTGGCAACGCCACGGAAAACTAAAACAAAATTCATATGTTCGTATAAGGGAATAAAATATAATTTAAAATATATAAAAATATATAGAGTATTCCATTTAAAAAACCTGCTGTGTCCACCACAGTACTTTCCCGACTAATGGTGGGATTCTGTTGTAAATCTTTAAATATTGAACAAAATCACATGAATATTTGTTGACAAATATAAAAATGTTCATATACTTATAAATTTCATTGCGATTTTGTTTAATATTTACAGTTTTATAGATCTGTAGCAAATACATGTTTTCACAGAATCCTACTAGGTATAAGTTTTAATAACTTACTTTCGTAACGCTTTTAATTTTATGCTTTATTCAGCAAAATTTAAATAAATTGTTTAATTTAAGTTCATACCAACTTCGGCATAAATTAAATAACATGTGAAAAAATCTGATGTGGCCAGCACAAGATCTCCCGTCATACTCTACCCACTCTTTTTAGTACTATAACACTATAAGTACCTTCATAAATATATTTTTTTCATTTTATGTAAACTGTAGAAGAAGATATAAATGATGTCACTGTCATAATCAATTTAAATTTAGGTAGTACTTAATAAAAAATATTAAACTATCATTGACCAAAAGATACCTACTGAATACTGAAGTTTCATATTCTAAATTATTAACAATAATTTATTTCCTAAATAGTATCATGTACAGATAAAAATTTAAAATACAAATTGTAGATGACAAAAATATAATCTATCATTTGAAATAGAAAATATTGTGATAAATTAATTATTTATCGAATTATTTAAGCAAAAAGTACTATGGCCGGTTTGCGGATTTCTACAAAAAATAACTGGATTCCTAAGATTTGTATAAAAACATTTAATGTAAAATTTGGTTGTTAGGTACATGTTTGATATTTTTTGAGTTATTGTCTACAAAATTATTGTAACATACACAAAAGCGCGCGCGCACACGCACACACACGCGCACAGACATCATCTCGAAAATACTTTATTCGTATTCTATGGATCGTAAATCGTACTTATTCACTAAAAACACACACTCGAAAATTTGAACTCCTCACAATACCTCTCCTTATAGAATATAATGCGGGACGTAAATACAACTGAACATCTCCCCGAGAGCTTTAAATTGACACCAAACTCGGAATATTTTGAATAATTTATAAAAAAAACAATTTACTTATTTATTTATTTCATTGGCTTTGTTACATAGAATTCAATGTTTAAAGTCAATATAAAAATATATAAAATCATGAAAGCGTGCGTTTCACATTGATATGTTATTTAAGAAAAATTATGACCGAAATATTCTGTAACCGAATAAAAACAGTTGTTAATAAGTTCGTTTTTCATTTTAATTTCAAATTTCTTGTCGTTTAAATTTGATGGTTTTGGTGTATTGCGGTAAATGATTATACAAATCAAGGTTTAGATTTTTTAAGTCTAAACCGAGGTTTTTTAAATTGTTTTTATTGTAGCGTCGTCATAACAGTAGGCTTTAGCAATTAACGATCGTTTAAATGTTGTAAAGAAACACCAAAAAACAAATAAAACACATTTGACGTTACGTCTAAATTATATCGAAATACTTATTTTTTGAAATCATGGATACCTGCATTTTTGCCATTTTAATTGAAAAGTGGATCTGATTCAATGAATTATCTCTTGAATACCATTCGTAGTCATAGTAGATTATTTTTCTGGTAGTTACCTATATTAATATCCAAGCACAAGGAACAATCTTCATAACTACGACTACATTATGGTATTATAAGTATATATTTTAATAAAATTAGAAAATATATCGATATATCAGATAATATAGGGTGTAAATCAAAAAGCGGGCCATAGGCGTTTAACATGGGAATTCAGTTTTCTTTGCTCAAAAGTGACCAGTTATCACATTTTATTTTACAGGTTTATTAACCGAAATATTCGTGATTAATATATTTATAAATATTGTTTATTTGTAGTGTAGCCATGGAATTGAATCAAAATTACAAACAAATGAATGTCGTTTTAAGGGAGGGGTCACTACCGGCGTGAAAAATGGTGAAAAGTATGTTTCTTTTTTCCTTAAAATTGAAGCAAAGATTCACATTTTTAGAAGGACAAATATATTTTTGAATTGATAAAGATTGTCTCCAAATGCGTCTAATGCCACATTTTTCATTTTTGTACTCTATTTTTTATATTAATCGCTAAACAAAAACATGGCTAACTGTAGCTATTTTGTGAGTTTTTATATGTTTCTAATCACATACCTATTTAAAACAAAAAATTAAAAAGTTGCATTAGGCGCACTTGAGAACAACCTTTAGCTATTTAAAAATATCTGATTTGTTTAAAAAATCTTAATATTGAAACAAGTTTTAATGGAGAAACTGAATATAGTTTATCGCCATTTTGACGGCTTGTATTGAACCATTTGTAATTTAATTTTCTCTCTGAATTAAATTGTTCATAAAGAGTTGTATTTATTTATTTAAATTAATAATTTTATCCTTTGTTTAACTGTCAGCTTGCCGAATAAAAAAATCTGATATGGCCAGGCCAGCACAAGACCTCTCGCCATACCCAACTCTTTTTACTACTATACAAATCAAGATACTCGTAGGTACTTACGAAAAATATATTTGTCATTTAGTCAACTGTAGAAATGTAGAAGATATACGAAGATGTGTCACTATTGGCACTGTCACTCGGTTACTGTCATAATCAGTTAAATTTTTCGTAGTAACAATTGTTAAACAATCATTATTCATGGACAACAAGCTACTGAAGTTTCATAAGTACTCTAAATTATAAATAATATTTTAATTCCGAAAGTATACTATGACAACAATTTATAAAATGCTAAAAATTGTAGATAATAATATATAATCTTTAATTTGAAATAAGAAATATTGCGATAAATTAATTATTTATCAAAATATTTAAGAAAAGTACTACTTCCGAATTGGGGATTGCTTCCAAAAAATAACTGGGTTCTTAAGAATTGTATTAAAATATTTGTAACTTTTTCAGTTATAGAAGCTGGAAAAAATGTTATATACAACATAACATACATACACTCATACACACAGACATCATCTTGAAAATACTTCATTCGTATTCTATGGATCTTACCCACTAAAAACTCACATTCGAAAATTTTGACCCATCACAATACCTCCCTTATAGAATATAAGGCGGGAGTTAAAAAATACTTTATGACCCCTCCTGGCGGTGTGAAATAAAAAAAAATTAAATTAGACTGATTTATCTACATGCCAAATTTCAATTTTCTTTAACTAACAGTTTTGAAATTATCAGTCTGTAACAGACGGGACAGGTGAACAACCAACACCATAAAGGTTCCTGATTTTATAAATATTAAAAAATTACTATTTTCTGTGCACAGTACCTAAGTCAAAAGTTCGTAGTAAACTTCAATCGAGACTATACAATCGTCTGTTTGTATAAGTACTTACGAACAGGTTAACAAATTTGATCAACAAATTAGTCAAATTACCTACGCTACATTAGTAATAAATTTTTACTTACATTGTTGGTTTTCATGATTACTTGATGAAAATCTTTGGTTTGAACAAACTTTTGATTCTTCGTTATTTTTAACTATTTTTCTGTCTTCATTCTTGAAACACCGATTATATTTTGAAGCAAGTCTTTGGTCTTCTAGATTTTTCTTATTAGAATCTTGTGAAACTACGTTATTAAGGTAGCTTTTAGCGCTCAACCGTTGATTTAAAATAAATTTGTTGTTCTCTAAATTATTTTCTTTACGGTTCACATAGGCATTTGTTTGGTATTCTCTTATTTGGGTTTGACTAGAATATGGTTGATTATAATTATTTGCCATCATTAATTGATTTCGATTGAAGACAGCTGGTATGTTTAACATCGTTTGGTAGTCATTATTCTGGGCTACAGATTCGGGTTTGCGTTTGTGAATTTTGAGATTTTTCATATTTTGTAAAACTGAGTAATTCAAATTTTGTTTCGAATCTACTAAGTTACCATTGTAATAGGAGTGCATGATGTTCAACTTAATATAAATAAACTCCAAGCAATTAATTAATAATTTTAAAAGTATTCGAACACTTAAATTAGAAAATTACTTATTAAATTGTTAATATACTTTTAAAATGCTCGTACATAGATTCAATTTGTTGTTTTAAATGTTTTCTTGTGCATATTTTTTATATGAATATAATCACAAAACTTATAGCTCACTTATTATTTTTTATAAATGTTTCATTTGTATATATTTATGGCTCACACTGTTTTCACTTAACTATTTCACAATACATAATTTCACTAATAACTACGATAACTTTTGTCTCTTACTAACTGTCCTATCCGAAAGACAGGCATCTACTAACTCAACATTACCAGCTTACTAAGTTAGCCACCTACTGGCAAACGTCGCGCGGCGGCATTCTTCATAGGCTATTTGTAAAAACATCTGTAAATGAGAGGATGCTCGAAATTTTAAATTATTAAAATCTAATAGACAGGAATAGACCTATTTGCGTACTTAATTAATACAACTAAAAATAAGAATTTCTGATTTACATTTTACATTAAATGTCATTTAACGATACAAGTAAATTGTATACAGGTTGGTGGAGGTGAAATGCGAACATAGGGAAATATATGACAATGGAGATATCATGCTAGGCATCTTGATATACGTGGAATAAGTACTGTCAATGTCAAAGTAGTTGTCATATTATTTGAAATTTTTATTTATCGACTTAAATAAAAATACAAAAATAAAACAAAAATTCCTATCACTATTAGAATGCTTTAACATGTACCCAGATACAATGGAGCCAACTCGAGTAACGGCTAGTAGTGCAACTTGAATTGATAACGTGTTTTCTCACAAAAAAATTTCATAAAAACGAGTACCTATACTTAATTGAATATATACCTACAGATTGGTGGAGGTGACATGCGAATAGTGATGCAGACGAGACGAGAATTTCTCGAATCTCGTCTCGTCTCGTCTCGAAATTTCTCGTCTCGTCGAGACGAGACTGATTTTTGTAAAAAAAAATCGAGACGAGATTACAATGTCAATATTTCTCGAATTTCTAAAATTATTTACTTTATTCAACAATTTTTAATTTTTTTCCACCAATTCGCCTTTTTGTTGTTGTTGTTGTTGTTGTCATAGTCAAACTCAATTAAATTGTCAAGTCAACCTGTCAACATAGATCTATCATTTTACTGGCATTGACTATGTAAAATTATTAGATTAAATATTTTATTATTAGGGATTTACTCCCTAGGGAGGAAAAGTCAATTGGAATCCCGCATAAATCAGGAGGAAAAGTACTTTTCCTTCTAGGTGGACAAGGTACTGATCGGTCAGAAATACCTCCATTTCGTCTCTAGTAATAGAGAAGAAAGGTGGCGTTTTCGGTGGAGGTATTGAAAAAAATAATTTAATTACCTAGGCACTAAAAATGACATTTCACAGACTGTCAGCTGTCAAAAATAGCACTTTTAATGTCAATCGGCGAAAATTTTTTTTAGTAGAAATGGTCGAGAAATCGAGACGAGATCGAGATCGAGACAAGATAACAATAATCGAGACGAGAAATAATCGAGACGAGATCAAAATTTTCTAATTCGAGACGAGACGAGACGAGAAGTGAAAAATCTTGTCTCGTCTCGTCTCGACGCATCACTAAATGCGAACATAGGTAAATATATGACAATGGAGTTATCATGCTAGGCATCTTGATATACGTGGAATAAGTACTGTCAATGTCAAAGTAGCTGTCATATTATTGAAATTTTTATTTTCATGAAAATATTTTCTTTGCTTAATAATGTATGTGTACGAGCAGAACGAGAAAGTTTACATGCACTTTTAGATTATTATTATTTCTGTTATTGATTACACTTTTGCCACACAAATTCACATTACTTCGTTTTGTGACACTACTACAAAATATATATCAAGATACCTGGCATGAAAGGTCGATTGTTTCATTAAACTACAATTAGCAAACTAAACAAAAATTTAGAATAATTTATAATAAAATATTAATATTCTAGTTATTTTAAGTTCTCACTTACAATCGAATAAAAAATAGTGTATGTTACACGGACGAAAAAGCTCTCGTACTCCTAAGGTTGCCGAACTCGGCTTTGCCTCGTTCGGCAATTTTCCATAGTCGTACGAGAACTTGCATTTTTCGTCCTTGTAACATAAATAACTATTTCGAAAAATGCGCTTATTGAACGTTACGATCTGCGCTTATTGATCATAAATTTACTGATTATATTTCTGCGCTTTTCAAACGTTTTGATGACCAGAAATGCGCTTTTACAACTCTCCGGGAAATTCGATATTATTTCAAGTCCTTAGTAAATGTACTTTTTAAATATAGAACTGAATTATAATTTTACTAACTTTGAACTTTATAAATGGAAGTTTATTACCGCTATGTTTTCAATTGTTTATCCTCTCAGTTTGATATTTATTTCGAGTGAAATCAATTCATTCTATAAACATAATATCAACAAATAATTTCCCTAAATTTCAAATAAATAAATGGAAGCATATGACACTACAATTTTTTTAATTTATTCTAATATTTCGTTATTATTTCAAGTCCTTAGAAAATGCACTTTGGAAATATAGAACTGAATTATAATTTTACTAATTTTCAACTTTCTTATTGGAAGCATATTACCGCTACGATGCTCTCGGTTTGTTATTTATTTCGAGTGGAAACAATTACTTTCTATAAACATAACATCAACAAAAAATAATCTGCCTAAATTCCCGAGTTCCCTTACAATGGTATATTTGTGAGTAAGTAATACACACTTATATTAGTAAAATAGTAGAGTGTGACGAGAGGTCATTATGTTGGCCACATCAGATTTTTAAAATTTATCCTAATATTTCGTTATTATTTCAAATCCTTAGAAAATGCACTTTGTAAATATAAAACTGAATTATAATTTCACAAAGGCTATAGCCGGGTAAGATGGTCAAATCGGCCCCAAAGGAAATCGATCGGGAATATGATTTCTATCATTTGTACCCAAAATTGGAATTTTTGGTAAAAATTTTAACCCCCAGACCCCCCACCCCTCGTAGAAATAGCCAAAACGTGTTTTTTACAATTAATTCTATATCTTTTTTTCTATTGAGACTACGCGTTTCAAAAAAAATGTTTCCTGAAATTTATGAACAATTCTTTTCGATAAAAATTGTTTTGACATTTTTGCCGCCATATTTGAATTTATAAAAATTTAAAAAGTGGAAAAACACTTATTTCACTATGTTAATATAGAGGTGACGGCATGAAAAAAATCTCAAAAATTCCTCTTGGAGAGAGGAGTAATTGGTATTTTTTTCAGATTTTTCCGATTGGTGCAACCTTTCGAAAAAAATTAAAAACCGTATTTTGTGTTCCAAATCTAGGTTTTTCTTCCCATATGACAATAGAAATTCATTGAAAAAATCTCAAAAATTCCTCTTCGAGAAAGGAATAATTGGTATTTTTTCAGATTTTTCCGATTGGTGCAACTTTCGAAAAAAATTAAAAACCGTATATTGTGTTTTGTGAACACAAAATACGGTTTTTAATTATTAGTCCACCATCTTTAAACAAAATGGCGGTAACCGATTGAGTTCAAATTTGGTATGGTATC
The DNA here is from genome assembly GCA_947534325.1 of Agonum fuliginosum. Taxonomy (NCBI): domain Eukaryota; kingdom Metazoa; phylum Arthropoda; class Insecta; order Coleoptera; family Carabidae; genus Agonum; species Agonum fuliginosum. Next base: position 18,791,811 of record OX384044.1, read on the forward strand.
ATGGCCGTAGTTAGAATTGTCACCATGTATGGTATGGTAATAACTTAGAATTCTTATAACGAGATTGAGATTACTTTAAATTCGAGTTGGAGGCGTAGCAACGCGCGCCGGGTCCGCTAGTTTTTAATACAATGTGATGCGCATACGTAGATAATTACAAGATGGTCAATTGTGTTACCCTCAGGATTGGCCAGGTGATTCCACATCTGTATTAAATACTGCAACAAAGACATTTCATTAAAAGCAATTAATGTTGACAGTATCAACGCAAAACTGAAATCGGTTTCAATTTTTTAAATAATTGGTGTTGCAGGTCTTCGAAAATTTGTAATATCATGTACGAAACATGCCAAAAAATCAGCGATACAGGGTACATTATGTTGTTCCGTGATGTATTCTGCAACAACAACTGGTGACTTTTTATTATCGGATGAGGATAACACAATAGCATAATAATATAATTTTTTACTAACCCATGGCGGAGACGCAAGTATAGTCCCAGTGGCGTCGAAATATAAGAAGACATCTTCATCCTGGCTAAATAAAAGTTTTATTTGTTCCTCGGTATACAATATTACGGTAAATGGATCATATTTAATACTTCGAATATAACCATTTAATTTCTTTCCGGGCCATGTACTTTCATATAAAATTTTTAATTTAATTAAATGTTTAAATAAATCAACATCTAAATCTTGACATTTAATATTTTCGCTTGATATTTTTCGTAATATTGTTCCCGGGGGTAATTCATTCATATTACCTTTTTGTATAGCTTGTATTGCACCATCTTCACCCATTTTCTCAAGCATAACAATGCTAAGCGATTTGTGCAGAAGTTCTTTGCCAAGTGCTGCGCGCTTATGACCTTTAAAAAATCTTCTATGTGCCTCACCTGCGTGTTTTACTTCTCCAACACTTGTTACGAAGATGTGGACAACGTTTTCACCGAAAATTGGATCTCTTACGTGGAATACGTATTTGATACACTCCGTATGCTTACATGAAGCATAACATTTAAATGTAACGTTACCTATCCGTTTGTTCAATTTATGAGTTTTTACTGATAAAACACATAAAGGATTAATTGATCCAAAGTAATCGTTGAATACATCAGTCCAGTATGTTTTTTCTTTATTTTCAAGTACGAATGGTGCCAATGTACGTTTTCCCCTGTAGAACTTTTTCTAAAATTCGGCAGGGATGGTGAAAGACTGAACTGCTGGTTGTTCTGAAATTGAAATTATTTGTTCAGAAGTCTCCGATGTTTGAATTTCCTCGGGAACTGAAGTCTCCATATTATAATAATAATAATAATAATGTTTTTATTACGTGATGTAAATAGATACATATGTAAAACGTCAGGTTTGGTACAAAAACAAAAGAAAAAGATAATACATTACAATTTTTGTAAATATTCTTTTACAGTATAGTAACACTTATTGACTAGAAAATGTTTTAATTTGGTTTTAAAACTAGTAACACTCCCACATGACTTCACCTCATCTGGAAGCGTATTGAACACCTCCACGCCAACGAAATCCGGAGAATTTCTGGTGCAGTTGTATTTAGCAGAGGGTTTATACAAATTGTTTTTATTGCGTGTGTCTAAGTTATGAACATCTTTATGCTGCTTAAATTTATTCATGTTATGAAACATATAAACATTTAGCTCGAAAATGTAGAGGCAAGTAAGTGTCATAATTCTAAATTTTTTAAACAATGGCTTACATGAATGTTGGTTTGTTACACCCGCCATGCACCTAACTATTCTTTTTTGACATAAAAATACTTTACTTACATGGGCTGAATTTCCCCAGAAACGAATTGCATAGCGTAATTTAGCTTCAATCGTACTATGATAATAAATGAGAATCTGATTTATATTCAATAAAGTTTTCAGGTGTCTTATTTGAAAACAAAATTTACTCAAACAGGCAACTATATGTTCGCAGTGATCTTTTCCGCTTAAGTTTTTATCCAATTTAAAGCCAAGAATTTTGGTGCAATCCACCCTTTGTACATCATCGTTTGCAATATTTAGCTCTAGATATTTAGAGTTTTTAGTTTGAAAACGTATGGCTGTTGTTTTAGAATAATTAAGAATTAAAGAATTGTTTTCACACCATTTCTCGATACTCTTTAGGCCTGCATTACAAAGCTGAGACAAAGTGTCATTGTTAACATTAGATATAAGGATGGAAACATCGTCTGCGAACATTATGGTTGAGTTTGTTTCTTTTAAATTATCAAATAGGTCATTTATATAAACACAGAAAAGAGTAGGAGCTAAGACAGTGCCTTGCGCAGTTCCAACATCCATGAAAACTTTATTGGAATTTATATTGTTGCCGGAAATGTCTTTTAAACTTACATATTGTTCTCGGTGTATTAAGAAGCTTTCAATCCATCTATGAGGCACGCCTCTAATGCCGATTTGTTGAAGTTTATTGAGCAAAATTTTATGATCAATACAATCAAATGCTTTACTTAAATCGCAAAACAAACCTACAGGTTGTTCGTTATTTTCAATATGTAAAGTAATTTGATTGATCATATTTTGAATTGCATCATAAGTTGACATGTTCTTTCGAAAACCAAACTGATTACAGTTTAGAATGTTATTAGTTTCAAGAAAATTTTGAAACCTTTCGAGAAAAGAATATTCAAAAATTTTTGAAAAAGTTGAAGTAACAGATACCGGTCGGTAATTGTCAGCAATAAATCTCTCATTTCTTTTATGAATCGGAACTACTTTTGATACCTTTAATCGTTTAGGAAAAAGACCTTCCAAAAAAGATAAATTGATTAGATAAAGTAATGATGTTATTATGTAAGCTAAACAACATTTTATAAGAAATCCTGGAACATCATCTGGTCCAGATTAATTCTTGTTCTTTAGTTTACATTTTAATAAATTAAGCAGCTCAGTCTCAGAAAAGGGAAACAAGAACATATTGTTGATATTACTGCCAACACCACCACCCGGTTTCCTAGAATCTGATTTAGTTTTCGAAGAAGTATTGATTAGCTTTAGAGGGGCCTCCTTAAAATGGTCATTAAATATGTTTGCTATTAAGAGTTTGTCATCCACCAACTTGCCATCTATCTGTAGATTTAGTATTTGATCTTTGTTGGGTTTCACTGAATTATTTATTACATTCCAAACATTTTTAGTAAAATTACCAGAAGCAAAAATGTATTATCTGAAACAGAATTAGTTACAACGCTAATATTTGGCAAATCAGGCGACGATTGCGGCGATGTAGGCTCTTGAGCTGCTGGTTGTTCTGAAATTGAAATTATTTGTTCAGAATTCTCCGATGTTTGAATTTCCGAGGGAACTGAAGTCTCTAAATTATCTGAAACAAAATTAGATGCAACGCTAATATTTGGCAAATCAAGCGACGATTGCGGCGATGTAGGCTCCTCTTCTTCCAGTAATTCTGCAGCTTGTGGTGATAATACTACTTGCACATCAACTTCTTCGGTGGATGAAGCACGTGGTGGTGTGGTCTCTAGATGTAGATCTTTAATAAGGGTAGATTTATTTCTTGCCCAGCACATGTGAAACTTACGTCTGCAAGTAGTATTATCTTTCATTTTGCTATACTTACATAGTTGGTAGTATACACCGTTAGCAGCCCAATACGGTACTTAGCTTGCTAACAACATTACCAATATCTTTATGGGACCTAATAAACGATAAAAGTAACTCTACGGTACTTTCCTGTTTTGATTTCTTCATGTTTAATGAATTTTGATCAGTTTAACAGCAATTCAAATTCACAAACTATTAATGGAAATATCACCATGAACAGTATAGAACAGAACGTTATTATAAACAACAATCGATAAAAGCGGAAGTCGTTTAAAATACGAACAAGCAACCGGAAAACCAAGTACCACAACACAAAAGTGAGTAATTCCCAATACTTGAAACTCGCGCTTTTTATGAGTAAATACATTCACTCAATAACAATAAAGTTGCAACGTCTTTATTGTTAATTTAATTGTACAATATTATTTAAAAAATATAATTCTTGTTTTACACTCATTTTTATAATCCAATCATTAAAATTAGGCACTCGTTACTTTTTTATTTCAAATGTTGGCAGACCTAAAAATAAACGGTTTTGTAGCTTTTCCTACTTCCTACTTGAAGTTGAACTGTTGAACATGGCTGATGTAAGTATCTATTCAACATTATTTGTTTGTAAATATCTGAATTTATTTTCAATGCAATTATTTTGTTTAGATTTACAATAATTATCAACTGTTAGGGGATAGCAACTTTGTGCGTCCCCATAAAAATGGTAATCTTTAATATTTTTTACTTTAAACAATTTTGTAATCATCTATATTTTCTAATTTTAGCTAAAGGAGCCAACTACTTTGGGTACTCTGTGAGTGGGCAGGGTACCCGAAAACTTCTGAAACGATTAAAAAATACCCTGCCCACTCACAAAAACCTATTAGTCATGATAGGAACGAACGATATTATACAAAATGTAAGAACATTTTAATGGGTAAATCTAATTTGCTGACCAGAAAAAAGAGCTGCTGACCGGATACAAAGAGTTAACCGATTCGCTTGAAACTTAATATCCTAGCTAAGTAGTCTTTTTCAGAAGGGTACTTTACTCTAGTGAAATATCGCAAAATCTTGCTGATTGGCTATTTAGAGTTAAGCCTTCTGAAGAAGGCTACGTGGTTCATATGCTGGTGTATGACGTAACAGGTGCCCCTTAGCTAGGATATAAAGTTTCGAACGAATCGCTTAACTCTTTATACCTGGTCAGGAAATTAGGCACAACCCATTTTAATAGTTGCTATAGAATACCATTTATGATATTTACATTTTTTGTTTTAGAAAATTAATATCCGAACTATTAAAATAGTAATAAAACAAATGATTAATTTATTTAAAAAAAAGAAGAAGAATGTTGTGGTGTTAACTTTGCCCCCAATACCTCTCTACCATAGAGAGTCTAGTCGTGGGGTATTGTGGGGCAAAGTTAACGAGGCTATTAGGGCCTTAAAAGGTAAAATTGAACAATTTTTTATTTTTTCATTTGCAAATTTACTATTTGATTTCAGGAGTTAAGGTTCTGGACTGGGTCCAATACTTCGGCCCAGACTCACTCCAATACTTTGAAAAGTATGGGTTTATTATAAACATTTGAACATGGGTCTCTTATTAATAATAGTCATTTTCTAGATTCTATATCCGGCCAAGCAATCAGCGGCATCTAGCACCAAAAAGAGATCTAGTCCATTTGAATAAAAATGGGCTAGATCTCTTAAAACGTGTACTTAATAAGTTGTAAATATTGTAAATATTATATTAAATATTATTAACTTTAACCTTGTTTTTCACCTTTCCAATTGAAATTCAGAAATAATCACTTATTGTACTTCAGAATGCGTCAATTATTATAAATCATATTTCAGTAGAAATTCACAAGTGTCAATTGTAAATGTTATTCCAATTGTATAATACCACGTGCAGAAAATACCCATTATACAAGAGTAAGCAATTTAATATAGAGTTCAAAATGAACAAAATAATATATTATGTAAAGATAAATAATAATGAGCATCAATAATATAATATTAAAAATTATTATTATTTATTTTCTGTCACACGATTATAAAGTCGCACGCGTAGAACACATAGTTTTATAAAAATGAAAGAGCGCGCACATGCGACTAAATTACATGTGCGCGCTTTCCCGTTTAAAACTGTGTGTGTTCTATTTGTGCGACTATAATAGTTGTGCGACAGTAAATCGCAGAAAATGGAATAGAAAAAAAAATCGAGAGTATTCCAGGAATTCTGAAGAAACCTAGACGGGCCTCTTAACTTCATGAGATGTCTATAATATAGTAGCGAAAATTCCTTTACAAGAGAAAGAAAGTGAATATACTTTATAGATAAAAATTATGAGGCTTCTATGAATAATGTTTGTATTATTAAGAAATTTTAGCTTGTTGCAATAAATTCTACCTATAATTTTATAAGTTTTCGTACTTCTTTACTTGTTGCCAAATAAAAGAAGAGGGAAAAATTATTCTTGGATCGTCATTTAATAATTTGTATGTAGCCAATCTTTTGATTAATTACGCAAATATTCTGTAAAATATTTTGTAAGCAACAAATTAGTTAACCGATTCGCTTGAAACTTTATATCCAAGCTAAGTAGCCTTCTTCAGAAGGGTACTTTACTCTAGTGAAATATCACAAAATCTTGCTGATTGGCTATTTAGAGTGAAGCCTTCTGAAGAAGGCTACGTGGTTCATATGCTGGTGTATGACGTAACAGGTGTCCCTTAGCTAGGATATAAAGTTTCGAACGAATCGCTTAACTCTTTATACCTGGTCAGCAAATTAGGCACAACCCATTTTAATAGTTGCTATAGAATACCATTTATGATATTTACATTTTTTGTTTTAGAAAATAAATATCCGAACTTATAAAATAATAATGAAACAATTAACAAACTTATTAAAAAAGAAAAATGTTGTGGTGTTAACTTTGCCCCCAATACCTCTCTACCATAGAGAGTCCAGTCGTGGGGTATTGTGGGGCCAAGTTAACGAGGCCATTAGGGCCTTAAAAGGTAAAATTGAACAATTTTTTATTTTTTCATTTGTAAATTTACTATTTGATTTCAGGAGTAAAGGTTCTGGACTGGGTCCAATGTTTCGGCCCAGACCCACTCCAATACTTCGAAAAGTGGGTTTTATTATAAACATTTGAACATGGGTCTCTTATTAATAATAGTCATTTTCTAGATTCTACATCCGGCCAATCAATCAGCGGCATCTAAAACCAAAAAGAGATCTAGTCCATTTAAATAAAAATGGGCTAGATCTCTTAATTAATGTAATTAAGAACTTATAAATAAAAAATATTAAAAGATCTTATAAATATACGTATATTAATTTAAACCTTGTTTTTTACCTTTCCAATTGAAATTCAGAAATAATCAGTTATTGTACTTCAGAATGCGTCAATTATTATAAATCATATTTCAGTTTAAATTCACAAAGTGTCAATTGTAAATGTTATTCCAATAGTATAATACGTGCAGGAAATTCCCATTATACAAGAGCAAGCAATTTAATATAAAATTCAAAATGAACAAAATAATATATTATGTAAAAATAAATAATAATGAGCATCAATAATATAATATTAAAACTTATTTTTATTGCTTTAACCGTAGGCGCGCACTTGCGATTTTCTGCCACACGATTATAAAGTCGCACGCGTAGAACACATAGTTTTATAAAAATGAAAGAGCGCGCACATGCGAAAAAATTACATGTGCGCGCTTTCCCGTTTAAAACTGTGTGTGTTCTATTTGTGCGACTATAATAGTCGTGCGACAAAAAATCGCAGAAAATGGAATAGAAAAAAAAATCGAGAGTATTCCAGGAATTCGGAAGAAACCTAGACGGGCCTCTTAACATCATGAGATGTCTATATAGTAGCGAAAATTCCTTTACAAGAGAAAGAAAGTGAATATACTTTATAGATAAAAATTATGAGGCTTCTATGAATAATGTTTGTATTATTAAGAAATTGTAGCTTGTTGCAATAAATTCTACCTATAATTTTATAAGTTTTCGTACTTCTTTACTCGTTGCCAAATAAAAGAAATATTCTGTAAAATATTTTGTAAGCAACAAATTTTGAAGAATAATTTAAAAAATATATATTTATTAGGTATGTATACATAATGAAACACCTTTAATTTTACCTTTCGTTTTGGTTTTATTATATAATACGGTACTCCTAAAAAAAACATAATATCAATTAGACAATGTTGTTGTTGTTTCAACGGGAGGGCCTCCAGTTGAAGCCACGCGCACTGAGGTCTTAAGGCCCATTGTGCTACCCGTGTTTCGATGAAACTAGCTAGCCTGCTGCAAGAGACGCTCTGAATGTTACGTGGCTCTAGAAATAGAACCTGTAGATGCCTGCTTCTGGTTCTTGTTAAAGCCACACAGTCACGGAGAACGTGTTCCGTCAACTCGCATTTTCTGCACAAGTCGTCGTCCACTACGACGATTGTTTTTAGATGTTTTCGGAGGAGATGTCCTGTGAACAAACCCACGCATATACTCAGTTTCTTCCTACTTAAGATATAAAATATACTTAGCTCTCTCAGGAGAGGGTCCTGGGATAAAGAACTTTGATTGTCTCAATTCCTGTAGAGTTGACTAGCTTTAAGTTTACTCTGATGTTATCAAGGGCCCTTAGAGCCGCTTGACTATTCGAGCAAATATAGATGTGCCTGTTACTGTAGGCCCTTCTGTTAAAATAGTAAATTTGTAGCACAATCACAGTCAATAAATTACAATTACTTTCCTTTCTAAAGGTTTTATTCAATTTAATGACATACTTAATAATTACTTTCCTTTCTAAAGGTTTTATTCAATTTAATGACATACGGCTCAAATTTTGGTACATATTTTCAACTCTTACAACTCTCTGTAAATAATAACATTTATAATTAATTCATAATTTAATCTAACTTAATTTCTTACTTTTATTGTAAATATATCCGTGTAATTATTTATTTATTTTAATGTCACTTTGTTTCTCTTTGTTTTAATAATCTTTTATTTTATTTTTATACTACTTGATCGGAAATATTTACTAATTAATTTCAGATTGCTTTGATTTATTTTTAACATTTTCTCTCCCCTGGTGTGCTGAATACTAGACAATTTCAGCACACTTTCCTTTTGTAATATCTAATTTAGCAAGTTTCACCGCTGGTCTTTTGTAGATTCCTGTTGTAGTTTGAAGTTTGACACTCCTAACTTGTCCGTCTTTGGATTTGTATGTTTCAATAACTCGTCCTTTTGGCCAGGTATTTCGCGGGTTATTTCCATCTACTATTATGACAATATCACCTTCATGTAGTGGTTCTTCAGGTGCACACCACTTTGGTCTTCTAGTCAGAGTTGGTAAATATTCACTTACCCATCTTTTCCAAAATCGTCTAGCATACAATTGGGTCATCAACCAATTGGGTTTTAACAGTTTTGCGTCGTCACTGAAGATTCCCACTGTTTTAATTCCATTTGACGATCCAAGGATAAAGTGATTGGGTGTTAATGCTTCTGACTGCTCGCTGTCCAACGGAAGATATGTTAACGGTCTTGAATTTATAATATTTTCAACTTCTATTAAATAACTTCTTAGAACAGATTCAGTAGGAGTTCTAGTTGGCTCAATTGAATACAAAGTATTTTTTACTGATCGTATTAATCTTTCCCAACTACCTCCCATATGTGGGCTAGCTGGAGGATTAAAAATGAATTTTGTTTCTAAAGTTGTAAGTTTTTCAGCAATTTTCTCCTGGTTAATTTTTTTAATTTCTTTTCTTAATTCCCGGTCTGCGCTTACAAAATTAGTCCCACAATCAGAGTAGATTTCTTTGGGTTGTCCTCTTCTGTTAATAAAATTTCGATAGCAATCTATGAAAGCTTCTGTGTCAAGTCCATGTGCCACTTCAATATGAATTGCTCGAATTGTTAAGCAAGTGAATAAACATCCCCATCTTTTTTCAGTCTTTCGGCCATTTATTACTTTGATTGGTCCAAAATAATCCACTCCAACATATGTAAAAGGCCGAGCGAAAGCTGCTAATCTGGCAGTAGGAAGTGATGCCATCTCTGGTTTGCAAGGCTTTGAGTTTCTTATTTTGCATTTTTGGCAATTAAACTGTACAGATTTTAACAGTGGTCGTAATCGTCCAATGCAATATTGTTGTCGTAATTCATTTATGACAGTTTCATGATTTGCATGGTAGTACATTTCATGATACTTCTTGACTAATAATTTTGTTATATAGTGTTTTCTGTCCAGAATGACAGGTCTTTTAAAATTGTCATTTATATAGTCTGCTGCACTTATTCTTCCTTTTACTCTCAACACATCATTTGAATCTAGAATAGGTGAACAGTTGTAAATTGTACTCGTAGTGTCGACTGTAATCATTTTATTTTCTAATTTCGCTTCCAAAAGTTTCTTTACTTCTTGTGGATAACTTTCAGCTTGAGCTAGTTTGTATAATACAATTTTTGCTAACTGAAGTTCTTCTGTTGTTAAGTGCCCTTTTGGTAAATTTTGTTTATTCTTCTTGGCTTTCAAATATTCATAGAAGCGATAAATATATGCAATTGTTTTCAGTAATTTGGTCCAGTCTGAAAATCTATGAAAGTCAATTATTGTTTTTTTTTGCATATGTACTGACAACGAAAATTCTTCATTTAATTTTTGAACTTCGATATTTTCAGGCCATTTCGATTCGTCTTTCAACAAAAATGACGGTCCTTGATACCAGCGATCATTTATATTAAATGATAATGATTTTTGCCATTTTGTTGCATCGTCCGCTACATTTTCGTTAGTTGGTACATATCTCCAATTCTCAATCTCAGTGATGTCTTGAATCTCTGCAACTCTAAATGCAATAAATTGTCCTTTTACTCCTTTTGCATCGGATCGCAGCCAACTCAAAACTGTTTTTGAATCTGACCAATAAAATATCTTTTCTATGTTAAGAGGAATCCCCACTAGCCTTGAAGGTCCATTTAACGAATGAAGCGATGCCGTCACAAACCATTGTTATCCATTGTGACGACATCGGTTGATTCGAGGAATGAACCATATTTAGCCAATTTGTACCGAAAAAGGGGTTTTGTTTTATACTAAATTTTGCAGTTACGTGCAAATTTCATAAAAAATACTTGCACTACATTGAAGTATAAGGTTCATACTTACTTTCTATTGTTTTAAAATTTTAATTTAAGCCTTAATAAAATCTCTACATTTAGTTAAAATATCGTAAAATATGCCTTATTTTGGATGTTATTATTTAATTAATAAGAATTTTTTTTTTAAATATTCAAAACAACAGAAAGACCCAGTAAGCATTAAACTTGCTATATTTCAGAAAAAAAATTAAGAATGTTAATATAGGTAACTAATTATCAGTATAATACGAAACCATGTTTTACAAACCACTGGGGATTCCTCTTAATTGATAATGACTTTAATAAAGTCACGCTGTATCTTACACCAATTAAAGCAGATATCAATTCTAGTCTAGGTATTGATATAAGTTTTAATGAAGCTACTCGTGTTTTAGCACCAATTAACGTGCACTCAATGATGTCATTCATTTGAATTCTGATGTATGCCAGTGTTGCACAGACGTCTTTACTAGCATCTACAAATATGTGAAGTTGCGTTCGTACATCTTGCCAATTTTCTATTTTATGTAGGTAACATCTTGGTATCTTAATTGTTTCAATTTGCGGTAATTGTTTAACCCAATTTGTTCATTTGTTTTGTTGTTCTTTTGAATTTTTTCATCCCAGTCAACTTTTGTACGCCATACTTCTTGTAATAGCACTTTCAAATATGTTAAATAATGTGCTATTAGGCCCAATCGTACACCGACATGAGAATTCGCAATATTTCCCTTTTGGTTGGAATGTGTTCACAATTTAATATTTCTTTGTTTCTATTGTTGAATTTTAATGAATATGTAAACACATCTTCTTTAATATTCCACCACATGCCTAATACTTTCTCTGTCTCAGTTTTCATATTAAAATTCATTAAATCTTCATTTTCAGTGGTTTTTCCTTCTAGCGATAATGTAACTTTTGCTGAATTTGACTTCCACTTTCTCATATGAAATCCTCCTTTCGCATGTATCATTTTAATTTGTTCTGCTAACTCTATTGCTTCATCTTCCGTATCTGTACTTGTCAATAGATCGTCCACATAATGATCGTTAATTATTGCGTCAACAGCTTTAGGATACTCATTTTTAAATTCAGCAGCGTTAATATTTTTCACGTATTGTGCTAAACTTGGCGAACAACTTAACAACTACGTTCGCTTCGTTTTGTAACTGTACTTTTTTTTGAGTGAGAAATAATTTCATCGGCAGGATTATTCTGTTCTAATTTGCAATAATCACACAACCATTTTTCTATTTCTTGAGCTTCTGCTTCTGTCATTTGAACGCATTCAAGATGAAACCATTTATTACATGGGCCATCACACAACACCATTTGGTTGTTGTCTGCTTTTGAGCATATTCTACATTGATCAATGCTTCTTCTACTTGATGTACGTTGTACAGACATGTTGTACAAAATTTGAGAAAATTGTTAAAATAGTAAACTTGTAGCACAATCACAGTCAATAAATTACAATTACTTTCCTTTCTAAAGGTTTTATTCAATTTAATGACATACGGCTCAAATTTTGGTACATATTTTCAACTCTTACAACTCTCTGTAAATAATAACATTTATAATTAATTCATAATTTAATCTAACTTAATTTCTTACTTTTATTGTAAATATATCCGTGTAATTATTTATTTATTTTAATGTCACTTTGTTTCTCTTTGTTTTAATAATATTTTATTTTATTTTTATACTACTTGATCGGAAATATTTACTAATTAATTTCAGATTGCTTTGATTTATTTTTAACACCTTCTGATGTTTTCTTTGCAACAGGCTAGGATTGCAAATAACTCAGCCTGAACAATAGACGGTAGAAGAATAAGACCTCAATGAGAAGGTCATCCTTACTCTTGACGATTCTCCGTAGACTCCTGATCCTGTATATGTTAAAGATCCGTCGGTTTACCAGACATGTGACCTGAAGGAGATTCGAGGGTTGTTATTCCATAATTCCCTAGAAAAAGGTAATATGATGTAGGATTTCTCGGAGATGTACACGGGGGACTGCATCTGCATTTCCACTGGTTAGTGTGTTTTAATCACACTGCCACAGCCATTGCTTCTCTATTCACAACAAGATAAAATGGTGCAAGATTTAGCAAGGCCTCCTTTGCCGCCGTTGGAGTTGTACGCATTGCCCCGGTGATACCTAGTCATGCAATTCTTTGGACGTAGTTTAGTTTAGTTCTTACTGTTGCCACAGAAGTTCTAGGCCACCAAATCACGGTCAAGTAAGTTATTATGGGTCTAATTAATACATTATACAGCCAATTGGTTATATGAGGTTTAATTCCCCAAGTCTTACCCAAAGTACGTCTGCACGACCACCAAATAGCGCAAGACTTCCTTATGATTGCGTCCAAAAAATGCTCTGTCCATGTCAGTTTAGAATGACATCACTGACTGAGAGAGTTGTAGCAGTCGGTCGAAGAGGGTAATATGTGGATTTCCAATATTCCTCCTGTTAGTGAACAAAACTAGTTCCGTGGGATTTATGGAGAACCCGTTCTGACGACACCAGATCTCTACAACATTATAAGAACCCGTTGAGCGAGTTCGTATACAGTGTTTGAGAACTTACCTACAACAAGGATAGCAAGATCCTCGGCATAAACTTGTGTATAGTATCCTTGCTCATTAAAAGTCGAAAAAAGACGGTCAATATGAACCGAGAAATCCCCTTTTTCTGTCTAACAAATGTGACAGATGACAGTCAGTGAGGTAAACAAAAAAAAATTCACTATTTTAAAGAAAATATTTATTATAAATATTTTCAATATAAATTAAATTAATGAATGTGCATATATTTTATTGTATAACTGTTATATAATAAATTAAATAATCTGATTTAAAAATGTATTAATTTTTTTAAAGTAATTATAACAGTAAAGTGAAAAAATGAGTAAAAACATTTTTTAAAATAAATAAATAATAAATTACTTTCGTATACACAAACTACATTATTTCATATAAAATAATACTTAACTATTTTCAGAACGATCTCTACTTCTCAGCGATGGCCGCGCCGCTATACGGATAAAAATCAAAACTTAGGCGCCATAAGTAATACGATTTGAAAATAACTTGCACAATTTATTTTTTTTAAAATTAGTAAATAAGATTGTATATTGTAAACTTGAACAATTCGGTATTTTTCTAGAAATTGAAGAAAATATTTTTAATAAAAATACCAATATTTGTCAAGCGAAGATAATTTTTAAACTTTGGATTTTGTGCGCAGACCGCAAACAAAGTATTATTGTTCGGTACCCTTATTACAGTTATATTGTTACTATATTTTTAAAAATATTTACTGTTCAATACTTTTTAATGGACATATTTAGAGAAAATATTTTTTAAACTTTCCATTTGCATTGTGTGTTGCGTACACAGACATATATAAAGAATTAGTTTTCTACCCTTATTACGGGTGGCGCTATATTGTTACATCTTTCTTATGACAGGAGAGGGTCTAATGTATAAAATAAAAAAAGTTTTTCAGCGGACATATATATTTAGGGGGTGAAAATAATTTTTAAACTTTACATTTGCATTGTGTGTTGCATACACAGACAGATATAAATATTTAATTTGCTACCCTTAATACGGGTGGCGCTATATTGTGACTACTTTTTTATGACAGAATAGGATCTTATGTATTATATAAAAACAAATTTTTTCATGGACATACTTATTTAGGGGTGAAATTAATATTTATACTTTGATATATAAAATATTTATTATTTACTGGATTACTACCTTATGTAATTGTTGTTGCATTGTTTATGCTATCATTTTTATTATTTGGTATTTATAGTTAATCTTTGTTAACAAATAAATACATATAAGTTAGAACTTAACGTCACAATTTGGAGGTTATGTTGAAGTTTATATTTCATTTCATCAGTATTATTTATAACTAAAATTTTTGTAATATAAGAAATAATCTATTTGAGCATAATAGCAGTTAATATACGCTTTATTGAATGTATTTGAATTTATTTATAATAAAAATTACTAAATTTCATATCTAGTTGGTCTTGGTCATACTTGATGCCATGTTTGTTCACAATATACTGCTTGCCCAAAGTGGCCGCTATACTCAAAATCACAAGTTCTGGCAGTGTGGCAGAGATAGCAATACAGTGTTGCTAAATGTATCCCATAAGAGTAGTGTGTTAGACAAAGATGGAGAATCCAGAGGCGGATTGTTTGTTTTTCGCTTACTTGTACTTTTAATAAATTATGCTGATTATTTCTTGATGTTTCTCAAAACCAATAAAATGTTTAATTCATTGAATACATTAATAAGTAATCAATTGATATGCATCCAATTTATAATCTTTTATCTACAACAATAGAATAATGTATTCATTATATACGTGAAAGTAGTATAATACACCCCTCCATAAGGACACATTATGAAATAATGAATTCATTATTTCACACTGCTAAATAATGAGTACTTTATTCTTCCGAACTGTCAAAATTACTCAGATGAATTGTCAATTTTTTGAGGTTAGGTTTATATGAATACAAATTTGTAAATAAGAAATGTTGCTTTATTTAAAAAGTCGTAGATAAAACGTCGTATTTGACTCGCAAATAATGGCTATAATTCATTCGGATGATTTATTAACTCGCCTTCGGCTCGTGAATAAACTTTCATCCTCTTGAATTATAGCCTACATTATTTGCTCGTTAAATAATATACTATTATTTAGAGAAAAAACTCTGGTTCCTCTAAATTAAATTTGTTAGTCAAAAAATAATCTAATTAAATATAATTCAAGAATTCGATAAATTATACAATAATTCTCCAGTGTTTCAATTTATTCTCACCCTCTTTACTGATAATTTTTCTCGTTTAATATGAAGGATACATAATTAAGTAAAATATTAAATTAATATAAATATACAATTTTATTTTATTTTTTCGATAACAAATTGATAACAATGTAACAATAAAATAAACACAGCCAAAGACGGCCAAGTCAAAATCACAAATGGCGAGTAATACAAATATATACATGTTGTTTAAAAGACATAACAATTAATGAACAAATGTTGTCAATATATACATAGCATAAAATAGAATTACAAACTTAAAGAAAAATATCACATACTAAGAACATTGAAAATTTGAAGTAAGGTCCTGGACCTGTTTCAGGTAGCTAAGCGTAGCAGCGGTACTCAAACATACAACTCATGTGTTACATCTTCATCGCTTTCAGTATCACTGTCGTCACTGGCGTCATTAAGATTAATAATAAAAGGTTCGATATCATCTTGCAATTGATCAGCTTCCCAAAATCTTTTTTCATCATTTACAATGTGCCTATCATAAATTGTCCATTTTTCCTCGGAAATTTTTGAATATGCTTCACATAGAAATGTAATTAGTATATATCTTGAAATAAGATTACAGGAGTAGGTATAGTTATTATATCATTTCTTAAGTAATGTGAAATCAAGCTTATAATATTTTCAAACTGTTTCATAACTGCTGGCTTCTTTTCCCATCGGCACCACTCCACCGCTATAAGATTTACAACCCTATACTAACATTTCATTATGAAATTTAACACTGCAAACTAAATGTGTTAAAGCATGAAAACTGAATGGTGTACCATGAAACAATGTAAGTGTAAAACTGGCAACAAGGCCGAGTTTATCTCCATAAGAATAACATTGCCTATCTCTGCCATACTGCCAAAACTTGTGATTTTCACTATAGAATCACTCTGGTTACAGAATGTTAATAATTTAATATTAAATCCTGAAATAACCTATAATGACACTCTTTTAAATATACTACACACTAAACTCTATATTATTGAGATAAACCAAAACGCAATGACAACTGATAGTATGTCTATCCCTATTACGGCGTTCGTCGACAATGCCATTTACATTTACGTTTTTTCGCGAAATGAAAAGCTTATTTTCGTCACAGATAATTGGTACACAAGTGCACCACTTTCAAAGAAAATGTTACACAAAAACACACATTTCATTGAAACCATAAAAAAGAACCGCGAGGTATACCATATAACAGTGGCGTGGCGTCCATGGAAGCACTGCTTCCCTTGTCTCTTTTATATTTTTAAAAAAATGTTTCAATATTAACATAAATATTCATTTATATACGATATTTTCCTTTAAAACAGTAAAAAAATCTAAATTTGTGTTGCATTCGTATTTTAAACATCACGCGTTACACAAAGTTATTCTAGAGCAAAATAACGTGAACTTCAAAACTCAGCGTTATAAGCACAGCACATTCAAACTCTGCATCCTCGCATGTAAGAATTTCATGCGCTCGTGCATGTCCATAGATCTTCTTTCAGTAGTTCGGGCTAGATATGATACGTGCTCACTTGACTAACTGACGCACAATCACTTTGTGCCAGTGGCGGTGCGTCAGATGAGGCAGGTGAGGCTGAGCCTCACCGCGTAAAATCGTAATTTTAAATTTTTTATTTTTATTATAATTTTATTTATCTAATTTATTTTTTTATTATAAATCGACTACATATTTATTTAAAAATAATTATTGTTGCATAATAATGCAAAAAAAGTATTTCAATAGTGTTATTTTCGCGCGAATCATAAATAATGTGTACAGTGAGGCTGCTGCTGCAACGGTTGGTTTCATTCATCGTCAGTGCGACCGAGCGACGGAGTGACGTGTGTGTATTCTCGTATGTTCATGCGGTGGAGTGGCCTTGAGAGAGGCTAGGGAAATATCGTCTGTCTTCGCGCAAGGCACACACATACACAGCGCACAGCCTCGCATAGCCTAGCGCACACAACTAAATACACGTGAAGAAACAAAGTTTATTTTTACTTTGTTGTTGATTGCTTGTCTTATTTATTGTTGTGAATGCTATTTTATAATTAGTTATGTTTTGAAACTAATAGTTTCTAATAAAAATTATGAATAACCAATAAGAATAAATGTAAAATCTAACAAATAGAACTTGTAATAGTTTTATCAATATTTAAATAATAAACAATGACATCATTCAACTACTATTCAACATTTCTATATTATGAACAAATAAATAAAATTATATCAATTAAATATTTATTATAAATATTTAATATATGAACAGAATAAGAATTATATCATAATAATCAAGAACAGATAAAATTTGTTCGCCTCACGCTTGAATGTTGTTTTGCCGAGAGCCGCAGAACGCTAGTCGCGTGTTGTTGAATGTTTTTTCTATTCTATTTTCTATTCTGTTACCTACTTTATTTAAATATGTATGTACTTTTTGTGGACGTACTAAATAATATACTCTTGTGCGTTAGAGAAAACAAAATTTTAAAAATATTATCTGCTGTTTTTACGATTATAGCGTTTTATCTTGACTCACAAAAAAAATATTTATTTAAGTAATGAAATAAAGTTCAATTGTTTTATTGATTTTATGCGTAAAAAATTGATTTTAGAACGTTTCATTGAAATTATGATACAAAGTATTTAAAGGCGTTTAAAGCATTTGACCTTGAACAAAAAAAAAATTTCGCCTGCGGCGCATTTTTTTTAACCTCATCTAACTTAGGAGTCACGCAACGCCACTGCTTTGTGCGTTTCTTGAGATTTTTTCTGTAGAATTAAAAGCAAATATTGGCTAATACGGATGCCAAATTCAATTAATGCAAAGTAGGCATAATATAAATCTAAAATAAAACAAATAAAGAAATAAATTCATTTAATATTATAAATATAAAAATATTTTCATTCAGAAAATTACTAAGCACCAGAGTTGGAAACATAGGTTTGAAAACAGTCAGAGTTGGTGCGTTTTGGTATGAATGAGAGATACGCATACGGGGGTTAATATATTTCATGTGTTATTTATAGTGATTGAAAAGAATATATTTTTGACATAAAGCATTTAAAAAATACTTTTATCAAAAGTGCTTCCCCTCTTTACAACATCGCGCCACGCCAATGCCATATAAATAAAAATACTGAAGAAAGGAAACATTTTTGCCAAAGAAAATCAAGTTGGTATCACATTAATAAATTGGAAAGATAAAATCAATGTTTTATTATTGTTTATTGTTTTTAAACACGATGATGCAATGGTAGATGTTGGAAAAGGAGTTCTAAAACATAATGTTGTCTTCCATTATAATCAAGGCAAGGGATCTGTAGATATATCTGAACAAATGGGCGCGTAAGGTAAGTTAGGGTAAGTGCGTATCGGGGGTAAGTGCGTTCCCGGGCTCTAGTTTGTAAATGTCTTACTTTTAAACAGTGTCATCTAATATATCTTCAGGGAAATATATAAAGGAAACTTTATTTTCTGCAGCAATGAGCAAATAACGTCACATATAGTAGAAAATCTGAATTATGTTGCTAGCTGCAGAAGTGCGTTGTAACACGAGTACAACAGGTATTTTAAAATCTAGTATTATCCTAACTACCGCCAGTGATTTAAAATAGAAAAACTCACAATAAATGTAAGAAGCAATGTACTTTAAGTTTTTATTGTTATTTTTTAATTAATTTCACTAATTGTTTATAATAAGTTATACTAAGCTTTTGCCCCAGTAAAATTAAGCACCGGGGAAAGTGATTAGTAAATTCTCGGGGCAAGTATGCGTAGCTAAAATTTAGTACGTACACATTTACCCCTTTTAATGACTGCTTGTAAAAAAGTTATTTTTCTGCAGATTTAGTTTTGTATGCTACAACATGGTTCGTAAATATGTAGTAGTAGTAGTTTATTTTTTGTTTTAGAGTTTATATTATTAAAGAAAAAAATATCTTGGGTTTATTTTGTATTCATGAAAAATGATAAACACAAAGCAAATAAAAAGTTTATATAAACTTCAGTTTTATTCATAAAAAAACGAAAAAAATAGCAATATCTTCGTTATTTCTTGCAGTTTTACTAAGATCGCCAGCTTTACTATAACACCATTCATACACAAGATACGGCGCGGTAATACACTTACCCCATTTTTCCGGGAAAGTGCGTAGTATCGACATTGTTTAAAAAAATTATTTATAAATTAAACTGAAGAAATATAATAGTTAATGCGCTTCAAATATCTAAAGGTAATACCCAAGGCATAATACTGTCAAAATTTGAACAACGAAATATAAATACTTTTTTAGATAAAAGCGAATTTGTGCGAACTATTAAAATTTTGCTAATCAATTACCCCACTTTACCTTATTCCAATCCTCTTCTCAAATCTCTCAAGTGGCACAAAAAAGTTGCGTTTGAGCTACTTTTGACAACGTCTATGGTTAATACATTTATTTTTTATAAAGATGTGACTGGCATTAAATCAACAATAACTGATTTCAAGAAGGAAGTAGTAAATGCCTTGTCAATGTTGTCGATGATCCTATAGTTGAAATAATGGACGCTGCAACCCAAAACAGGAAAACGTTCAATTAACCGCATTGTCGCAAGAAAATATGATGTCACTAAGCACCAGAGAAGAATAATGTACTTATAATAGTTATTTAAGTAACAAGGCATGTAACTACGTCTTTACATCTGAGGAAGTTGTAATAGGCCGAGGCGGATGCCGAGGTTCTAGTAACTTTCGAGTATGTTCAGGACGCGCTTAATAGTGAAAAAATTAATCGAAATCTGTAATGTTAATGTTTTTAACCCAATAATTGTCAAAATCTTATAGGTTATAATGATTTTTAAAAAATGTTTTTTTTCTTAAACTATAGGGTGTCCCAATAAGAACGCACAATTTAATTTTTGAATAAAACACATTAGTAACTTGAAAAATTTAAACATTTTTATTTTAAACTAATTAGTATATAATGCGGTTATGTGTGGAATACAATATCGGGCAAATGTCCGCCAAGATTTTGTTGACAAACTCTTACTCTTTTTTCAAAATTTTTAATTATATTTTCGCACATTTCTGGCTCTATTTCCGCAATGACGCGCTCAATTTCGTTCTTTAACTCAGGAATCGTTCTCGTTTTGTTCGCGTAAACACGTGACTTTACGTAACCCCACAGAAAAAAGTCACACGGCGTCATGTCGCACGATCTTGGTGGCCAATTCTGATCTCCATGGCGTGAAATGACACGATCCGGATATTTCGACTGGAATAATTCACGTGTTTCCCGCGCAGTATGACAGGTGGCACCGAACCACATATTTTCGAGATCCATCCCATCCAATTGGGAAAAAAAATATGTTCCGATAATGTACGCCATTCACCGTCACTGCATTACCAGCCGCATTCTCGAAGAAAGAAAAAAAAGCGATTCATTTTCATTAACCGCAATGTCTTTAGATGACAACTGAGCAATTGCAGGCGTCACCAACCGAAGGGAACAAAAATGGCGCGCAATTTAAATTGTGCATTCTTAATGGGACACCCTATACTAGTGCCACGTCAGCGACACTTTAAAACTTTTACATGGCTCATTTTGCACATGCTTTCTGAATAAATTTCGGATAAACTATGTAACCTACATTGAAAATTGTGTAACACAATGAAAATTTATGCATTCCTAATTGCCTTATTCTAAAAATGATGTCTGTAATAATAGTTGATTTTGCATAAAATTCATTGCAATTTGATGAATTTTGCTCTCTCTTCTTTCATTTCTACTGCAAATTATATTTATTTTCAGCTATTTTTATTTCGCATAAGGCAATCTAGAAACTCTAATGATTCTATTGATATATTATTTATGCCTATTGCTTGCTCCCATTTGCAGATATTTATGCAGATAAAGTGCATAAAAATGACAGTCTGGAGACGGTTTCAAACGCGACCTTAAGGAGGTTCCCTAGACATTTTAAAAAATGTTCTAATGCAACCAAACTTTCAATTTATGTTGTCTGTGTCATAAAAATGATACCTGAATTTTTTGGAAATTTTTGACCACGTAGTTTGAACAAAATTAATTGTTAAATTTTAATATTTTACATGGGCTCTTATGGCTTTCCATTAATTGATCAAATAAAAAGATGTTAGAAATGTTCTATTTACTTAATTTTTGGTATATAAACGTATGCAAGCACGGACATCAATTTCCCAAAATTTGAAGAAGGTTGACCACATAGTTGTAACAATATTGTTGTTGTTGTAAAAAAATCTTCAAGCATTTTTTTATTAGTGAATTAGAAATTATTGTAAAAATATATCACCGCAACTGAACGAATTGCAATATCAACTAACACCCGTTGACTGAATTTTGATTTACATTAATAAAAATATTTTTATTAATTAAAGGCTGATATCTGAGTACGCCACTGCATGTCTAGGGAACCTCCTTAAGATGTGAAATGCCGAGCAGCCGGCGGAATCTCAGGTAGCCTTTGCTGAAACACAGTTTGTAGTTCCCCTCGGCAAATATAGATGGCATTCTTTCATCAATTATCGGTAAAAAAGAGAATTATTTTATCAAAAGTGCGAAATAATTGTAAAGTAGGCGTTATAAATTTTGTTCATGTTACATTTTTAATTTTGACATTTTCTTAGTGCAAGTATTTCCTTCACTTGATAACACATTTTGACTACAAATGATACTGTAAGTAATTATTTATTATAAATAACAAAACTGCACATTAAAATTTCGTTATTAAATTATAGAATTATTCATATGGCTTATGGCTACGATTTACGATAATATATGAATAAAATAAGAATACGAGATTGAGAAACTGACAACTCGGAAGAAAATACATAATATATCAGCCTTCGCTAGATATGATTTTATGTTATTAATTTAAAAATTTTCCCGAACGACATTTGGTAAATATACTTTTTTATTATATTTATTTACTTTACATTTGTGTGTCTTATTGTGTGTTATATTTCGAAAGTGCCATGTAGATTATGATTATTTGTTTACTAATAAAATGTTTTTTAAGGTATTATGTGTGTTACTTATTTTTTTGAGAACTACAATAATTTTACAAGTAAAAAATATGAATAACAAATCCAAGCCAGCTATGCCAACGTCAAATTTAGTTCTCCTCGGCAAATATAGGGGCGCTACGAACTGTGTTTCAAGCAAAAGCATCTAGATTCCTATTTTTAGCTTGTTTATCGATGATGCCGAGTTATTTATTATTGTTTTCGCGGTACTGAAAAATTAAGATTAAATATTTATAAAATACGACCTGTTTGACATCTGTCTTCAATATTATTCATTTTTTATTACATTTTTTCAATTGAAGCTACCTATGCTTGTTGCTATGTTACATTAGTTACACTGAGAAAAAATGGTCTAATATTAAACAAATTTCAAGATTGAAGGCGGTTTCTTTATATATAATTCAATATTTTAAAGTGTAATGTAATATTTACATTAGAAACGTATTACTTTATTTTGTAACGACGCACAGCCTTTTTGAATCTCCCGCGCCTGACACTTTGGCGATGCGCAGCTTTCAAATCTCCCGCGCTCGTCATGGGTGCAACGAATACGAATTCAAATCTCCCACGCCGAACACTAAACGCTAATCGCTATATCTTCCCGCGCTTTGAACTTGGCGCGCGGCAACCGAAATCAACGACTAGCGGCACGGTGACCAATTACAGCACGACACGAGTCCACCAACCAATTGCAGCCTGACACAGCTGCAACTGAGACTGGCCGTACTCGGCCAGTATAAAAGGGCATCGCTGGACCAGAGCAAGGCAGTACAAACTCACTCCCGAATAGGGAACAAGCCAGCAAGCAAACACTCCCGAATAGGGAACAGAGCCTTTCACCACAGCTACGGAGTACTGCATCAAGCTGGACGGCGTCCGGCAATCTAGGAGTCAGCAGAGAGGGACCGCAGACTGCTCCAGGTACAGGGCAACTCCAGGCAACCCTCGCTGACAGCATCAGACCACAGACAGTCCGAGGCAAAGTTGTGGCGCCTAGACCGGCGTTACTGTTCTAGGGTAGCAGTCTTCATCCGGCCAGTTTCGCCGTTACCACCGTCGCCTACAAGGTCTTCCGGCTCAGCAACCCGGCAGTCATCTCCGGAGAAGAGTGGACGACAGCGGTCCCTCTCGCCCAGGAAGCCGCGGCCAAGGGTCTTCCGCAGACCTGTGCCGACAATAAACAATTGCATATTTTGAATTTGTTGAACACTTCAAATATTTTATGTTACTATGTACTATAGTGTTGTTTGTAACCAAATATATTAGTATTATACTAAACAA
The DNA here is from genome assembly GCA_947534325.1 of Agonum fuliginosum. Lineage (NCBI taxonomy): Eukaryota > Metazoa > Arthropoda > Insecta > Coleoptera > Carabidae > Agonum > Agonum fuliginosum. Next base: position 18,815,782 of record OX384044.1, read on the forward strand.
AGTAACAACTTGATATGTAACGAATTATATTTGAGAAAAAATGATCCGGATATTATATAAACATTTCAATTTAACTATTGACTGAATTTGATTCTCATGAATCTGTATATTTTAAATATAAAATAATGTAGTAATTCTTTTAATAAAGAACATTACTTAGCGTTGTAGAAACAGAAACGTGCTTGTTGGTACCGGTCGAAACCACACATTGATAGTGTTTCTTGCAGAACGTCCAGTAAGTTTGCAACAAATGTGGCTTGTAGATTGTGCTTACTAACTGTACCTAATTATAAAAAATAAATACCAGCACTAGTATTGAAATTATTGAACTGTTGCCCAACAGGACAATAAAGTTCAATCCTTTTCCTTCAATTTTCTTAAAATTTCAAGTACGTGCGATAATTTGGCAGAAAGTTATGAATTTTTGAAAAAAATTTGTATTTTTGTGCTTTTTGCCCATAATTTGTCCGATTTCGCACCAAATTCGTTTATTTCTTAAAACATCTAACAAATAAAGGTGTTTAAAGAAATAAAAATTTTAAAGTCACTTTTAGATAATTGTTAATGAAATTTAGAAACCTCAAGAAGGCACTTTTTTTCAAAAATTCATAACTTCGCGCCAAATCATCGTAGGTCCTTGAAATTTTGCGGACCTTGAAGGAAAAAGTCTTATCTTTAATGTGATGATATCCAATATGACGAAAAATCCACTCCACCCCTTTCCACCCCCCTTAGAAAAAAAATGTACCTGATGTTCAAAAAGGTCCAACTTTGGAAGCTCATACGCAGTGCCCAAAAAATCCGTGGACCTTATTGGCCAACAGGGTAATAAAGATCAGACTTTTTCCTTCAAGGTCCGCAAAATTTCAAGGACCTACGATGATTTGGCGCGAAGTTATGAATTTTTGAAAAAAAGTGCCTTTTTGAGGTTTCTGAATTTCATTAACAATTATCTAAAAGTGACTTTAAAATTTTTATTTCTTTAAACACCTTTATTTGTTAGAAGTTTTAAGAAATAAACGAATTTGGTGCGAAATCGGACAAATTATGGGCAAAAAGCACAAAAATACAAATTTTTTCAAAAATTCATAACTTTCTGCCAAATTATCGCACGTACTTGAAATTTTGAGAAAATTGAAGGAAAAGGATTGAAATTTATTGTCCTGTTGAGCAATAAGGTCCACGATTTTTTTTACTCGCGCTACAAGTTGCTACAATTGAACATTTTTCAGTCAAAAACTTGTTTTTTTATCCGGGGGTGGCAGGGGGTGGATCGGGTTTGATGGCAGATTAACTTACATGGCCGAATAGAGAAACCTTTATCGTTCTCGGAAATCCAAAATTCGCCAAGTTATGGCCAAAAACCTCAAAAAGGCACTTTTTTTTTTCAAAAATTCATAACTTCGCGCCAAATCATCGTAGGTACTTGAAATTGCGGACCTTGCAGGAAAAGTCTGATCTTTATTACCCTGTTGGCCAATAAGGTCCACGATTTTTTAGTCACTCCGTATGAGTTGCCAAAGTTAGACCTTTTTGGACATCAGATACATTCGTTTTTCTTAGGGGGATGGGAGAGGGTAGAGTGGATTTTTTGTAATATTGGCTATCATCACATTAAAGATAAGACTTCAACGTTTTCAGAACTCGAAGATTCATCCAATTTCGTCGAAATGCAGCCGAGATATCGCACTTTGAAATTGTGTCATTTTTTGTGCATTTTCAAGTGGTGCGTTTTTATTTTCCTCGAGTGTATAACAATCTAAGAAAATGTAAAATTAAGTCTTGACTTTTGTCATCTAAGTCAGGGTGCATTCTTAAATTTAAACATAATTTTTACTTAGTAAGTTGTCTGCATTTGGTTAATTAATGCGTTAATTAAGATTTTCACTGTAACGTTTTTTCTGACGACCATTACTTGGTATTTTTCGATGTATATCTCTATTTTAAGTTGTTTTTAATTATTTATTTAATATTTTTAATAAACTTTAACATGTACCACAAATTGTTGACACCACCGTAAGTTCTGTTATATTTTTTGTAATTTCTGTTTGTAAAATTTTTTAATAAATGTTGTAGCTCCTGAAAATGGCCCTGGTAGGGCCAAAACGTTGAGGGTAGTTCCCAAATATATGGTTTAGGCTGATAACCAATAAAGCTGTTGTTTGATTTAATAATAATTAAGATTTCATTTTGAAATGTAAATGAAAGGATTGGGGTACACTTTTCCCCTGCCGTTTCTCCCCTGGCAATTTCCCCTGCGACATTTTTCCCTTAGTTCATTTTCCCCTGTCCAATTTTCCTCTGTCTTTCTCCATCTTTGTAATCATCATTAATCTAACCTAACGATTGTACGATAGTTTTTCTACCCCTTTTTTTCTACTCCATTTTTTCTACTCATTTTTTAAAACTAGAAAATATTCTTGCCTAACATTTTTCTGAACTTAACCCCATCATACTCTACCATACAGTAGAATTCAAATAAATATTGTTTTCTGACAGGATTAAAAAAATTACTAATTTTTTTTTTAAATTTTTAGTAGTCGTGGGAAAAAAATGAGGGAAATTAATAGCCAGGAGAAAAATGACCAGGGGGAAAAATTGCAGGGAAAAAGTGACCTCCAACCGAATGAAAGAATTTTTTAAAATTGTTTAATGTTGAAAATATATTTCATATTTTATTAATTTTAGAAAATGAAATAAATATTGTTATTGAAATTTTATTGTCTCTGGTTGACAAAAGTTTTGAAAATCTCGTTCCGAAGATAGGACAGAGAATAAAATTGAAAAAATGCCTTGCCGAATTAAATAATGAAAAGGTACATTATATTATAATTGTTTTCTACTTGGTTGCAGCTAATAATTATATTATAATTAATATTATAATTATCAAACAGATAATTATAGTAATACAATACGATAGCCTTCGCCAAGCAATTCCTGCCACTGTACACAGACTAATGGTTTAAAGGCAATAAGTAGCATTAGCAGATCCTTAAATAAAAAAGCGGAATTGCACAAAGAAAAAACCATAAAGATGACTGAAACAGACAAGGATGTTTTTATGAGAGCCATAAAGAGCATTTTATCATTAAAGCAAAGGTCATTGGATATAGCAAAAGAGACAACGATGGCAAATATTAAACTAATAGAAAGGACATCGAAATGCTTGAAAGACCCAAACCCTCTAGCAACTACAATGGTTCAGATGAACACCAAGTACCCAATAACTATAAGAAGAGACTCCGTAAAGAAGTATAAAGTGCCAAGCGAACTTGTACCTGATAAGGACCCTGAAGACAACCATTACCATGGGCGAATTAGGTGCAAATTGGAGACGGTAAACTGGTGGATAGAGAACAGTCCAAGACCGGAAGGAGACATGGACAAAATAAACAATATCCTAAGACAGCCTATGAGGAACGAAGTGGCTATCTACTACTCGATCGATTGGACTGGTTCTGCGGTGAAATGGGGAAAAACCATCACAGAAAGGAGAATGGTGAAGACCAATGAGCCAATTGTGGACATCCCCAGGAACATAAGAGAGGCTGCTCTGAAGGAAATAATGTTTCCTGAGTACACAATACCTACTATGGAAATATCAACACATACAAAAGATAAATTGAGGGACTTTATTGGTTTGAGTATTGAATCAAAAAATGCTCTATCTATGCAAATACGAATTGTATTAAATAACTTGGATACAAAAGATAGATTCTTACCAATAGTACCTGGGATTCAACCGGAACTCATGACTATCAAACACGCCATTTCACATTCAAATTACGTAGTCACAAATTTCACACCTAGAGTAGAGAAGAAAAGAAACATCATGCAAGAGCCTATTGAACTATTCGCAAAATGTCTCAAATATGAAGGACACATCTCCAAGATATTACCAGTTTATTTGAGAGACATAGTAGAAAAATCAAAGTTGTACAATAGAAACATACTTCAGATACTAAAAGAAGACAGTTTGAATGAAACACTAGAGGTGAAGTGGATAAAGGTGTTGATGGGGTTGAGAATTACAAACGAATTTAAGCACGGTGAACTTACAATATCATCAAAAAGGACCAACTGCAGACAGATTTTTTGCACAAACAGAATGGGGAATAAAGTTAGAATCACCAAGGGGACTGAGGACGTCAGCTTCAAGATGGGAGGTATCAGAGGAAAATTCAGCCATACGTCAGGGATATTACTGTCATTGACGTGCAACTATACAGACTTCTCAACTTTGATACACCTCATCTCTGAAGTTGCAGCATATATAAAGTGGGACTATTTAACAACTACTAAAAGAGGTGATAAAAATATCACAGAGGAAATAAGGAAGAGAGCTAGAGCTTATCCAAATTTAGTAATCAAGTGCCAAAAGAAAGATTTACTGATGATAAGCCGTGAAGATAGTCCATGTATTGGGGTTCTCAACATAGTTGTTAATTCAGAGTACATACAATTCCCTGAGGAAGAATATATCATAGGAGAAAACTGTGAGATAACACACCCTGAAAGTAATATAGATATGAAGTTTGCGGTAACTACGGAGGAACTGGAGCCTTTATCTGACCATTTCGAAGTGACAGACTCCCGCATGTTGAATCATTTCAGCCTTAAACACACAATAAGAAATAGAGTCTATCACTTCATAACCAACACACAAACAATATACAAAAACGTGAAGAAAAGAAACTTCAAGTGGCAAAATTCATATGTCAATAAGTTCCTCAGGTCAGATTTCAGATCTGTATCTTTTACATGTAGAACTCTGTTAGTGGGGATGATTGATGAAGGTTTGGTGAACGAACCAGCAATGGCCTTGCTTTATTGCTTTGCAAATCATGACCCATTCAGCAGCGAGCTATGCAACTTGCCATTTATAATAAAAGGAGGGTACGAAGTTGATGTGACAGGGGACAAAGGGATACTATTGTATAATGAGGAACAACAGAATTTTCAATTGTTTGGACAACGTATAAAGGTAAAAGCAAATAAACCGGATGTTAATGAGATGATGACCGGGATGTTGTCAGGATTCAAACTATTACACAACTCCAAGAAAACAAGAAGAAACTTAGTCACTATTAGATGGCTTGAAGAGAATAGAGACATGATTGCTGAGGGTGACCGACATGATATATATATAAGCGGAATTCTGATGACTGCTGTAAAGGATACATACCTTGCAGCAAACTCATCAAACCAATCAGATGAAACGGAAGTTAAAAGATGGAATTTAAAAAATGCAAATTGGGAACAATACAACGAACTAATGAATCTCATGGAAAAACCAAAAACACATACCGATATAAATGAATTAACATCTAAAATAACACAAGCGGCAGAATTAGCAATCGGCTATATAAAACATAACGGATCACGTAGGAAAGTACCGTGGTGGAACCCGGAATGTAAAGCGGCAATCAAAAACCAAAAGAGAGCATTATACAAATATAGAAAAGACAACAGCATAGAAAATTTAATAGAACTTAAAAAATGTAAAGCTATATGCAGACGAACAATTAAACAGAGCAAGAAAAAGTCATGGCAAGATTTTGTCTCGACAATTAATAAAGACACCCCAACAAACCAAGTATGGAAAAACATAAACAAAATAAAAGGAAACGATACACCTAGAGAAATTACAAATTTAATAGTAAACGGAAACTCTGTTACAACACCAAAAGAAATTGCGAACACCCTAGCATATAATTACAGAGACATATCCAGTGACGATTTTTACAGCGAAGAATTTAAACAACTCAAAGCAACAACCGAAGAGGAAGATATAACAATTCAACCTGATACTGCAAATCCACTTAATAACGTATTTTCTATTCGGGAACTAATAACAACGATTGAAGAAATGAAGAAAGAATCTAGTCCGGGCCCTGACAACATACCCCCACTTTTAATCAAACAACTCCCACTCAAAATCAAAGAATATCTCCTACAAATCTACAATCATATATGGTCATCACACACTTTTCCTGACATATGGCGAGAATCCATCATAGTACCAATTCCTAAAAGCAACAAAAATAAAACCAATGCATCCAACTACCGACCCATATCCCTTACAAACTATCTCTGTAAAATAATGGAAAAGATGATAGTAAAAAGACTAAACTGGTACCTTGATAATAATAATATAATAACAAAAACGCAAGCAGGCTTTCGACCAGGACACTCAACAATGGACAATTTAACTATTCTAACCTCAGAAGTTCAACAAGCATTTAAAAACAGACAACATATGATCGTTGTCTTCTTTGATCTTGAAAAAGCATACGACACTACTTGGAAGTTCAATATAATAAAGACATTACAAAAATATAACATTGAAGGAAACACGCTACACTTCATAAAGAATTTCCTAACCGACAGAAAGTTCAAAGTTCGATCAAACAACACACTCTCAGAAATAATGGAACAACAAAACGGAATTCCACAAGGATCTACATTAAGTGTGGTTTTATTCCTAATAGCAATAAACAGCATTGCAGAAAATATAAAGAGCCCTGTCAAATTTTTATTATACGCAGATGACCTAGTCATATATCACAAAAACAGAAACATTCAAGCTGTTGAGCTACAGCTTCAACGGACAATTAAAAAAGTAGAAGAATGGTCACAGAGAACAGGATTCAAATTCTCACAGAGTAAGACAAAAGCTATACATTTTGCTAAACATAAAAACAGACAAGTAGACCCAACACTTACACTTTATAATGCTAATATAACTTATACAAATGAACTGAAATTCCTGGGGCTTATAATAGACAAAAAGCTTACGTGGAAAAAACATATACAAGAACTTAGTGCCAATTGCTGTAGAAAACTAAATATTCTTAAAGCTTTAACTCACTACGATTGGGGAGCAGATAGAACAACCCTATTAATGATCTACAAAGCACTAGTACGAAGCAAACTAGATTATGGCTCAATCATTTACTCCACAGCAAAGAAGGCTAACCTTCGACCGTTAAACTCAGTACACCATTCGGCACTAAGGATCATAACTGGAGCATACAGATCGACCCCTATAAAAAGTTTATACTGCGAATCCAATGAACCATCCCTTAATGATCGAAGGACAACCTTAACCCTAACTTTCCTAATCAACCTAGCAACCCATCCAAATCATCACCTATACCAATATATTTTTGATACGACAACCCCAACAACAAATGTACCAAATTTTACCCCCTTCCAAATACACTTAAATAACTTACTGAAATCCATAAGCTACACCATACCCAACATACAAATAAATGAAATATCCAAAATCCCTCCCTGGCTCATCGACATACCAACAGTAAATCTAACCCTCTACCAATACAATAAGAAAGACACCAATCCAGCTATTATAAGAAACCAATTCCACGATCTAAAAGAGAACTATCAGGGAAGACAATTCATTTATACCGATGCTTCCAAGATTAACAACAAAGTAGGATCAGCTATAATTACGGAAAGAGAGACATATAAATACCGCCTACCTGATAAAAGTAGCATATACACAGCAGAAATGATCAGCATACACTATAGTATGAAACACATAAACCAACACGCTCCAGAAAATATCAGTTATGTAATATGCTCTGACTCCCTTAGCTCCCTCCAGTCTTTAACAACGATATACCCCAAACACCCACTAATCATTAAATCACAAGAAATACTGCACCTACTTTCCCAAAAAAGAATTTCCATCAACTTCTTATGGATACCATCCCATATTGGTATCACTGGAAATGAGCAGGCCGACACAGCAGCCAAGGAAGCTACCAATACCGAGATGACCGAGATGATGAACATACCTATCCAAGCAAACGACTGTAAATCAACAATTAAACAAAAAATGAGAGATAAATGGAACCAACAATGGAGACAAACAGCAGAAAACAAACTTCGTACAATACAGGACACAATTCTGAAATGGCAACCAATAAACCGAAAACGAAGAGACCAGGTAGTAATGACAAGACTAAAGATCGGCCACACTCGGATAACACATGGACATCTATTTCAAAGAACAGACCTAACCAGATGCCAAGAATGTGATACTATACTATCAGTAGAACACATCCTAATTCACTGCCCAAAATACCAACATGAGCGAACCAAACACCAACTACCAGGATCCATGAGAGAAGCTTTTGACGACAACAACAAACACAAAATCATACCATTTACAAAAGACATTGAAATATTTAATAAAATATAACTCTGTAATTATTACCGATATTTAAATGTAATGACATTTGTACGTAAATGCTAATACCTACACAGGTGAAGCATAAAATTAAAAAAAAGAAAAAAAAAAGGCAATAAGTATTATGAAACAAGAGATATATAGGTAGATGATGTTTGACTTATCTGTAAATAAATTTGACCGATTAGTGATTAATAATAGTTAACTTAATATATTAGAGATTATTAGAGGTGTTATAAAATGTGTTCATTTTTGTACGGAAGATATGTTTTTGCATTTTAGTTTAATGTCTGTTTGGTTACAATATATGTATTTATAAAATCTGATTTATGTATTATACTAAATCTCTCCAAACCAATCCTTAAGGAGGTACACTCGGGTAGTGAGGGGTTAGGGGAATCTCCTATGCTCGCAATGCATTTGATATCAGGGTTCCAACTTATAAAAAATAATAATAAACATTTTTATTGTATGTAAACGCAGTCAATTCGCATTTTTATCTAATAAAATAAGATTTAAATCAATTAATTAAGAATATTGTTAATTTTTATTATGTAAAACTTGTTTACTTTATAAGATATCATTCGGTCAAATACCAGTGGTAAACTACGGCAACGCTGTGCTGTTCTTATGGCAATCTGACAGATACTAAACATGAAGGTGAAGAGAATTCTGCACTTGAAATTTCATACAAATCGTTAGGTATAAATTATTTATCATTTGTACACAATACAGGGTGTTCATTTTAAGTGGCGCACCATTGCTATCTCGAGAAGTATAAGAGGTACGAAGTTGGTTAAATTAGCAAACAATTTCTATTTTATATGACTACTTTAATGAACGAAAGAAAAAAAATTTTGACCAGTGGTTCTCAAACTACGGGGTGCAACTTTCTTATTTCAAATGGGGACCTATTTTTTTTATTCACTTATACGATTTAGTATTTTTTTCTGAATTCAACGAGATATTAGTTTCATACCCTGGCATAACAGAAACATGAGAAAAACGCTATTGAAAATTATGATAATTTAATTAAAATCTGGAGTGTTACAAGAGTGCTATGGAAGAAAACAATTGAATATTTGTTTCATATTAATTGTTATTTGATAATGAAAAAGATTCTTTGATTTTAATTAAGAGATCAGAACCGATACTGAGTGTATGAGTTCAAGGTACTAATAAGTACTCAGTAGGGTACAAGGTGGAGGTAACTACGGACACGTGTTTCGACCTTATTTGGTCTGATCAGTGTAGTATATTAGAATCTTTTTCACTAACAATTATTATGAAACAAAATATTCAATTGTTTTCTCCCATAACACTAACTAACAATCAGATTTTAATTAAATTATCATAATTTTCAAAAGCGTTTTTCACATGTTTTTGTAATGCAAGGGTATAAAACTAATATCTCGTTGAATTCAGAAAAAAATACTAAATTGAATAGGCAAATAAAAAAAATAGGTCCCCATTTGAAATAAGAAAGTTGCACCCCGTAGTTTGAGAGCCACTGGTCTAAAAAAAAATTCTTTCGTTAATTAAAGTAGTCATATAAAATAGAAATTGTTTGCTAATTTAACCAACTTCGTAGCTCTTATAGTTCTCGAGTTAGCAATGGTGCGCCACTTAAAATGAACACCCTGTATACCTTTCATTCTTGCGAAAAACTTGTGATTATAGATAAATAAGATTTTTTTCTGGATAAAATTCAAATTTTCGATAATAAATGTTGATATTAGTTGACCTATTGTGTTATTTGATAATAATGATTTCGTTTCTTTTTTTAGAAACCAAAACCAAGTTGTTGAACACGGTATCCGTAAAATTTGAAAAGGATTTAACACCTAAAGCCAAAACCATGTACCGACGTGCTTTGTATTGGAGGAACTGTGCACAGAAGGAAAAAAAGACTTTTATGCAACTGTTAGCAGTCGCCGAAAAAGTTCTTAAGTGTAGAAAATCCAAATAAATAATTTATCATTTCTTTAATTTATATATGCAAAAATTGAACCTGTAGCCATGGAGCCCCCAAAAAAGAAGGGGGAAATATAAAACCGAACAGTAAGGGGTTTTGCGGCTGACGCGGCCGTAGAAATAGAAATAAAAAATCTGACGTGGCCGTTACAATACCTCTCGCCTTGACATTGAAGTATTATTATTTAACCTCGTATTTAACCAAATATTAAGCTTTAATTTAAATAAAATACAACAACACCGTATAACATTTGATATAATAATAAAATAATCATACATTATATTATTTTAAAATGCATAATGGACTTATAATAATTATGTAGGTAAATAAATAAATAAATTATATATTTCACAAATTTAATCAGCTCTTAGTTTAATATATTATTTTATTTTATAAATACCATATTTACATAATACTATGTCCATTTAATATCTATACTATATCCAACATTTCAAAATTCTACACCACACTCTACACATGCCCTACACCACATAGAACAGACATCTGTTTATCTGTCACATTGACAATTTTATTTTTGTTTTAAATTTTATTTCTATTTCGGGATTCACAAATCGTGGTAGGTAAAATTATATATTTAAAAAAATTATATTTCTTTATTTGTTACAGATATAGAAACAAGTAAGATTAAATATTGTACAATGTAATTTCTTCTTTTATGTGTGGTATATCAAATTATAACAATCGCATTATTTTATACAATTTTTGCAAAAAATGTTATAGTGCTACAAGAAAAATACCATTTCCGGTTAGTGGATTTTTACCAAAATCTTTTCAGCTCTTCATTAACACATATAAATGTATAATGCAAAATATTAGAATTTTATGTTCAGTAGAATTTGAGATAATGAACCGGGACGAAAGGCTATAGTAGGCGCACATACAGACTTTCATACATACACACAGACACACACACACACAGACATCATCGTGAAAATAGTCAAAATAGGTTCTAAAGGTGCTAAAACGTGCTTATTGACAAAAATCTCGACATCGAATTTTTTCACGATCCCTATACCTCTCTAGGCGAGAGGTAAAAAGACGAGGAGTAAGTACAAATTATTTTTCAACTAAATATTTGTTTATGTTTATATTTTTACTGGACCCGACTCGATGGTGGGCCCTTTATAATATTTTATAAATAATTACCTATATACCTATATACGATACCTCGAACTGAATTCCTGCAATTTAACAATAACAATAAAGTTTTTCCAATTTATTTAAAAAAAACCTAATGTAAAACTAATTTTTTAGGTCTACAAAAAGAGAAAGGGATGAGAAAGAGGCAGAAAAGAAACTGACACGGATGACGAAATACGTATTTGCCAATTTCTTAGTAAAGTAGCAGTGACGTCGTTTCAATGAACGTAGTAGGCCAGCTCAAGAACGAGATGAGTACGCTCCTGAAGTTAGTGACCGACGAACAGACGGCACGGCTGCTAGAAGCCATGAGACGCACATGGCGAAAATGCACCCAGATGAGGACGAGGAAGTCGTCTCACAACGGCGAGTACCCCGGCGCGAACGAATGCGATTAATAATAAACATAATTTCAATTTTGAAGACACTACAATACTAGACACTGAACACAATCTTCACAAAAGACTAACACTGAAAATGTTACATATTAACAATGATAAAAATAATGTTAATTTGAAAACTGACACATTATACTTAAGCAAAATATACAATAATTTGTTAAAAGTTAAAACCAACTAAACATCACAGAGTACGGTGTAGTTCACATTGGGTTAGTGTTGGATTTGCAGCGGTTTTTGGCGCGATTTCATATGACGACCTTCAATGTTCAAACAAGAATCAACTTTACTTAAATAAGTTTCCTTGATGGGTGAAAACGGTTACATTTCTATGACTTATTTGCTTTATCCTTTTGGTCTAGTAAATATTTTTATCAATACGACTTCCAGCTTCAAACCTACAAGATATTTTTGTATTTATTATATGTAAGATATTATTCCTTTAATCTCATGTAAGTTAAAATGTATTTTACCGTAAATTGTTCTAATTTAGTTCTGTAAATTTAGCTCCTGAAGAAGACACATGGGATGTCGAAACTAGTAGAGAGTGAGATAATAAATAATTTGACTGCATCCCAGTAATTTCTTTCCAATCCTAAAAGTCCAATTCGGTTCGTTGAGCCACTGTAGCCACCGACGATGAAGGTACCGAACCCGTTTCGACCTTGGAAGTGTGACTCTTGTCTCCTAAGCGAATAAATCTTTCGCCTGGATGTCAGATTCACCGTGCAAAAAAGTTACAGGACTAAGCGTTTGTTACGATTGGCTTCTTTGTGGAGTATTTTGACATCAGAAAACTTGAATTTATGCCCTGTGTCGATATGATGTTTGCAGAGTCTTGCAGACCAATACCATAGTGGACTCTGCAAACATCATTTCGACACAGGGCATAAATTCAAGTTCTCTGATGTCAAAATACTCCACAAAGAAGCCAATCGTAACAAACGTTTAGTCCTGGAATCCTTATAAACTCATGCAAAGAACCCACAGCTAACAGCATCACCAACTTTTACCGTATAACAGAACATTTCATCCTATCATACAAGACATTTAGTTTAGGTTTGTATTTCCCGCCTTTACTCTACATGTCGCTGTGTGATATAGTTATAGTTTCTGTCAACTTCCGACCGTCCAAGGTTTTCTAACCTACAAAAATATTATGATGTTTTTGACACGAGGCAAACTTATGTCTGTTTTTGTTACTTTAATATTTATTATCTGATTCGCAAAATATTTTGCGTACGCTGTACAAGGTAATTGTGTAATTTTTAATCATTGCATTGTGATTGTTTTTTTAAACAAGTTTTTAGTTTTAACATAACTATTTTGTACTTACAGCCGCTGAAGATGATGATCGTTAAGACATCGAAACGTACAGTTAAAATAAATAAGCATAATTATAAATAACTACATCACTTGGTTTTAATCATTTAATATGCTTATCCTTATTATACAAAGGCCTACATGCTAACTATTCCATTCCAATTTATACATACTACCAGGTCAACCCATTGTTCATAATAGAAAAATTATGTTCTAGAAATTTTCGCTATGCTAAACCTATATTAGAAGGTTGCATCAAAGGCCTAAATACTAGATATAAACAATATTTCATTTTAGATAGATCAATAAATGATGCTATAATTGCTACTATTGTACTATTGTAAATCCGCAGTTTAAAATACGCTGGTATAATTCCATAAATGCTAATATCTGTATAACCGAACTACATACTTTGGTTCAAAATGAAGCTATTTTTTTTTATTGAAGAAACAGATTATGACGAAAATAAATACGAAAATATAATAAATGATGATAGGAATCATTCCGAATCGGAAATAAAAAACTTATCATTTAATAACGTTGCTTATCAAAAAGATACATATATAAAAGGACCAATTTACGAATGCTTGATGACTATCCAGTTATAAAAAATATGTTTTTAAAATATAATACTCCTTTGACTTCTTCAGGGGCCTCCATCACCTTCTCTTTCTTTCTTAGTCTATCTCTGCCTCATACTCATGAGTTATCACAGATACTCACTGGACATGGAAATTATTATTATTAGCACACGTTTGACATAATAGAATAACTGACATAATTGACTTAACTTGTTTGTTTTCAAGCAACTATGATTATTGAAATGTGTGTATGCCAGTTATTATGTCAACGTGTGCTTTAGTGTCTGGTAAAAGTTACCGCCGATGGAAAGTGTCTGGCAGTATTGATTATTAATTTTTAACTATATTCTCTAAAACATACGTAAAAATCAGCACTGAAACTGAAATGTGAATACTATTCTTACTTATCTTTAGCACCGGATATCTGTTAATTGGCCGTCGTCGGCCCACGCTTGGAGGTACGCATACACTCAAAGTACATACTTACACTACTTAATCCCATACATTTGGTTTCTGAGAAAATAAGTAACGTCTGGGGGTCCTGGGATCTTGCTCTATATGTAAAACTTATTCCTATGTATTATGACAAGAGGGTATATAACCCTTCTATCAATCTAAAGTGAGCTTGCCTAATTTTGACTGAAATTGCATTATTCATAACTTATTATAACGCTGGACTGCTGGAAGGGTTATATACCTCCATACATGTATTATTCTGTACAAATAAAGTTAAAGAAACCAAAGGAGAAGAGAAAGGGTAGGCGGTTGGTTGCCTTTCTCTTCTCTTTCTCCTTTTTTTAGACGGTGACGCCATCTCATCAACAGTTTCCTCCTGTAGAAGTTGCCACTGGAGGATCCGAAGACGCCGCCCAGACCGTGGACAGCACCACCGCCATCGCCAGAAGCTATTTTTATGTAGGTACGTTTATTTTTATTTTATGTATATTGTAGCTCAAGATGGATTACGTTACGTGTCCGAAACGTCCTGTAAATATAAAATAAATTATATTAATGGATCAAGTAAGCCTTTTTATTATACACTGCTCAAAACAATTAAAGGGTCAGGATTTTTTTTTTTAATAACTTTTTTCTCAAACGTAGAATTAATATGAAAATTTATTTATAGAAACCTTAAACCTTTATTTAAACAATTTTATTAAATTTCAATTTCAATTAATACGTAACACTGAACATGATCAGTCAGAACGATAACCTGCGAAAAATAAAGTGTAAAAATTGAACATTTAGTAAATTTTTATTAGATTTATTTCTTATTTACAACTTTAATAAGGTGTATTACCTCCGTTAGCATTAAATACAGCTTGGCAGCGATGTGGCATGCTGCGGATAAGCCTGCGTTTGTTTTCTTGTGTAATCTTTTGCCATAACTCCACTTGAGAATCTTTCAGTTCCCGTATTGTCTAAAGCGGATTAACTCGACTTTTGATGCGTTGTACAAGTTGATCTCATAGGTGTTCAATATGATTGAGGTCAGGGTCAGGGCTACATGCTGGCCATTCCATTTTTTCAAAATTGTTGTCCACAAGGTTACCGTGTGACTAGTCTAGCTAAATAAGCGCGGGCTCCATCTTGAATTAACACAAACCTGTCACGTCTGTTCGGCGCTAAAAGAGCAAGCGGTTGTACATGAACATTTAGAACATAATCTACATAGCGCCGTGCAGTCAAAGTGCCGTTCCGAGTGATGACAAGTTCTGTTTTAACACTGATGGATATTCCACCCCAGACTATAACTGAACCTCCGCCAAAAGGTACATGTGGCAGCATATTGTGTTGGATGTAGTGCTCATTTGTTCTTCTTCAGACTCGAAGAGGTCCATCAAGCTTGTGTAAATTGAATTTTAATTCATCAGTTAAAAGTGCAGCACTCGAGTGTCTCAGTTGCTATATTCGATGTTGCCGTGCATACAGAATTCGGGCTCTTTTATGCTTCCTGGTTAATGAAGGTACTTTAGCAGGAATTCTAGAAGACAAATGTCCCTCAAAAAGCCTATTTCGTACGGTTTGATCAAAAATTCTTTTACCATTTGCTCGAGAGAGCTCATTTTGTAGCTCTCGAGCTGTAGCGAACCGCTTAAGTAGGCCTTGGAATCTTAAAAATCAGTCTTCATTGGTAGTTATTGTTCTTCCTCGGACTTGCAAAGTACGTCTAGTTAGAACCCGGTCTCCTAGTGTCTCGTCCATGCCATCCAGATAACTGATTGTGTAACTCCTAGACGTCGAGCTGCATATCGCTGTTTTCGTCCTTCTGTAGCAAAGTTATTGCTTCAGACATCTGAACTTCTGTTAAAAATCTTCTGTGGCCTTTGTTTTGATCCATTTCATAAAATTTCACTGATACTTAACTGCTATACTTTAGTAAATGCTTAACAAAATATCGAAATAGGGCAAATTTCATTCCAGTTTCGCTCATTTTTTATTCATAGCAGTAAGAATAAATAAGGATATAAGACAAACAGATCAAACTAGTTCAGATACTTAAACAATACATAAGGCAACTTAAATTCTTAATATAGGTGTTCCTGATATCTTGCAACCATTATTTTTATATTTAAAAAATCTTGACCCTTTAATTGTTTTGAGCAGTGTATAAACCATTACTACTACGGATCTTACCATAAGGTATTGAAAATAATTACGATAAAAAAAATTGGACCAAGGTAAAAAAACCAAGAGCATCAAATTTATATATATAAGAAACCTAAACCAAGACCCATTAGAAAACTACTTTGGTCTAATTAGGAGCCAAGGAATAAGATAAGGTATCATGAAGAGTACGTCGGCTACTGGCAATCGGTTTAGATGCGGTTGCCACAGTATGCGACCAAACCAGTTCCAACGAAGGTGCCATTAAACATCTACGAAAGGAAGGCAAGGAATACAGAGGGGAGATTATAATTCATAATTATGAGGTTGTCCCGTTATTTGGTGTTCCTCATATTTTCAAGTGTTTAAGAAACAACCTTATTAAAAAGGACTTGACTTGCACAATTGGGAGTTTAAATTAACAGCAAAGTGGAACCATGTATTGCTTCGACAAATATAAAGCCGAGGAAGAGTTACGACTGCTGCCGAAGTTAACGGAGGCACATGTAAATCCGACGTCGTGACTGAAAATAAAAGTGAAGCTGTGCATACAGGTGTTTAGTCAGAGGGTCGCGGTAATCATGAGGCATGTTGCGTTATAAGGTAAATATTTATATTTTCACGCTTTTTACCCAACTTAGGTGCGGCATTCTCACAAATTCAATTTATATATTGTGTAATTGCTTACTTCCTGCATATTATGTCGAAAGTAGTACAGATGAAATCACCAACACCAAAGTTAGCGACATTGAAAACCACGGGGAACTAATTTTGGTGAAGATTCCGAACACGAGAAACAAAGTTCTTCGATCATTCACAATTCATGACAAACACCGCCAAATTGTACCAAAATATGAATCGCTGCGTCCAACTAAAGTATCAACAGATAGATTCTTCCTGAATTATAGAGATGGAAAATGTACTATCCAGGTGATCGGCAAAAATATATTCCAAATATGCCAAACAAAATTGCCAAATATTTAAACTGGAATGTAATGTAATGTTTGACGGGTTGTTAACACACGGGAACATGACCACAAATAACAAGAATATGGCCACAAATATCAGAAAAAAATGGAGCACCCAGGAGGAAATGAATATTTTGCAATTTATTGTGCAACATAAGTTGTATAGAGCATATCAAGATAATTGCAAACGTGTACCTGTGCTGGACGGACAGACCACTAACAGCGGGACGCTTTGCTACTTGTACCTCAGGGTGGGATTACCAAAATTTTAAGTAAAACTAAAACTATTAGTAGCGGTAATTTACAAATTATTTCTAATTCAATTCTAAGAAAACAAATGTTTTTGTACACTGATACGGTTGCAGGCGGTTGCAGGTTATCTGTGTATAGGATTAAAATACCGTCAAGTATTGAACATACCTACCATGAAGTACCTATATATGGTGGTACAATTTGTTAGATGTCATTTGTGCTTGAATTGTTTATCAGTTAAGTCAAGAATATTATCAAAATGTGGCAACCGTGGCGTGAAAAATAATCGCCTCCGCTTGCTGACAAAGAACGTTGTGATATTACACCAGTTACACCAACAAAACGTGTACAAATTCATTTATCTATGGAGCAAAAACAAATTATTTTAAATGTTTATAATTCAGTGAAAATTCAGAAAATGGCTGAGTTAACAAAAACAAATTATCATATACTGTACAGCGAATTGTACAGAATGGTATTACTCCAAGAAGACGAAGATGTGAATCACGAATAGTTAGCGACTTTGAAACCGAAAAATATACAGAATGTACGAAGAACAAATTCTACCGTCTGTGACAATGCTTCATCAGAGACTACTTGATGATAGTTGTGGCATAACTTGTTCACGTACAACATTGTACAGACTGGTCAAGAAAATTGGATTTCGATTCCAAATTATAAATAGACAAGTCATCATGGAGTGGAGATACAAATATTTAAAAACTATTTTCATCAGTATCGAGTAGAAAATCGTCCAATAATTTATCTCGACGAAACTTGGTATGATTCCCATGACGTCGTGAAGAAAAGTTGGACAGGTGGAAGTAAACATTGTGTCTTGGATGTACCAGTTTCACGGGGCGAAAGAATAATTATGCTCCACGCGGGAAATGGTCAAGGGTGGGTGAACGACGGATTGTTGCTATCTGCACTTAATGTTAAAGATTCTTGCTTGGATTACCATGACAACATGTCGGCAGACATATTTGAGCAATGGTTCAAAAACAAACTGCTTCCCAATTTGTCTCCTAATAGTGCGATAGTTATGGACAATGCAAGTTACCATTCGCGTTTATTACTGAAAGTGCCAAGTATGCGTAATGAAAAAAGTGATAAAGCAGAATATTTGACAAAAAAATGATCTGTATTTTGAAGACAAATATACAAAAAACAGCTCATGGAAGTGGTCAAATCGAAACACGGTGAAAAAGAATATGTATATGACTCGATAGCTAAAGAATTTGGGCAAACAGTAGTACGTACTACTGTGGACAAATAGTATTATACATGTTGTAAATATTGAAAAGCAGTATTTAGATGTAAACAATATTGTAAAAGATTTTATTATTAATGTTAATGATAGTGATTCAAGTGAATAGATATTGATAATGTAAATTAATTTTTAGTGCAGAAAATATAGATAAAAGATATCGATAATTTTTTACATTTTTGTTATGTATTTTTAATTTTAAATAAATATATTCTGCCATTGCCATCTTTCTATAATTATTGCAAGTATAATTTACATCAGTATTTAACTGTAAAAATTAAATATTTTAAGTACCTACGACCTACGCCCCAAGCTTTCAACTTTTGTAATCCGCTTAAGAAACCGTAGGCGTTGACGATCCGCAGGTAAAATTTTGCAATTATATTTGACATGCTCTATATTTATCAATTACACCTTGGTTCCATATATGAAAGAATGGCGTCGGCAGAAGTGGTCAAACGCAAGGGCCGGAATATAGGCGACCATTTTAAAGGAGTTATGCTTGATTGCTAGGCCAAACATAAATATTTCTCTGAAAGAAATAACAAACCGAAATATTTTTTTTTAATGTGGCACATTACAGGGCCAAAGAAGGACGAGAACATAGACCATAGATAAAATAGGACTTCATCTATGAACAATTCACCTTAATTTTTGTTTTGTATCCCAATAGCTCCAAATTTAAATTAAATAGAAATAGAAATAAAAAGACACATTTATGTGAAACTTAATTTAATTTTTTAAAGCATATATTTTAAGGTAATTGTCAATTATAATATTTTCGCGGTCATCTTTTCGGTGAATTTTCTTATTTACTAACTTAATAAAATATCTTAACATAATATGAATTATTGTAATAATAATTTTATCACACATCTCGTTTCTATGATTACAATCTATTGTCAAAAAATGTTCTACATATTTTTTTTAACTTTCGTCACTTTTAAAAATGTTTATAAAGTTTTTATTGTTTAATAAACCCGGGATCTATTTAAATTTAATATCAGAACTATGTAGAAAAATAGACAATACATTGTTGACAGAGAGATCGGGAGATAACAAACTCAAGTGTGGTTCCTGTGGCAGCAATTACATTGGCAAAACAGGTCGGCAATTCAGAAAGCGTTTCAAAGAACACACAAGATGTCTCAATTTTAAATCTGGGAACTCGGCATTCGCAGAACATATTATCGACGCTGGTCATAATTTTGATCAACATAAAGATTTTGAAATTCTACACATAAGAGATAACGGCAAAATTCTGAATTTCTTAGAAAACTTAGAAATAACGAAATCGATACAAAATAATGCAGATCTCTGTTTGAACAACCAAATAAATTTGAAAAAGAGCCCGATCTTCGAAATCTTAATTTAATTATATCTGATTCACGGGATTCGACAATTTTTCTGTTTTCACGTCACTGAACTCTGAACCTTCGTTTGAGTGATATGTTCTAACGTAGTACAACCTTGATAATTTTTTCAAGTTTAAATACAGAAATGTTTGTAAAATGTATAATTAATTTTGTAAAACCATCTCCTGTAGTTATCAGTGTAAGTAATTTTAACGTAATATGTTTCTATTATTTGACTAAACCTTTTTTAGTCTCACCGGTATACCTGAAGATGAGTGTTAAACACTCGAAACCGGTAGTAATTTTCAACAAATAAAAAAAATTGTGAATAAGACTACTGGATTTTATTCCTTTCTTTTCCTAATTAACTTTTTTTAAATTATTTATAAACTCTATAAAAATTTGGCTCGGATAAATTAATTTTTTAAACCCGTTCTCTCCATAGTCGCGTAATGTTATTACAGCGTGACTGTCAGTGCATGTGTCCGTTGTTAAAAAACTTACACAAGTCTGACAATCATGCCGTAATATTTTTCGCCCGATAAACCCGGTTACATACGCGCTCGTATGCGATCTCATTTTATTGACGAGATTGTGTAGATCATCAGAAGATGAACGTTGGGAAGGTTCTAAAAATGGTATAGAATTGTCATGGGACTCAGATTGAGATTCTATGATCGATTTGGAAAGAAGGGAATTTAGGGTTAATAAATAGGAACTTTGATCGTCTTCACAGTTCGAACCGCTGGTATTTTTTAACGTTTGATTAATAATACCTGTTTTGAACGCGGCGGTGAACTGCGAAGGGGTAGGATGGGAATTAGATCCACACAATCCTCGAACAACTGCAAAGAAGTTCTCCAAAGGATCTTGTGTTTTACACACGAAGGCGCAGACATTGACTTCCCATTTTTGAAGAATTGTAAATTATCTAATTTAACTTTTGCAACAGACCAAAACTGCATATGCGGAGATTTATCACTTAATTTCAAAGATAATGGACGGGAAGCAGTGAATGAAGAATTCAAAGTATCAAACAGGTCGTTCATGAAAATACAAAAGTCCGCGGTTCCTGAAGCACACATATCTCCCGTTCTTGTCATTTGTTTTAAAAACGCGTAAGTTGTGCGACTAAAAACTTGCGTAGCTAATTTGACCTTCATGCGTTTACGGTTATCAAGATTTACGTGATCCTTTGTTAATTTGCCGTCTTCATGAAGGCCATCTAGCTCGTAGCTCCTCCTGTAGAAGTTGCCACTGGAGAACCCGAAGACGCCGCCCAGACCGTGGACCCATTAACTGGCAAGACTGATAAAACAAATTTGCCACAGTTGCCACAATATGCGACTTAGCCAAATCCAACGAAGGTGCCATTAAACACCTACGGAAGGAAACTGAAATGTTATTTGCGAAGGAAGGCAAGGAATACAGAGAAGAGATTATAATTCATGATAATGAGGATGTCCCGTTATTTGATGTTCCTCATATTTTCAAAGGTTTAAGAAATAATCTTATGAAAAAGGACTTGACTTACACATGGAAGCATGTGGAGGAGCTGTATTGTTTCTATAAAGATAAAGCCGTGGAAGAATTACGACTTCTGCCGAAGTTAACGGAGGCACATGTAAATCCGACGTGACTGAAGATGAAAGTGAAGCTGTGCATACAGGTGTTTAGTCAGAGGATCAAGGCAATCATGAGGTATGTTGCGTTATAAAGTAAATATTTATATTTTCACGCTTTTTACCCAACTTAGGTGCGGCATCCTCACAAATTCGATTTATGTATTGTGTAATTGATTACTTCCTGCTTATTAAGTCGATAGTAGTAATAATTGCAATGTTTCTGGCATTATTTATTTATTATTATTTACTGTTCGACAGATTGAACGCCAGCTTTTATCGAGGAATAGACGAGAAACCGTTAAGAGGAATTCCCAGTGGTGTATAAAACATGGTTTCGTATTATACTGATAACTAGTTTCCTATATAAGCAATATTAATTTTTTTTTGAAATAAGCAATTTTAATGCTTACTGCTACTTTCTATTGTTTTGAATTTTTTTTTTAAATTGTTATTAATTAAATAATAACGTCCAAAATATAGCATATTTTAACTCATTGTAGATATTTTATTTAGCCTTAAATTAAAATTTTAAAACAATAGAAATTAAATGTGAACCTTCTACTTCAATGTAGTGTCAGTATTATTTATGAAATTTGCACGAAATTGCAAAATTTGGTATAAAACAAACCATACTTTTTCTTCTATTTCAGCTAAATTTTTGTAGTGATAAAGCTGCCACCGTGCGGAGGTAAGTGTAACTATAGTTGAACTCCACCTTCTTTCAAAGAAGTACAGTCTCTATGATAAATTTTACTAGAAATTGGTAAATTATTTGAAAATAATAAATTATTAGAAATTTTGTTTGTAACAATAATTATATTAATGCATTAAATATGGAAAATAAAAGTATACTGTTTATTTATATTACTTATTATAGAAATAATAATTATTAAAAGTTTGACAAAAGTAGATATACCGCATATGACGTTTATAGTTCATTGTTGCATTGTTGATAATTAACTCCATTTATAAAATAACAAATAATAAAAAGCATTTATGAAATTCACAGGGTAATTCGAAAAGTAAGAAAATTACATTAAATTTAAGCAAATATTCTGGAGAACAGCAGAGGGTAGAGTAGTTTTCCTTGTTTTTCATGTATGCCTCTCTTGCTCTCTTTCCCAGACTTGAAGTTGTACTTCGCGGTTCGCGCTAGTGTCAATAATCTAGTTATTTTATTAATACCTATTAGTTTGCTTTTTTTTACAAAATTAATTTATTTATCATAAAATGGATAATCGGAGAAGTAAGAAAGGTAGTTTATTTTTATCAGCTAAAAGAAAAAAACCTATAAATATTCAAAATTTTAACAGGTAATTAATAACATAATAATGAAGTAGAATAAAATTAAATAATTAAAGTTAATATTTCTAGAAAACTTACATTAAATAATGTATCATCCGTCAATATGAAGTGTGAAGAGAAATTAGAACAATCCAGCGAGCGAGAAATGTAAGTCTAATTTACAAACAATAAAATATTATAATAGAAAAAATAATTACTTATGTTTCTTTAGTTCCCCACCAATAATTGATAACAATATTGATAATATTTTTTCAATACCGAGTTCTAGTTGTGTTATAAATGAAAGTACTAATTTATTACCTGCGGTAACTATTTCATATTTTATTAAATCGATGTTATTTACACAGAATATATTTATTATAGGATAATGTAACTGATGCGAGAAGTGAATGTATGCCCAAATCTTCAAACGATAATTTAATTGGAAGACGCATTGTTCAAATTAGTCACTTTTTCGAGTCGCTGAAATGTATAAGTAACCATAATGAACGATATGGATGTAATTTTAATAACATTATTATAGAGAAGGAAATTTTACAAGGGTTAAATTCGATACTTGTACTAAAATGTAATATGTGCAATGTAAGTTTTAAAATATCTACTAATGAAACAATAAGTTCTACTGGTTCTGCTACAGAAATTGTTGGCATAAATACAGCTGCCGTTGAGGGTATTATGAGTATTGGCTCGGGTTATTTTAATTTAGAAGAGTTTTTTTGTGTGATGGAAATTCCGTGTATGAATGAAAAAACTTATTCAAAATATCATAAAATTGTGTCAGATACATGGGAAATAGCTGCATATAATAAAATGGTAGAAGCTGGGAAAAGAGAAGCCGAGTATGCTATTACAAATGGAAATGTGGATGCAAACGGGATTCCTTGTATCACTGTTGTGGCAGATGGCTGCTGGTCTAAACGCAGTTATAAAACTAATTACAATGCGTTATCAGGTGCAGCGGCTATTATTGGACATCAATTTGGGGAAGTCCTATATGTTGGAATAAAAAATAAATATTGTGCTATATGTATTAATGCAAAACACAATAATATTCAAGTTAAAGAACATGTATGTTCTAAAAACTTTGAGGGTACTTCAACAAGCATGGAGTCAAATATAATACTGGAGGGTTTTAAAAGCAGTATTGCTATGCATGGGATTAAATATACAAAATTTATAGCGGATGGAGATAGCAGTACCTACAAAAAAATTTTAGATTCCAAACCATATAAAGACACCACCGTGGAAAAAATAGAATGCCGTAATCATGTTTTAAGAAATTATTGTAATAAATTAAAATATGTCAGTTCTGATACTAGATTTCCACTTAATTTGAGAAGATTATTAAATGGAAGAGTGTTACGGTTACGAAGAGCCATTACAAGTGCAGTTAATTTTAGAAAATCAAGCCAATTGCCACTTACCCAAAAAATTGAATTTTTGAAAAATGATATAGAAAATAGTATAAAACATGTTTTTGGAGAACATTCAAACTGTGATTCCTATTATTGTAATAAAGAAAATATACCAACAGAAAATAAATTTTTACAGTTAAAAAATTGCCCAGAATTATATAATAGAATTAATATTATTATTAAATCGGTATCGCGACACGCTCGCAGTTTAATTTACAATTTTGACAGCAATATTGTTGAACAATTCCACTCTGTTATTACAAAGTTTATTGGCGGAAAAAGAATAAATTTCTCAAAAGGTAAATCCTATCAATCTAGGTGTTATGCTGCAGTCGTATCATTTAATTCTAAAAGACGAGCTCACTACACGTTTCATAAAACTCTTACCGGTATAAGTCCAACTAAAATTAAATCAAAATTTGAAATCAACAGACAACAGAGAGCTAAAAGATCTTTAACTTTTCGACAAAATAATAAAAAACAAAAAATTAAAACAAGCAATGCTGAAGACGAAGATTACGGGACAAGATGTCAAGAACCAGATATGGAAAAAGACGAATTTGAAAGAGAAAAACAAAATTTTCTGAAAAATCTTATGGCCACCGAAGAACAACGGCAACAATTTGAAAGAAATACAATTTTACAGTCTGGAAGTAGCTACTGGTTAGAAGAAAGAAGAAAACTTCTTACTGCTTCTAATTTTTTTAAAGTGTGTATTCGGCGAGAAACAACAAGCTGTATTAATTTAGTGAAAAATTTATTATACGGATCACAGATTTCGCATGTTCCAGCTATTCACCATGGTATAACCTTTGAGCCTGTAGCTAAAGAAAAGCTAGAAGAACAGTTAAAAATACAAATTGCACCCTGTGGCATGTTCATTGATAAAGAATTTCCATTTCTTGGAGCTAGCCCAGATGGTTTAGTAGGTGATGATACGATAATAGAAATTAAGTGTCCCTTCAATCCTCAAAATTTAAGATTAGAAGAGTTAATTGCAAATAAGAAAGTTCAAATTTGGAAAAAGAATAATAATTCCAATAAAATAAGTATCAATAAACATAATAGTTGGTTTTATCAGATTCAGGGACAACTAAGAATTACAGGTCGTGATAAATGTATTTTGGCGGTTTGGACTGCAACTGATGAAATAATAAAAACGGAAATGATACACAGAGATGATAAATTTTGGGCAGAGAATATGCAAGATAAATTAGTACACTTTTATAATGACTGCATTTTACCAGAGCTCGTGGATTCGAGACACAGCAGAAATATGGAAATTAGAGATCCAGAATATATAACGGAAGCAAGAAAAAAGAAAAGTTAAAAATAATTTAGATTTATTTATGTTAATTTTTTTTTCATTACTACCTAACCTACTATTACTATTTAGATGTATTGGCCTATTGGCACTCTGATAATTGTTTTAAATTGTGTAACACACATAAAAAACTATTTAACAATAAACTTAATTCACGATGGATGTACCTAGTTTTTTTAAATCATTTTTCTTCACTACAATTTTTGCCCTAAATTTAATAGGTAGAGATGTCGCTGAATGAAAATTTTAACATACTATGTTCGGAAACTTTTTTTCTTTTTTATCTTACATATCTTTATTTTTAACTATCGCCACTAAATCTAATGTTTATTGTACAATTAGTATTATTATAAATATGCAATCTTTCAGTAGATAATTTACCTTCCAGAATTGAAATATTTTATCCATCTGTCAACGTAAAACTCGATAAATAATTCCAAAAACAAGCGTCGCTATGGAAACCTCAAAAACATTCTAAATAGCGTTTGCTATGAGTAACAAAGCATAATTTTTATAAATTGTGTTTTATCGCCGTTTTTCAGGAAGATATAATGAAAAGTATCGTTCATTACACGGCAGAAACTGCTTTTCTCGTTCTCGCATGACTTCCCGCGTTCGGCTGCGCCTCACACGGGAAATTGTCACGCTCGCCCGGGAAAAGCCTTGTTTCTCGCCTCCTAATGAAATGTACTCTTCATGATTGATAATCATATCGGTGTCTAAAATAATTGTCTAAATAATAATTAAAATAATATTATGATCCTTCTGGGCCCAGTTTCATTATATTTTTGAATTAATATTGTAGTAAATCGCCAAAAGCACAACAATGAAAGCATTGTCGAGCCCGAGCGCTGTGTGTTGTCACCGAAATGAAAATGATCTATAACTCAGAAATGGATTCAACTTTCGATAGATATATATTTATTTATTAAAATAAATGTTAACAGCTTTCAATAAACTTTTTGCACTTTTATGTCTAGAAAAAACTTCAGTGAATGTAAAACAATAAAATATTTAAATTCCTTGTATAATACCAAAGCTATGACTTGTTAAACTTAAAAAATTGCTGGAAGAAAAATGTACAATTTTTTAAATAAATTTGTTTTACTGCCAAAAACGCACTAAAATAAGAGTGTTTTGTTTTACACCAAATTTTGAAATTCCGTGCAAATTTCATAATACTTACAGTACCTAGTAGGTAATAAAATGTATACATTGAGTTAAAATATTGTACTATATTTTAGATGTTATTATTTAATTAATAAAATAGTTTTATAAAAATTCAAAACAATAAAAAGAAGCAGTAAGTATTAAACTTGCTTATTTAAACTTTAACGCTAAATAACTCGATAACTATAAATGATGATAAACAGATTCTCTAAACAACATAAATATTCTAATTTTTTGTCCAATTTCTCTGTATACAAATTTAAAAATGATTTTTATCCAGTGTGCCCCTTTAATATTCATAACTAAATATCAGTATAATGTCTAATACGAAACCATGTTTTATAAACCATTCTTAAATCAGGCGGATAATTTCCTATAAGAATATATTTCAATATAATATACGTGAATGATACGAGTCTTTGGATCTATTACGGTGAAAAGTTATGTAAGCTACTGCAGTAAGAATATTTACTGTTCTGAGTATACCAAGCATATCACGTGGTACAGCTAGGCTACTACCGTTCACATTTGGTCATGCCTACAGCGTTACCCCTCACACATCCGACCCGTCCCGCAAAAATAAGGTAGTGGAGTGGGAATTCCTCTTAAATGCGCCATTAAAAAACGGATCGGCTCACTTCGATTTTTGGGAAGAGGCAATCGATGTTTTACGGTCGACCAAATACATTTGCGAAAAAACGAAGGAGGTACAAGTGCCGCCATCGATTAAAATTTTAATCGAAACAATAATTGCGATGAAAAAAATTTGGTCCAAGGTAAAAAAAAACCAAAAGCATCAAATTCATGTATACAAGGAACCTAAACCAAGATCCATTGGAAAACTATTGAGGCGGAAACATTAATTTGTATAATACAACGAAAAGGTTCGTATGGAACACGCCTAGCGTTGAAGACATCGTACTGGCTTTATTTTAAAAGATGTCAAGAAGAAAACAAAGAATTGTAACACTTCTAGACACGATTTGTTGGCCAGTACAGTAGGCACACGGCCAAAGCTGGGCAGTAATTAATTGGTTTTGTAATTAATATTGTAAAAAATATTTCTCATGCTAGAATAGCACAGTGTCTTTGAAGTATCTACGTCTAAGACCATCATAGTTGTTGCAAGAAATTATAATTTTTAATTTTTAGAAAAAATTGGTCGGTAATTGAAGAAATCGCCGTAGTGAAATTGATCATAGAGCGGGATCTGTTGGACAAACTTCACTACGGCAATACATTCCAGCAAATGGAAGTCGAGAAAGTAAGTTTTCATTTTTATTCATTAATATATTACATAAACATAACGCTTAGTTTAATTTATAGAAACACATTTTACTTTATTTTAAAAGATGTGAAGAAGAAAACAAAAAATTGTAACACTTGTAGACACGATTTGTTGGCCAGTAAAATAGGCACACAAAGCTGGGCAGTAATTAATTAGTTTTGTAATTAGATTACTAATTAAATAACTTTTTTAAAGTAATGGTCAAAAGGACATTCTCCACATTAGATCCATGTCCGTCACAGGGGAGATGAAAGTCCTTTTAAATAAGGCTGGATACAAATGGGACGAGTCCGTGTGCCCAAATTTGTATGCTTCGATAAAAGAAAAGAATTGGGTATTCGGGGCCTTGTCTTTAGACACTTTCATGTACTCACAGCAGCCGGGCAGCTTCTCACAAAAGGATAAGAAGACATCTTCCAAGAAAAAGCCTGTCCGAGAAGATTCATCAGACTCTTCTGAGGCGGAAGAAATAGTTCTAGACAAGGTAGCTAAGCCGAAAAAGAAAGGAAAGGTCATCTATGGAGAGCCGTTTAAGAGAAGCCGCTAAGCTAGGGACCCAATAGCCCTCAAAATAACTTTTCCACTATCATATTCGTAAATTATTTTTGCAAAATAAGTAATGGAACGTTAATTAAATTACTTTTCCTTCAAATCTTTTCCTACAGGTTCCGAAAATACAATGCTATGTATTGCTTGCAATAAACAATTAAAATGTGGAAAAAGTGTGCTGCAAAAGCAGAAACGTAGTGATTCACCCTACTTTCGCATTTCCCTGTGAGTCCGGATTTAAACCCAGTGATCTCTATACCATTTTGGATAGTCTTAAAGACGTGACTTAGTAACTACAAAGAAAAATATAGAATCCGCACTACAGGAGGTAACTCTGTCTCCTTCTACCCAACTACCCTCCACCTAATAGGTTGCAATGGCAGCCTATTGGAGTAACTCGAACAACCCATCGTACTCCTCGCAAGAAGTTCATGGTCTGGAATCTACAAAAAGCTGAGCGGGCAGTGGCAGTCATGAAAAGACGTCGTGTTACCCTAACTCAAAAAAACCATTCAACACCTCGAAATCCTACCGACGTCATTAACAACCTTCAAAATTTATCAAAAATCCTTAATAATCAAAATGATGCCGTACACTAATAATAATCATCTTCAGTAGCTGAAGTATCCAGCATATGGAAACTTTTTTGATATTATTTCAAACCTGTAATATATTTTGCATTATCAAGATGATACCGTACACTAATTATTATCTCCAAGATATAAAAGTGCCAGGTAATAAAAAAATCTGTTTACTTTGAGTCCGCGTATTAATAATATTCTTACAGGAGTAGGCATATCTAAATATTTATATTATTATATATCTATTTTCGAAATTATTTATTTTCCATATTTTACAAGTAATTGTATAAAAATACAATGATAAACTTCCATGTGAATTAATAATAACCTTCAACAGCTATAAGAATAATACTCTTATTATTTCTAACAAATATCATTATTCATTTAATGTCTTTAAGAAAATAAATCTTGTTCTTATATGAAAACAGCTATGGAAGTAACTAACTGTTGTGATTTTATAGTTAAGAATACTTTTGTCTAATTATAAACCAACCAGTGATTTTATTAGCGTTCTTTATTCAGGACAAAAATACCAAACATATTATTTATATTTAATGACAGTATTTCATTACATAACGTTTTTATAGCAACAACTTCATTATTTATTTTTGGTAAATGCCTACTAATATTTATATATCTGATTATTAATTTAAACACCCTCACTTAATCAAATATCAAAATATTTATTATTATTTATTAATTAGTCCAACATTTTCAACGCAGAATGTATGCTTCGATTTTGGAAGTGATTTTGTTAACACGTCCGCTATCATTTCATTTGTAGGCAAATACTGAACAGAAATTTATTTCTTCTCTGCTAGTTCTCTTATATAATGATATTTCATTGATATGTGTTTCGTGCGATTGTGAAATACAGGATTGTAAACTAATTTGCCTGCTCCTTGATTATCATTAAAGATTGTAACAGTTTTACATTCTTGATAAATCTCTTTGTACAATCCTTTTATAAATATTATTTCTTTTGCTCCTTCACACAATGCCATGTACTCGGCTTCAGTTGTACTTAAAGCAACGCTTCGTTGTTTTTTAGATTGCCAACTGAAAACAGCTCCTGCATACGTTAATGCATATCCTGTGTATGAATGACGATCTTCTACACAACTACCCCAGTCAGCATCAGCATAACCTTCTATTGGTTTCTTTGATTGTTTATAAGTTAAACAATAATCAAGTGTACCTTTAAGATATCGGAGAACTCTTTTTGCCGCACTCCAAGTTTCCTTACTATTACAGTTGTTGAACTGGCTTAAGACACTCGTAGCAAATGTGATGTCCGCTCTTGTACATACTGATAGGTACATTAAAGCACCGATTAGCTCTTGTTGACTTTCCTCTTTTCCTTTTTCTCTTAAGAATACTTTTGTCTAATTATAAACCAAGCAGTGATTTTATTAGCGTTGTTTATTCAGGACAAAAATACCAATCATATTATTTATATTTATTGACAGTATTTAATTACATAACGCTTTTATAGCAACAACTTCATTATTTATTTTTGGTAAATGCCTACTAATGGCGGACTGATATTTTAGTATGCTCATGTCTCGGCTCATGTCATAAGTTAGATCATAAGTTATAACCATTACAAATTTGAACCCAATCGGTGCAGTACACTTTGAGTTAGCTAGCCACCATTTTGTTTCAAGATGGCGGACTAACATTTTAATATACCTATGTTTCAAAACAGATACTTAGCCAAATTTGAACGCGCTCCCGCCCCTCCCCCAACCCCCCTGAGAAATGAAATTTAAACCCAATCGGTTACCGGCATTTTATTGT
Organism: Agonum fuliginosum; assembly: GCA_947534325.1. Taxonomy (NCBI): domain Eukaryota; kingdom Metazoa; phylum Arthropoda; class Insecta; order Coleoptera; family Carabidae; genus Agonum; species Agonum fuliginosum. Next base: position 18,846,947 of record OX384044.1, read on the forward strand.
GCTCATGTTAGTTACATCTTAAGCTATTACTATACCAAATTTGTACTCAATCGTTGCAGTAAACTCTGATAGCCGCCGATAACATCAAATAAATCAATAAAAAACTAAATACCAACTAATACTAACAATCCACAACTGTCTGTTTCAAAATACCTAGACCAACTGAATTCTAAATTCCTATTCAACAACTAATACATAGTAGTTTAATTAAATGTCTGGTTATCTAATCTGTTTGTTATTTTGTTCAATTAAGTGCCAAATCACTGTACATTTTCGTAATAAGAAGAAACAATTTTGAATTTTTATTTTTTTTGAAAATATAATATAGCCTATTAGCCCAGTCAAAATCGACACAAAAAATCGCTAAATTCGCAAAGAATGATGTATCTCTGATTTTTTAGTATGTTGTTTGGACCCATTAGGGATATCTATACCCAAGTTTCCAACTCTCAGAAAGATGTGGAAAAATTTTTATACAAGAAAAACCGCGAAATTTTCGGATTTTTTTCATATTCTGCTCTATATCTCCTAATCCATGCATTTTTCGTCGAAAGCTATTCCATACATTTTTTAAGACCATTAAATTTGTGACAAAATAAGTTCAAGCGGAGCTCTATACGTCTAATAGTTTCCGAGATATAGCACTTTGAAAATAGGCCAGTTTTTTCAAAAATTGAAAGTTGAGAAATTTTAGCTTTTTTCGTAATTTTGAGCTATAACTTCTGAACGGATAAAGATATTGATTTCCAGTTTCTTTTATTAAATTCTAAGAACATTTCTCTATAAAATACGTTACTTTAGAAACTTTTTAGGGCATTCATGAAGCCAAAATATCAATTTTTTTTTTTTGAAAAGTTGTCAAATATTTTGTATTTATTGTGTTTAATGTACTGTAACTTCTAAACGGATAAAGTTATCGACTTCCGGTTTATCACATTAAATTCTACGAACATTTCTCCATAAAATGCAGTATTTAATTAATTTTTTTTGGTATTTATTAATCCAAAATATCAAATGTTATTTCAAGAGAAAATTGAGAAATTGTTAAATTTGTAATATTTATTGTGTTTAATGAGCTGTAACTTCTGAACGGATAAAAATATCGACTTCCGGTTGCTTTTATTAAATTATACGAACGTTTCTCCATAAAATACATTATTTTAAAAACTTTTTAGATCGTTCATTAAGCCTAAATTTCAAATGTTTTTCCGAGAGAAAGTAAAGAAATTTTTAAATTTTTAATAATTGCTGTGTTTAATGTACTGTAACTTCTGAACGGATAAAGTTATCGAATTTCGGTGTCTTGCATTAAATTCTACGAACATTTCTCCATAAGATGCAGTATTAAAAAAAAAAATTTTGGGTATTCATTATGCCAAAATATTAAATGTTTGTGCAAGAGAAAATTGAGAAATTTTTATACAATATTTTTAACACAATATGTATTGTGTTTAATGAGCTGTAACTTCTGAACGGATAAAAATATTGACTTCCGGTTGCTTTTATTAAATTCTACGAACGTTTCTCCATAAGATAAATTATTTTAAAAACTTTTTAGGTCGTTTATTAAGCCAAAATATCAAATGTTTTTCCGAGAGAAAGTAAAGAAATTTTAAAATTTTTAATAATTATTGTGTTTAATGTGCTGTAACTTCTTAACGGATAAAGTTATCGATTTCCGGTTTATCGCATTAAATTGTACGCACATTTTTCCATAAGATATAGTATTTAAAGAAAATTTTTTTGGTTATTTATTAAGCCAAAATATCAAATATTTTTCAAAAGAAAATTGAGACATTTTTAAATTTTTAATAATTGTGTTTCATGTGCTGTAATTTCTGAAGGGATAAAATTATCGACTTCCGGTTTCTTTTATTACATTCTACGAACATTTCCCTATAAAATACATTATTTTAAAAACTTTTTAGGGTGTTAATTAAGCCAAAATATCAAATAAGATAAGAAACCGGATAGTGTGACGTGAAAGAGGGGGTGAAGATCCATGAGAGGGTTGGAAGAGGGGTACCTACTTACATTATTCAATTTACATACCTCCTATATGATCATAATACGTTTTGCATGTTTAAATCTTACTTCATGCAACAAAAAAGTGGTTAGGTACAATTCTGGGAAAATGCGATTTTACCTTATATGGGTTTTTTTGAGATTTTGAGAGAACTACGAGGCTTTTAGATCCCACTCTGCGCTTAGTTTAAAGCTAATTAAATTGTGTACAAATTATATTTGCAAGTTTTACTCGTAGGATCAATGGTTTCGACGAAATTTCGGTCCAAAGAAGGTCTAAAACTAAAATTAGCAATATTTGGAAAAATTGGTCTATTTTCAAAGTGCTATATCTCGAAAACTATTAGAGCTCCGGTTGGGCTTATTTTATCACAAATTTAATGGTCTTAAAGAAGGTATACAATAGCTTTCGACGAAAAATGCATGGATTAGGAGATATAGAGCAGAATCTGAAAAAAGTCCGAAAATTTCGCGGTTTTTCGTGTATAAAAATTTTTCCACAACTTTTTGAGAGTTGGAAACTTGGGTATACATAGCCCTAATGGGTCCAAACAACATACTAAAAATTCAGAGATACATCATGCTTTGCGAATTTATTGTCGATTTTGACTGGGCTATATGTCATCCACGGATTGTGTAGCTTCCCAACGGTGAAAGAATTTTTCAAATTGGTCCAGTAGTTTCGGAGCCTATTCAATTCAAACAAATAAACAAATCTTTCCTCTTTATTATATTAGTATAGATAAATTGCGCTTTCATTTTCAAACAGTACGGGTAAGAATCATACAAGATAAGATAGCAGGGAAACAAACCAAATGCCTCTCTACCCCGCGTACCCCGCTGACTTAAGTTCATGATCGCACAAGTTCAGGGGGCGCTGCAAACTTTATTTCGCAAGTTGGTACGTAGGATTCCTGTCTTGTCAGTAACTTAGTCTATGATTCGGGCGTTCTGAAAAAATAATAAGGAAAAGAGAACTAATTGTATGCCCACAAGGCTATTACGATATTTTTGCTAAAAATTCTACAGTTCTGCATAATGGTAAAGATTGGCATATTAAAGATTTCGAGAAATTAGCAAATAATATCCTAAATAAGAAATTTTCCTTCAAGTTAACAGATCAACGAAGTTTTACTTATCGTAAAGGAAAAAAGGTGGTCTCAGTGAAAAATACGTACTGTGGACTGCCGTGTTCACACGCTGGTTTAAAAAGCAACAATACTGATATTACCAATGCTTTGGAGAAAGTGGAACCGTCAAAACCAATCAATAAAATCAGCGTCACTAAAATGGATAATGTAAAACATCTTCTTAAATAGCCGGACACGGTGACCGCGCGGACTAGCGTGTCTAGACTCACTGTGGTCCGTGCGGCCAGCGAGGTTGTGGGTTTAAATCCCACTGAAGAGCATGGGCATTGTGATTGTCTAAAAATTGAAATATATATACATTGTTGCTGGCTAATAGGCGAGCTAATAGGATATGTTCCTGAAGCCATGGGGGTGTCCCCCTTTAAAAAAATCTTCTTAAATACGCCAAATTAACAGCAGAGGCAAATATTTTTTACGAGCGAGCCCTAAAAAACATTGGAAAAAAAGTTGAAGATGATGTAGTGGATGAAGCCGTCGATCATAATGAGCCATTTTTATAGATATTTTGTTTGGTTTTTTCAAATGTAGTTTAAGTCCATGGACTTAGTTTACTTTAGGAATATAACATGTCATAAATTATTATTTAAACAAATAAATAAAAAATAAAATCTAAATCTACAAGTACCTATTTAATGAATTGTTAAATTTAGTGTATAATGCAAAATATAATATTCATAGCAGCAGTCAATCAAGGCTCTTAATTAGAAAATAACATTTTGGACCTAGGTAATTTTGGAATAATGCTCGTCAATAATTATTGACTTCTGCACTTAGTAGATACAATGTTTCATGAATATTATAAAAATCTTACAGTCTCTCAAGCTGATGAGGAGCAGGATTCACTATCTGATGAGGAAGATTAAAATTATAATTTTTAATTGACAATATCTTAATTGAACCCTTTTTTGATATTATTATTACTTTTTGTAAAATATAATATTTTCTTATACATGTAATCACCAATATTTTTCTAAAGAAATAGGCAAAAAACTAACAAAAAAATGGGTTTTAATTGTTTGTTTTACCATTCATAATAACAAATTTAGTTCATTTGTTGAAATTTGTTTATTTAAATGCGCAGTTCGATGTCGTAAATTAACTTATGTCATAAAATACAGTAAATAATTTCACTTAAGGAAAAGAAAATATTGTAAAAAAAAATTCACTTAAGTCAAGTAACTTTTCTAATAAACAATTTTTATCAAGTAAACAATGTTAATATGATATAAATAGTATTAATATGTAATTATTATAAACAAAACATTTTAAAAGTAATAAAACAATAAAAATATATTTCGAACAAATTCGAATAATTATATTTATGTCTGTAACATATAGTGCCATCTATATGTTTGATATTGTATTATTATTATTTTATTGTATTATCGTTGGCAATGGTTAAATTAATTAAGTTAGACAGTTGTTAATTAATAAAAATGAAGAATCAAGAAGGTGTCAAATAAAGTTAAAAAACGACTACAAAAGTGTTCCCAGTTATCAGTGGCGGCGCCAGGGGCGCCCTAAAATTGCTTGGCCCCCCACTTGGCCCGCCTGCTTAAAATGCTGTATAGGTTTAGTAAATTAAAACATATTTTTTTCAAAATAAAATAAGCTTGAACAAAATCAACTGTTGGAAATCAAAATCTTTTGAAACAAAGTGCAAAGTTTTCTTTGCGCGGGATTCCCTACAGCAGAGCGCATGACAGAAGATAGAAGAACTAACGTAGGCATGAACCTTTTCTTCCCAAGTCTTCGCTTGTCAACGTGTTTCGCATTTCTGCCGTCGAAATTTCGCGTAATTTTTTGTTTCTAGAACTACTGGCACACTGAGATTAAAACAAAATCCATCTGCAGCACATAATGTACCAGGAAACAGAACCAAAAAATTATCCAAACACCTTGAAAAATATTTAGTCGAGGGAAATACACTTGAAAAATCTTCAGTAGTATCCGAAACAGATTTTCGGACCAGAATTTACTTACCAATTTTAGATAAAATTATTAGTTAGTTAAATAAAAGATTTTCAGATAATGAAGATATAATTATAAGTATTAGTGGTTTCAACCCTCAAAGCAGTAATTTTTTAAATTCTGAACTTATAAAACCTTTCGCAACTGCCTACTTATGTGACAATAATATATTAATTTGAGAGTTAAACGTTATAAAAAATCAATTTATCATTACGAGCTTAAAAACAACATAAAAGTTACAGATATTTTTAATCTGCATGAATTTTTAAGTGAATACGAACTTGCATTTACAGAACTTTGCAAACTCTATACAATAGCTATAACTAATAACTATTCCTGAATCCTCACCTGCTTGTGAGAGAACTTTAACTTTTTCTTGTTTAAAGCGAGTAAAGTCATATTTAAGAAATTCTTTGCTTGATTCAAACTTATCAAGTTTATGTGTTATTGCCATAGAAAAATCAGAGGCAAAATTGTTAAATGAAGACCGCAAATAATTAACACATTTGCTGATAATCATGAAAATAGAAGAATTATTTTAAAATAATAGATTTGTTTGTCAATATTATGTTCTTTTATGACTTATTACATGGCGCAGTCGGTTTAAATTAAATAAGATTGCTGTACAATAATAGTAATCCTTTGTGGATGATAATTGATAACAATTAAAATAACATAAACACGTTTTTCAAAAAAAATTTAAAAAAAATGGAGACGACGTTCAAACCACCAACTGAATTAAAATTAAGTGGTAATGTCAGTGAAAATTGGCAACGATTTAAACAAAGTTTCAGTATTTTTTTGATCGCAACTGGATTTGATGCCAAAACAGATGAAATAAAAGTTGCGATGATTCTCAATGTTGTTGGAGAGGAAGCAGTTGAAGTCTTAATTAACATTAATTAACACATTTAATCTCAGTGATGCTGATAAAAAAAGCTTTGCCAAGGTACAAGAGGCATTTGAAAAGTATTGTGTGCCGCTTATAAATATTGTATACGAACGATATCTTTTCTATAAAAGGTGTCAATGTGAAAGTGAAAATTTTGATCATTTTTACACCGATATTAAAAAATTTGTAAAAATCATGTGAATTTGGAACTCAAGAAGACTCGATGTTGCGTGACCGTATTGTTCTTGGAATCCGTGATACGGATTTACAAGAAAAACTACTATGAATTAAAGATCTAAATCTTACGAAAGCGGTAGATTTTTGTAAAGCGGCTGAAATAATGAAAACACAAACTAAAGAAATGCAAGATAAAGTAACTGTCGATAAAATAAAATCAAAAAGTGCTCTAAAGACAAATAAAAAATATGATAATGAACCTAATAAAAAACTGATTAAAAAATATGAAGTTAGTAATAAAAAATACATGTGTAAAAAGTGTAAACAATTACATGAACCTGCGAACTGTCCAGCGTACGAAAAGACGTGATACAAATGCAGAAAACAGAACCATTTTGCAGTGGGTTGCAAATACATGAATGTAAAGGAGGTCCAGGACTACAACATTGAAACAGATGACACCAGTGACGAAGAGTTTTGCTTGAACGTGGTCCGGGCAAAGAACAATACAGAATGCTGTGCAAAAGTTGACGCAGTAAATTATTGGAAGCAAAACATAATGCTTGAAAATAAGGTAGTAGAATTTAAAATAGATACTGGTGCTGAGGTAAATATAATTTCGCTAGATTTATTTAAAAATTTAGAGTGTAAAGAAAATTTAGCCAAAACCAGTGTAATCCTTGAAGCTTATGGAGGATTTAAGCTCAAACCATGTGGTATTGTAAGTTTAGAGTGTAGGTTAAATAACTGTAAAAGTATGGAAACATTTATTGTTGTAGATAACAATGCTAAACCCTTATTAGGTTTAAACACCTGTGTTAAGTTAAATTTAATTAAAAGAATAAACTCAATTGATATAGAACAAGAAAAAACTCAATTCATGACAAAAAATAAAGATTTGTTTGAAGGTCTTGGTAGATTTGAAGATAAATGCACAATAAAGCTAGTAAGTGATTATAAACCTGTAATAAGACCACCGAGAAGAGTACCAATAGCATTAAGATATAAACTTAAATGTAAATTAGATGATCTTGAAAGTAAAAAAATAATTAGTAAAGTAGACTATCCTGTTGAGTGGGTAAATAATTTAGTTACCATAGAGAAAAAGGATAAATCCCTTAGATTATGCTTAGATCCACAAGATCTAAATAAATACATTCAAAGAGAACTAGTATTAATTCCGACATTAGATGATATTATATCACAACTTAATAATAAACAGTTTTATACTGTGCTTGATCTAAAAGATGGATTTTGGCACGTAGAATTAGATAAATATTCTAGCAATTTGTGTGCATTTAGTAGTCCGTTTGGCTGCTATAAATTTAATAGACTTCCTTTTGGGCTATCTATGGCTCCAGAGTATTTTCAAAAAATAAATAACAAAAATTTTGGTGATATTAACGGGGTCATAGTTTATTTCGACGACATACTCATAGCCGGTAAAGATAAAAAAGAGCATGATGAAATATTGTCACAAGTAGTTGATAGAGCTAGAAAATTAAACATTAAATTTAATAAAAGTAAACTTCAATATTGTACTCAGGAAGTTAGATACTTAGGCCATATTTTCACGCCAAACGGTATAAAACCAGACGAGAATACGGTAAAAGCAATTTTAAAAATGGAAAATCCTAAAAGTAAGAAAGAATTACAGAGATTCTTAGGCATGGTTAATTATTTACGACAGTATTTACCTAGATTATCAGAAATGACTGCGAGTTTAAGACTCTTATTAAAAAATAATGTTGAGTTTCAGTGGTTACCACAACACACAAATGTATTCAATACAATTAAGCAAACAATTATAAATGCGCCTGTTTTAGGAACTTCCGACTCAAGCAAGGAAATTACAATCCAAACAGATGCGTCAAAAAGTGGGCTAGGATGTTGTCTGATGCAGGAGGGCAAACCAATTTATTATGCTTCACGAAGTCTAACAGACACTGAACAAAACTATGCTATGATTGAAAAGGAGCTTTTAGGTATTGTATTTGCAACTCGTAAGTTTCATAATTTTATTTATGGTCGTAATGTAACAGTAGTAACAGATCATAAACCGCTGTTAAGTATAATGCGTAAAAAAATTGCTGATATTGCGTCCAGTAGATTACAAATAATGAAAATCAAATTACTTAAATATACACTTAATGTAATATATAAACCAGGAAAATATTTATATGTTGCAGATACATTATCTAGAGCTTATTTAAAAGATGAAGTAATAAAAGACAGTAAATGGCTAACTGAAATAGTTCATACATTAAGTACTAATTTAAATATAACAGATACTAAAAGAAAAGAATTTGTTGAAGCTACTGCAACAGATCCCATCCTTGCTCAAGTTAATAAATATTGTAAAATAGGTTGGCCTAAAGATAAAAAGTTGTTAAATAATGAATTAAAATGTTATTATAAAAATCAACATGAATTAAGTGTAGAAGATGGGTTAGTTTTTCTCAATTTCAAAGTTGTGGTTCCTAAGAAATTACAAAATTATGTATTAGATTTACATGAATCTCATTTTGGAATTGAAAAAACGAAGGCAAGAGCTAGGCAGTTAGTATATTGGCCTGGAATGAATTCAGATATTGAAAATTTAATTAGTAAATGTAAAGTTTGTGAACATTACAGATCATCTAAGATGAAAGAACCAATGATTCCACATAAAATTCCAGATTTACCATTTAACAAACTTGCTTCAGATATACTAGAATTTAAAGGACTTAATTATATGGTCATTCAAGACTATTTAACAAAATGGCTGGAGATTATTCCGCTTAAAAGTAAAACTTCTCATGAGATTATTAATAAACTAAAGCAAGTATTTGCTATACATGGTATACCTGAAAAATTAGTGGCAGATAATATGCCATATAATTCATACGAGTGCAAACTCTTTGCAAAAAATTGGAATTTTGAAATAGTTACTAGTTCACCTAAGTCTAATGGACAAGCTGAAAGAGCTGTCCAAATAGCAAAGAATATTCTCAAAAAATGTGATAGAGAAAATATAGATATAAGTTATTCATTGTTAGAATATAGAAATTCACCAATCACTGGCTTAAATGTATCTCCTTCTCAATTATTAATGTCTCGTAGGGCACGTGCTAAAATTCCTGTAGTTAATAAGTTATTAAAATCAGAAATTGTTACAAATGCTAAAGAGCAAATTGAAAATTGTCAGCAAAGAAACAAATTTTATTATGATAAACATGCAAAAGAGGGTGATACATTTGAACCAGGAGAAAATGTAACAATTCAAAGAAATAAGGTATGGGATCCTGCAATTATTGTAAGTCAACATAACACACCGCGATCGTATGTAGTGCAAGACAATAATGGAAACATTGTCAGACGCAATACAATACATTTACGAAAATCAATGAATACATATGTTCGAAATTCTACAATTGATGAAAATAATTAGGAAATCAATATTGCAGAACCACATACAGATATTAGTAATACCAATACTGACTTACAAACAACACCAAATTTTTACACAACACGTTCTGGAAGAATTGTTAAGCCACCACAAAGATTTGTATCTAAATAAAGTTTTTATGTATGTATTATGTATTAGATAGTATATATTCTATAAAGTTATAATTTGTACTGTTAAATTTAAATTTTGTAAATCAATATTAAATTTGAAAAGGGAGGTGTAACATATAGTGCCATCTATATGTTTGATATTGTATTATTATTATTTTATTGTATTATCGTTGGCAATGGTTAAATTAATTAAGTTAAACAGTTGTTAATTAATAAAAATGAAGAATCAAAAAGGTGTCAAATAAAGTTAAAAAACGACTACAAAAGTGTTCCCAGTTATTATCCTTTGTGGAAACCTTCATTTTCTTACAGCAAGACTTATTACAATGTCAATAGGTATCTTCTTTCCTATATTTATGACTTTTTACCATGTGGCCACAGAATTGAAAACTGAAAGACTATAATACAGTTCGTCCTAGTGACTGAACACGCAGCCTACTGGACAATACGCGGAAATATGACACAAAAATATTGAAACAGAAATTAAATTTTAAAAATAATAGAAAGAGTGTGATCAAACCTAACAACAGATAATGTATCACAAGTTAAGCAGAATTACGAAATTGAAATAAAAGCAAAATAAATGTAGTTCGATAAATTGACCAAGTTTGGTTGAACAAGATTGAATGTAAGTTTTTCCAAAATGGAAAATAAAATAATAATGCAATCTTATCTGCAATTTCCAACAAGTTTCCTGGAATTAAGGGTGATTTCCTTTAGTGATGCACCTGCTATAATAAATATTGGAAAATCCTCTACAAGCACTCGGCCAAACTCTCGAAAAATTCTTGTTCTTCCCAGTAAAGGTAGCGTCAGGTAAAAGTAAGCGTGCGTTCTTAATTACCAAATACTAAAAAAGCCTGCAGTACATTTGCAAGTGAGCATCGAAAAATCTAGATGTACGCTACTGACTAACGGTCAATATAAATGTACACAGAATTAATTAGATCAAAATAAACGTTAGCGAAATTATTTAAAGTTAATATTGACAACAATAAAAAAGTAATAACATTGCTGATTAATTAAAATTATAAATACCTAAGTTGTAGTGCGACTTGAAGAATTTTCAAAGCGTGGCCCTTTAAATCCAATTAAATTGCTAAAATTACAACCTTCGTAATCTTATTTTTATAAGTATAACACTCAAATCCAACTATTTGTTGTAGTTACACATTCACAAAATAACTCAACGACTTGCAATAAAATAGTGCTATTCTTTCGAGCTCACAACCAAGACTGAACAATAAATTTTAATATGACCTAAAAACTATCTGGCTGGCGACACCTGATGCTCCGTTGCAAATGTACGTACACACTAAAATGAGAATAATAACCTATATCCTAACTTTATAAATTCAATTAATAAAAAAAATAGCAATGCCATAATATTCTTAAATTAAATAATAAATTGAATTAAACCACTTTTTTAACAGATAGGACGTTTTGAAAGTAATTGTTTCGTATTTTGTACAAGAAGTTAGGAGTTTTTAATATTGACACTATGTCGTCTTGCACAAAAACATTATTACAATTAGCTCTTAATTCAAATAAGACTGTTAACGAGAGTAATGAGAAAATAGATGCGTGTACCTACATTTTATAATAATGATTTGGTGACATCGGCGAAAGCTGCAGAAATTAATAATGTCGATGACTCCATCAATTTTTTTGAAATATTTCATAATATGAACTCAATAATTAACATACCAGTTGATTTTGTTGGTGTTAATATTTTAGATAGTGTTTCAAATGATCATAGAATTGCGGAAATTAGAATACAAATAATAATAATTGTGATCTTTTAATTGTGAATGAAAATAATTCGTAAATTAGTACTGAGGTACAAGTTGAAAAAGAAAATGAATTTTTACACATACAATATACTACATACGATCCAAATAATGATACAGATGATGATTCCGATTCGGGTTCAAACTATTCCATTGGGAATAGCGTTGATGAAGATAAAAGTGCCGAAAATATAAAACAAAATTAAGTAGGCATTAATTGTGAAGACAACTTATTCGGTGAAGATGTTAGAAAGAGAAAATTAGTAGGTAAACCTGAAGACTGGAAGAGGTATAAAAAAACTGCGATTGCGAGGAAAGGCATATTTAGGTTTCAAATATGACAAAGAAAGAAAAATAAAGCTCTCAAATCAGTCTAAAAAGTAAAAGAGAATTAAAACCAGCATGTAATTCAAACTACAGGGTGTCTCAAAAAAATGTACTGACACTTCGAATGACGAGAAAAATATTTTTTATTAGCATAAATTGAAATGAAATACATTCAAATACAGAAGATAAATGTAATTGAAGAATCATGTTCGTAAATGTTCAAACTGATTACCACTATTGTTCAGACAACGCTGATAACGCGCACTAAGAGATTCGCAAACATCACGAAAGTTAAAGTATGAGTACATTTTTTTGAGACACCCTGTATTGTCTAAAAGCCAGAACAAGGCAATGTTCTGAAATTTCTGATGATACCCGAAAACAATTATTATTCAAACGTTTTTGGAATAATATGAACTGGAACCAGCGAAAAGTACATAGGAAGTAATGTTCCAAAGGAACCGACGAAAACTAAAACGGCTTCTTCCGATTCAAGGGAAGAAGGATGATTTATTTATTATTTAGTAGTTATAATTCACAAGTCCCAGACCAGCAACCGCAACCAATTATAAATTCAGTTATTCAAATGAGTGTTGACGTTGCACTGTTAGTCATACGAATGGGTCACTGTAATTTTCACGGTTGGTTCACATGCATAATTATAAATATTGTGACGAAGTTATAGCTGTAGTACAGGTAGGAGAATCACACAGCTCCGTGGCTCAGAGGTAGCACGCTTGAATGCTGAGCCAAGGGTCCGCAGTTCAATTCTCAGCCGGTTCAGTTGATATTTTTATTTTTATTTTATTTACAAGTTTCAATTTCTAACGGTCATTTTTGGTAATTAATTGATCTCTTCATTAAGCCAATTAATATTTGGATATAAATTGAGGCTCCCGGCAGAGCACAGTTGAGAGTCAGTATTCGGCTCTAAGTGTCCACACCGTGGTTACCTGGTCGACACCTAGTGCGAAGGCTGAATCGCTAGCGAACTACCGCTGCAGAAGGTGAGTGCGCTCTGTCTGTTTAATTAGTAGTGAAGTGGTCGTGGTTCCCCCTGGCCGCTCTCTGCTCCTGTCGCGCATCTCACCGTTCCTGGGTGTGAGAGTCAGTTGTCGTGGTCTACCTGACAACCGATAATCATTACCGTTACCGCTTTACCTATTTACCGTTTCCTGGTGCTAGCTAACAAACCGTGGCTACCTGGTAGTTAGCAACCACCTCCAGCCGACTGATAGTTGTCGTGGTCTACCTGACAACCGATAATCATTACCGTTACCGCTTTACCGATTTACCGTTTCCTGGTGCTAGCTAACAACCGTGGCTACCTGGTAGTTAGCAACCACCTCCAGCCGACTGATAGTTGCCGTGGTTTACCTGGCGGCTAACCGTTTACCGTTTTACCGATTCAGACCTGTTTCCTATCTCAATTCAAACCGCTTGACAGCCTCAGTGTTTTACCGGTTCGTGCTTTATTGGTCATAGCGGGTTTCTGGGTGGACTTAGAGGCCATTGTGGCATACCAAACCGCCCCTAGGCCCTTCCAGAGTTACCTCCTGATAACCGGTAAAAATTTACCGATTAGGATCTGAGGTCAGATTCGGGTCCTTCAGACCCTAGGGAACACTTTGCACCATACCGCAAGTTTCTCCGACTACCGGTTCGAGTCTGGTCGGCTTAATTTTACCGGACCGCTTTCAGACGGTAGCTGTGGTCTTCCTGGCAACCGCCAACCTCGATTTCACAATTTTACCGATTACCGGTAAAATTACCGGTTCGCGGGAAAACCGCTATCAGAGTACATTGAGCGGAGATTTAAATCATTTCAATTAAATGTCCCTGGTGACGGCTTCTTTTTCACCGAGCTGTCAAGCAAGATGGTAGAGCAGGTATGGAAGATGGTAAAATTCCACATGGACACCAATCGAACAACTATTAATCATATCTTAGCTAACCTCCAGAAGGTCATGGAGAATATCGATAATGTGGTGCTTGCTCCAATGACGAGCTTCTTAGCGTACCGCGGGATGACTCCCATTGTTATCGTTGCACAGGCTTTGAGTAACTTTCCCACTTTCCCTTGGAAAGCACTAATAAAATCCAATCCTGCCATTAAATCGGAGTTTATGACGTATAAGGAAATTCTTAAGTACTGTCAAACAGATGTGCTGATGGGGTATAAGCACTCTGGGGCTGGCACCGCTATTCCCAATCTGAGTTACTTATCGGTCTGTCTAACAATAAAAATTGGAGGAAACTCAACAATGGAAGGATACAAAGGAGTTGGACCTAATAATAAGAATAATGTCACTGCTGCCGCCTTTATTGACAGTCTCATTGAAGGGTACAAGAATGATCTCTTGTTAGGTCAATCGAGCTACGAAAAACTAAAAAAACAAGAGATAAAACTTTCTGATATATTCCGAAGGACAGGGTTAGACACGTTAATGTCCTCATTTTTAGCGAAATCTGCGACACAGGACGATCCTGATGTGGACGCCACGGAGTTTGATTTTTCAGACTCTTCATCAGATTCCGATGATGATGATCATCACGACAAAGGAAGACCTCGAAACAAGGACACCACTACAACCTCAGACGACGCGCGATCTGTTTCTTTCCGGGGGATAAAGTAATGCGGAGAGAGCATCCTCTCTCTTCCGCGTTTAAAGGGGTTGCTGCAAAGTTATGCCCAAAATATTCCGGCCCGTGGACTGTTGAAAAACGTGTTTCACCCCAGGTGTATAATTTACGTGATGACCAGGGCAAGCGATTGAACCGAATCCATGTAAAAGACCTGAAACCTGCTTTTCTAGATAATGGAGAAAACAATGAAGAAGATGATGGAGAAGAAGACGACACCGGACAGGTCTTGCGACCAACCCGACCCTCCCCAGCCACCTGTTCAACAGTACGAGGTCAGCTGCGCGGAGAACTGGGACGGGGTACACGAAGAAGGCTACACCCCGAACCCTCAGAACCGCCTCGTCCTGCTGCCCGTGACACCCAAGCTGCCACCCAAACAGAAAAAGGCATTTTATGCGGCCGAACGTCGGCGGTGGGCCGCACTGAAGAGACAACAATAAGTCCGATCTACTGCCCCCAGGTGCGCGAGGCCACGGACCGTGGTGCTTCACACCAACGTCCGTGACCTGCGGGGCATTGTACCACAGGACGGAGAAGCCACGCAACATCGACATCCACACCTGTCTCCTGTCTTTTCTTTTCCGTCCTGCAATGGCAGCCTCGGCCATAAACCAACCGCAAACAGCCGTGGTTAACTGAAAAAAAAAAAAACCCTGTTACAGAATGGAGACCGTCTCACCCCTGAGAAAAGAGGAAAAGCGGCTTCTCAACCGCTTTCTCCCCTGGAAGTTGCCTGTAGGGGAACCGAAAACGCCGCCCAGGCTATGGGCAGCTCCACCGCCATCTCCCGACCGCCGCCTAATTGGGGTGCACCAGCGACGGCCAATGAGAAGCCCCACCAAATTCTCGCCACCACCAGCAGGCGGGAAGTCGCCAGGCCCGCAGCCCAAGGCCCTGATCGCCGCACGGCGGCCAACTGCACCGCGACTGCTGAGCACAAGGGGCAGAATCTCGAGAAGGGGGCGGAGAATCCGACCGGTGGAGTCGCCGCTGCGACACGCCCGTCGGCCCACAGTACGGCAGCTAGGGAGAATGCCCCAGCCCAACCCGGACGAGATCATCGTCATCCCCGACAGCCCCAGCCCCGGGGGCAGTCAGACACCAGTCGCCAGTCAGCCGGTTTCCAAACCAAAGATCACTATCCTGGGAAACCGGCTGATAAGACCGGCAACGGTCGTCGCCTCCCCCACTCCATCGGCCAGCGCGGAGCTGCGAGAGGCCCTGCTCCGGAGATACGGTCCGAACCCGGCAGAGGCAAGTCCAAGCCATTTGCTTGGACACGTCGCCTCTGCCGAAAACGCCGGACAAACCGGGGACGCCGCGGACCCCGACAAGCCCCAAAAGCGAGTTGATGGCCATTCTGTTCGGGCTGTCGCCGTCCCCGCCCAAACCCACATCGCAGGACCTGCCAAGCTTCCTGACCCCGCTGCCGGCTCGGCAACTGCAGACAAGTCCGAAACCGAACCTGTCGGGCCGAGCAGCGGAGCACTGCGAGGGGGTCCAGCCGCTGTCGCCAGCCACACCGGAACGGGAGGAAGGACAGCCACCCCGGACAGAGGCACCGCCACCCGCAGCAGAGCCGCCGACGCTGATGCCCCGCCCCACGGTCCCACAGCGCCGTAACCGGATCCTGGTGCCGCGCCCTGGAGGAGGGGTCAGGTGGAAGACGGTCATGGACCCCACCGCACCCCGACTTCCGAGGCGCCGCAGGAAGAAGAAGTCGAAGGGTCCGGAAAAAGACTGTTTCTAAGTGTCAGTGCGTGTATGGGTTAGTTTAGTGTAAAGTGTTAAGATAGGATTAAAAACCGTAGCTTAAGTTAGTATTCTTAGCTTGTAACTTAGTCAATTTTTTTGTTTTATTTTGGGTCATTTCTTTTCTTAGTATTGTAAGTTTTTTTTTAGTCTATAAGATAATGTTTTATTTTCATTGTATTTGTTAAAATTTTGTATGAAAAAAAAAGAGGTTTTCAGTTCTTTCTTTTTTTTTTGGAAAGTCAGGAGAGGGTGTGACGAAGTTATAGCTGTAGTACAGGTAGGAGAATCACACAGCTCCGTGGCTCAGAGGTAGCACGCTTGAATGCTGAGCCAAGGGTCCGCAGTTCAATTCTCAGCCGGTTCAGTTGATATTTTTATTTTTATTTTATTTACAAGTTTCAATTTCTAACGGTCATTTTTGGTAATTAATTGATCTCTTCATTAAGCCAATTAATATTTGGATATAAATTGAGGCTCCCGGCAGAGCACAGTTGAGAGTCAGTATTCGGCTCTAAGTGTCCACACCGTGGTTACCTGGTCGACACCTAGTGCGAAGGCTGAATCGCTAGCGAACTACCGCTGCAGAAGGTGAGTGCGCTCTGTCTGTTTAATTAGTAGTGAAGTGGTCGTGGTTCCCCCTGGCCGCTCTCTGCTCCTGTCGCGCATCTCACCGTTCCTGGGTGTGAGAGTCAGTTGTCGTGGTCTACCTGACAACCGATAATCATTACCGTTACCGCTTTACCTATTTACCGTTTCCTGGTGCTAGCTAACAAACCGTGGCTACCTGGTAGTTAGCAACCACCTCCAGCCGACTGATAGTTGTCGTGGTCTACCTGACAACCGATAATCATTACCGTTACCGCTTTACCGATTTACCGTTTCCTGGTGCTAGCTAACAACCGTGGCTACCTGGTAGTTAGCAACCACCTCCAGCCGACTGATAGTTGCCGTGGTTTACCTGGCGGCTAACCGTTTACCGTTTTACCGATTCAGACCTGTTTCCTATCTCAATTCAAACCGCTTGACAGCCTCAGTGTTTTACCGGTTCGTGCTTTATTGGTCATAGCGGGTTTCTTGGTGGACTTAGAGGCCATTGTGGCATACCAAACCGCCCCTAGGCCCTTCCAGAGTTACCTCCTGATAACCGGTAAAAATTTACCGATTCGGATCTGAGGTCAGATTCGGGTCCTTCAGACCCTAGGGAACACTTTGCACCATACCGCAAGTTTCTCCGACTACCGGTTCGAGTCTGGTCGGCTTAATTTTACCGGACCGCTTTCAGAAGGTAGCTGTGGTCTTCCTGGCAACCGCCAACCTCGATTTCACAATTTTACCGATTACCGGTAAAATTACCGGTTCGCGGGAAAACCGCTATCCAGCTTAGTTCTCATCGTAGAGATCGTCCGACACCACCCGCGCCGTCGTACAGCTATAGCTTCAACCCTGGCATCACACATAATTATCATTATCAGCGTTTTATTCAATAAACTGCGTTTACGCTCATTGTGGCTTTTATTTTTATCAACGCCCTGACCCTAACCACTGCAGCAACCCCGGGCCCTCTTTTCAGAGTAGCTACGCCGACGGAACGACAGAAGGCGCCCGAGCAACTCAACAGTAAGTAGCTCAACAGAAGGAGGGACACGTTTTGAGATTGCAACCCGGCACAAGGCCCGGTTGACGTCACAATATATTTTATTATATTCCAAAGACAGAGGTAATTTTTGTGTTACATGGTTGACGGCGCTGGTGGAAAAATCAAAAGAACGCCACTGCAAGGCACACGCACACGCACTCACACACCTGTAATAAAGAAGAATAAATGACCAATTTTTAAACAATAAAGTTTAATAATTTCATTTCAGTTATTTAAATGAGGGCGTTGCACTGTTATGAATGGGTCAGTGTCACGGTTGGTTCACATGCATATTTTATTATTGTCCAAAGACGGAGGTAATATTTGTGGTGCAACCCAGGCACACGAGTAGTATATAGGACACGATAACGCAGACACTCTGTGTTAAATTTCTGTGTGTGTTCTATGGTGTCCCTCGGGGGACACTATGTGTTAGTACTGTTCTATGGTGTCCCACACTGTGTGTTGTATGGTGTCCCGTGTGTGAATTGGTGAGTACTGTGGTGTCCCTCGGGGGACACTATGTGTTAGTACTGTTCTATGGTGTCCCACACTGTGTGTTTTATGGTGTCCCACACTGTGTTGTATGGTGTCCTACACTGTGTGTGAGTACTGTGGTGTCCCTGGTGGGTCAGGTGCGTGCCGTTGTAGGAGGGAGTATGTTTCAATAGTGTGTTAGAGCGTGCAGAATGTATAGTTAGGGATGCGTAGAATGTTGTGTTATTCAATAATTGTCAAGTATAGAAGTATATTAGGCACGTGTATGATAATAGGTAGAAGGAATATAAGGAGAATTATAAATCGTACTGCAACGCCGCCGCTGGTAGTGCCCGCGGGTTACTCTGTGGCCGGCGTGTTTGAACTAGTTCATATTTGGATTGTAAACAAACAGTAGTTTATGATATGATGTGCGTTGGAGGGACTATTTTTCAATAGTGTCTTAGAGCTTGTAACAGAACAGTTTCATTGTAACAGCGATATTTGGCTGTGATACTTCGATTATCAAATACCGACATCAAGTTGTCTTTCATAATGGAGGTAAAATAAAATTTTTATTTCTATCGTTATAATATAGATATTTTAATTTATTATTTTTAAAAGGTAACAAATAAAGGGAAGAAAAGGAAACATCCAACTGAACCATTACCATCCAGGAAGAAAATTGCTCTGAAAAAAGAAGTACAATCACCAATAAAATTATTGTATGAATTTAGGTAAGTTGAACGCAATAGATTTAACTGTTTTTATTATGATATACTATTTTTATTGCTAATGTGTTAATTTTGATATTTTAGAAAAAGAAAAGAGAAATATATTACAGACATGATCAAATTGAAGCAAGATATAAAACTGTATCAAGATAAAAAAGCTGTAATTCTGATGATGAAAAAATTGTATATTTCGAGTGAATAAATTCATATAAATGTAAATATTAAGATTTAATATAATATATTATTAACATATAATTCATACTGATATTTATTTTGAAATCCTACATTTTGATTGTAATCAAACAGTAGTATTGAAACTTGTATGATATGATGTAGCAGGAGAATTTAGTAAGTATGACATGAGAAAAGGATAAGTATATAAATAAGAACTTATAATTACATTATTCATATAATAAATGTTTAAAATACAGTGATACATAAATGATTACATAGATATATAATAATTAAAAAGATACAAAGCTGTTACATGTGATTATAATAAAAGCATGATGTATTTATATTATAACATATATATATATATATATATATATTTTCTTATATTATTAAGTACAGAACAACATCAACAACAATAAGATAAGATTTTTGTAAACGTAACATTGCTACATATTTAATTTCCTTTTAATCGTTTTGTAGAACCAAAAGGTTCAGATGCACATAGATCATTAAATTTTCGTTTTAAATATACTGGTTGGTACGTTTTTATTTGATCACAAGATGCTACACGCCAGTGTTTCAACTTTACAATTTTATTTGGATAATTTACAATAATCGGTTCTGTATATTCGGTTACCATACGCTGTAATGTATTG
This sequence comes from Agonum fuliginosum, assembly GCA_947534325.1. NCBI lineage: Eukaryota > Metazoa > Arthropoda > Insecta > Coleoptera > Carabidae > Agonum > Agonum fuliginosum. Next base: position 18,866,916 of record OX384044.1, read on the forward strand.
AAATTTATAAGAGTTTTTGTAGTAAAATTTATTGTCATACCTTTTGCTTTGCAAACAGTTTTAGTATTATTTTTATCATTCCCTATTCTTACACGAAATGCATAATTTTTAGGTCCACCCCCCACAAAAGTATCAATGTAAGAATTTTTACCAAATTTTTCCAATTCGTCTGTCATGCAGCCTAAATAGTTTGCATGTTCAGGCATCCACTCACCAGGTACATGTGTATATATAATACTGTCAGTATCTAAATACAAAACACGTGTACCAAGTTTTGATAGATATTTATACAGATGAATGCGAGCTAATGCTGTCGTAAATGCTGCTATAAAAACATTAGTAGTAAGAGAACTTTTAGAAATATCGTTATCTTTGTAATTTACACATATAATATCATCGTTAATGGGAAAACTTGAGATAACATCAAACATTGGATTTGCGAAATAATCTACGAATTCGTTATATGATTTTAAAAGTTTAGTTTGTGTTAAATCTTCCCTCATACCAAACCGACCCCATAAACTATTTAATTCTAACTTTGCAATCGATCTGAGACATGGATTATCGGCAATATTATTTATATCAAGTCGAAACCCTCTCTTGCTTCAAAATCTAAAATATATTGATTTTTTGAATCTTCGTCAACACAATACTGCGGCCAACCACTGGCCTCCTGCTTAATTTTTAAGAAATTGTTAACATATTCAGCAAATAAACCACCGGTTTTAGTTTCTGTATTATATTGTACTGTATCAAAGGTCCAAATTTCAAATATTTTTATAATTTTATAGTTGTACTGTAATGCCAATTTTATTTCACTTATAACCCAGGTTGATGATAGCTCTCTTTCCGAATCTGTATGTGTACATTCAGTTAAAACCATATTTTGTGCACAGGTTTGACATAACACAAACATACATTTATTGTTGATTTTCATTGGTAACACTGGATGATATAAATCTTCAGGTGGTAAAACGGAACATTTTATAAAACCGTCCACATTATCTAAAGATGAAATATTTGTACATTCGTCACCAACATAAATTTTGGGATGTCCTATTGGATAACAACCATATTTGTTTATATATGGGTATAAACTGCAAATATCTGAATAAAAAATTTTTTCATTATTTTCTTCATTTACAGTGTGGTAAGTTTACTCTACCACCATAAAATCCATCACGTGGACATAATGGTTTCAAATTTTGAATATTTTTTGTTTTAATAAATGCATTTAATTGTTCATTTGTTTTGCATAGATTTTTAAATTCACAATCCCATATTTGAATAATTTTATAACCAGCTGATTTTAAAATGTTTATCTTGCGTTCTGTATTTTCATAACGTATGTGTATTGTGTCGCCACCAGTATTATACAATGTTTCATGTCTATTAGTTGAATAACATTTAGGACAGCCATGAAACCAACAACCATGATATTCAAAAATTATTTTGTTATTTTCATGTTCTGCGTAACCATCGACTTTGAAACCAAAAATTACATGTTCGCGCTCTTTAAATGCGTGAGCTATATTAATTTTTAATTCATTCTCTTTCCACAATAACCAACAAGTAGCTTCAAAAGAAAAATTATCACAACTTCTATAACCATTACGTGGAGCAATGGCTATAACATTATTTTTTAAATAATTTTTACAAGCACTAGCAATTGTTATTGCACGCAAAAATATATCAACATTATTAACTTCTAAAAATATTTCTCTGAATTTTAAACATGCGTATCTCAAAATATTAACATCGTTTTTGCAATACTCTATTAATTCATTTTGCATATTAAAAGTGTAATTTGAATTTTTTAATTTTGTATACCAATCCAAAAAACATTCGTGTTCATCGTTACTCATTTGTTCAGCACCATACATATCTTTATCAGGTAGTGCACCAATATAATTAAAATTTTCTGATTTAGTGAAAAAGTAGGGGAAATAACCTTTTTTAATGTCAATACCTAAGTTTAAGGCATGAGGCATTTGAGCCAGTTTCATGGGCAAAAAATTTAAACTGTCTATAAATTTTATATTGTTAATTTTAATAGAAAGTATTTGAGTTCCTCGCAGTATTATTTCAGGTGTTAATTTTAGTTCATCTACCATATATTTTAACAAAAAATGACCGTCATAGGATTTTAAATTGTGAGCAATAACTATAATTTTTTTAATTATTTGACGTGGTAATGTTAAGTAATCAAAAAATTGTTTAATAGGATTATCTTGGAAAATATGTTCTCGTATACCACATGTAGAACATAAATTTGTTATGTCTAAATCGTGTAAACAAGTTGAGCAGCAATGTTGAGCAACACATAGCACTGGTTCGTGTAGTCTTACTTCTTTAGATCTATCACCTGTGACTGAGAACGATGACTCTGTGGTGCTGATGACAGAAGTTTCGGTAGAATCATGTTCACTGGCCATTTGTTTATTTTGACTGCACTCCAGATCGAAGAATACAAGCATGAAAGGCGGCGTTTTCGATTCATCACATTGCACACTCTTCATGTAACACTGATGGCTCGGTGAAACATATTCCTATAAATAAAATGAGAATTAAATTATATAATATATTATAAAAAATATATAAAACTTACCTTGCAAACTGAACAATATTTTTCTGAACATTCATGATCTTTGATTCTTGTATTTAAATTGTATGTTTTTGAACATTTTGGACAACATTTTACTACTTCACACATTGTTCGGTGTCTTGTAAATAGCTGGATAGTTTTGTGATTATCGAAACATGCTTGGCCAGCAAACGCTCGATTGCAGTCTTCACATTCTATTAGATTAACAGAAGCTGATGATGTTGATGCTGAATTTGTTTGTAATGTAGAAACATCAGTGTGAGTACTATTACATCGTTTACATGAATTTTTACATATATGATTACCGCGTGTTGAATATCGGATGTGACATGACCGACAGTAATATTTTGCACTAAATGCCCCATTTATATGTAATATAGGGAAAAAATGATTATTATGGTAAATTAAATCAAGATATTTTTGTTCACCTTGATTTATTACATCATACCCCTCAAAAATAATTTCGTTACCTTTACGGTCGTCGCCAAATATAGTAATTTTATAATCTTTTAAACACTCTTGAAACATTTGTATTTCTTCAATACCTGCACCGTCATTTAAATTAATTTTAAATTTTTCACACAGTTCAACAGCTTTTTGTCTTTGAAATTGTTCATTAGATTTTAGTTTTTGAAATTCCGATTTCTCTTCACTTAAATGAGCTATGCACAGAACAAGTGCTCTCGCCAAACACAAGTTGTCACTATTTTTAATACAAATTATAGACCGTTTTCGTTTGCAATATTCGTCAAATGCTATTAAATTATAATTTGTGCGACCTTTACCGAAAGGCATTTTCGTATGAGCTATATTAACTATCAAGTTACCCGCTATTAAAAAATCCTGGTTACTTTGAATTACTCTTTCAATTGAATTTGTTATTATGTCACTGGTTAATTGTGAAAATTTATTATAAGAAATTCCAATAGGTTTGTCAGGAGACGCATTACTATAAATTTCCATTCCTATTCTATCATTTTCGTAAACACTCATGTTTGTTTTTATGTATTGAATTATTTCTTCAAATATTGATTTTATCCACTCTATTGGGTTTAAAGAATTATTAATGTTGTATTGATTTATATTAATTACTATTTCACGCCACTTTGATTTAAATTTACGTATTTGTCGTTCATTAACCGAAATTATTTTAAAAGAATTCACTTGTTGATTATTACTGTCGGTCATATCGCTTGACGTTGATGGTACATTTGAATCGTCGTTTTGTTTCTGTATTTGTTGTTGTTGATGATGTTTCTGAATTTTACTTATTAAATCTAAAAAAATCAATCAATAATTTATATGAATGACTTATTCTTTAAAATATATTACCTACATTTGACGATGTTCCGGCACCCACTGCTGACGTAGTTGGATCAAATAACATTAAAACATCTGCCGCATTGTTAGCAGATTGTTCCTCTGGTGACCCCGGTGTCAATGGTTTAAATTCTAATATGAATGCTGGCCTTCTTCCATGGCCAGCATCTTTTGTGCCTTTATATATTACGGCCGTGTTACCGGAGTTATTAATTTCTTGCACTTGATGGTCTGTCATACTCGAAAACCGTTCCGGTAAAAAAACGGTAAACGGACCGAAATCACACAATATTTTATCCCCGTATTTTGTTTTTATTTTCTTTAATTGTTTTAACGCATACGGTTGGTTAACCGTTAACTCCGACACTTTTTTGTTCATTTTAAAGTTTTTTAGTTGACCAACTTGATTCAAAAATTCCATTATTAGATATTTAGTTTCAAGTAATGCGTATAGGTACTGACGATGTGACTTGTTTGAACGTGAAGCACTTTCTGGCATCACTTATACTCTATCGTATGTTTTAAGCGGACATCAAAGGAATATTTTTCGTTTATTATTTTAAAAAATTTGCGTTCAAGAAATTGAAATAACGATTTCATCCCGGCGGTCTCCTCCGATGCTCTCATTTTAACGAGTTTAATCTTGCAAAAATATCAATAAAAACTAATAGTTATAAAATCGCAAATCAACAGAGTGTTGTATTAAGTTTATTATTTTTGAATAACGTTTTAGGTGGTCTCATCCGATGATTTCATTTTAGCAAGTACCATCTTGCAAAAATATTAATAAAATAATGGTTACAAAGTCGCAAATCAACAAAGTGTTGTATTAAGTTTATTATTTTAGAATTCTATGCGGTTCTATCCGCGATGTTCTCATTTTAGCAAGTTCATTCTTGCAAAATATCAATATACTAATAGTTAGAAAATCGCGTATTATGTTTATTATTTAAGAATTCCAATACCAAAGAAATTAACGTTGCAAGTCTAAACTTGTACAATGTACATATTCATACATTCTATTGGTTATAATAAAGTAAAGCCGGATTGGTTAAAATAAGAATTCATTCTATTGGCTGTTTAAATTGAACTTATTACTATATATGCTCACAATACGAGTTCAATTAAGTATTATTTAGTACAGTAATGTGTAAGTGAAAACATGTGGAGTGAAGTTGAAGAAGCCGTGGATCTTGATTCTGCTATACAAAATTTGCAAAAACAGTTTTACTGTGCAGCGTGGAACTTTGACAAGGAAATTTATTACAAGAAATCGCGGTTCGATGAAGATTTCGAAAAAGAAGTAAATAAATCATACAGAGAGACCTCAGATCGTTATTTTGAAGCAGAAATACTCTGTGGCACTTATATTGATAAGAAGATAAATATCATAGAATTTCTTTCAAAATTAAAAGATCTTAGGTTATTGAACGAACTCGAATTCGAAGTCTGTGAATATCTACAAGAAGACGTAAAAAACTATTACAACTTCTTAAAAACATTAAAACCTAAGGAATTAATATTCGGAAATACCAGATCAGAAATCTAGTGAATAAGTAAGTATTTTAAAAGAAAAATATAAGTTTTATATTGTATTATTATACCTACCTATAAATATTTCTATTTTACAGAATGGTGCAACAAATGCTGACCGAGAATAAAAGTCGCCTGTTACTACAACATACATACGAACTTTGTGGACATCATGACACAAACTTAGCTGTAGGCATATATCCTATAAATTTAGAAGTTGTTGTTAAACTTGAAAATTTTAAATCCAAAAATTGTATTATATTTAATGTATCAGAATGGTATAATTTTGTACAACATATTAAAAATGTTGTAAGCAATAATAATGAATACAGTGAACATCAAATTGAATTTCATACAATAAAAAAAGAACATAATGTTCATATTAAATGGTTTGAAAGTGAAATATTGTTATGTCAAACTTCATTAAATATTGTTTGTAAAATAACTGATCTCATGTCAGGCATAATTGAATATTTAGTAGATATTAATTTTGCTGAATTTTATCGAGATATTAATACTCAAGCATATTTTATGCCAGGAAAATCTCTTGATAATATAAAAACACTTGTATCAAGTAATCATATAACGTGTGTTATGTATAAAGAAATGTTAATATTTTATCCAAACTTAATTATGGAAGATTTAAAAGCAAATATGTATTATGTACCTAGTAATTATGAAAAATTTAAATATTTGATGAATGTAAATAATACATTATCTGAATAAACGATGCGTACATTGTATATACTATATTTGTTTCTGTATACCAAGAAAATAAATAAAATATCATTAATTTCCTAGTTATAATGTTTTTATTTTAAACATATGTGTACAATAAAAAAATAATTACATAGATTATAACTAATATTTTATTAGTTTACTATAACCGTGTCTACCAAGATTGTAATGTGTAAACATTTCTCAACGCACATGAAGGTTTATTTTCTTTTCTTGAATAATTTGTCCCCACAAGTGGTCTATGATGGAAACATGTTACTCTAGATGTGTGTTCATTGCAATGTCTCAATGACGGTGTAAGTTCAAGTTCATTTGCCTCTTCTGATAAATCAACAATTGTAGTGTACATCAAGTTTTTTGCAAGTAGTGATTGTAAATATTGTTTCTTCTCGGCTCCTTTAACATATATTCTGCATTCAGATGAAAATATTTTCTTCATGATTTTTTCTGTAGAATAATACGGTATGTGTCCATCTGACCAAGATAACCCATGATAATAACGTTCTAACCATAGTACTTGTCTTCGTTTTTTAAAACTTGTTATCTCGCTCCATGAAACAGGTGGCTGTATGAGAATATGTTGTATTTTTAAACCGATGGTTGTAATGATAGCAATTTCTTTGGCTATAAATCGCTCTTTACCCAATTTGAAACCTTGAATATCAACAATAAATTCTTCCATTTTATCATGTAGTACGTCTAACCGATATGAGAAACTTCAGTGAACTGAGAAAAACGTGTGATGCGGTTACACAATTTTTTTAACGATATTAGTCATTGGATTATATTCAACAAGACTGTCATGCAATATAATACAATATGCTGACGTATTGTTTGGGATTACATCTTTTGATTCAAACTCAAGACGAATATCGACAGTAGAAGACTTTATAGAATCATTTTGCCTAGAGCAATCGATAATGAAAACTGGCGCAATTGATTTAAAATTCTGAATACCATATAATGGTTCTCCATGCCCGCTACGACCATAATAAGATGCTTGAAAACGTGTGTACATATCGTATATTAATGCATACTTATTGTCGGAAATGGCTAAATTCATGTTATCATAAGGATAATATTCGGAGTTTAAGAATAACTTTACGTTTGTGATATTGCAGTGATCAAATACGGACGTGTCAGCGTGAATAGAATTTTTTCTATTTGTTTGAAAAACAAGCAAGACAAAACGGGGTTTCTCTAGATGACTGCTTGATTTCACAGTCCATGTGTGTTTTGAAGTTGCTGGTAACATTGGATATTCGTGTGTTGACCAACTTCGGAAGTTTATAAAAATTGGTTTGTTCTGTTCTAATAATTTTAGCAATGCTAAACGTTGAGGATTCGCAACATGCACGTATGGTACACGCCACTGTACTTTAAAGAGTTTTACAACAAAATTATAATTTTCATTCAATGAGCATACTAAAGCATCGTTGTCAGTTTTTGAACGGACAAGTATTAAATCTTGACGAGCATTGATGATAATTTTGTTAAAATCTTCAGCAAATCCAAGTAATGTTTTTAACGGAATACATACATTAAAGTTTTCATTTAATTTAATAGAATTGTTAGCATCTAGTACAGACCATCCAGCATTTTGTAATGCTTTCGCCTCATTCGGTGTAAAGGACGTGTAACCTTTGACAGTTGAAGTTATACCCAAAGTTTTTGTACGATCAATTTCTATTCCATTTAATTCATATCGAATTTCTTCAAACAAATAGGATATTCCATTATTTATAAATTTCGTATTCTGTTGTAGATTTTCTAGATCTGCTGCTGCTATCGGTGTATTAACTTCTATTTTTCCTTCTACGTAAAGATAACTTTGCGATGGTAAAGTGTATATATCTTGTTGTTGTATCGGGATACGTATCTCATCGCAGCTGCTAAAAGTTGAACTGATGTATGGTTGATGGCTATGAAATTCTAACCGAGTAATCGATTCATCGAATGTTAACTCTTCGCCCACTGTTAAAATATCGTCAGTTGCAAACGTTTGAATACTCATTTTAAAATATTATAACCCAAAGATTTTAAAATATTTTTACTGTAATGTGTTAACGTTAGGTTGGTTCGAATACTTCTGACGTTAATTGGAGAATAACTGTAGGATTTATACTCTGACGGTGGTCGTTGTAAAATCAATGGATATCCAAAACCTCTTATTCTTCTTTTGTTTTTTCCACTCACTAACAACATTGTGTTATAGCTGCTTAATATGCAACCTTACCGTAACGGCTTCTCCACGGAAATTAACTAAGTTATCGTCTTGATCAACTATTTTAATAGTTATATTATCGATTGCGTGTACACGAAGAGGAAGATAAATTATATTATTTGGAACTTCAACAATCTTGTACCCAGGGGGCACTACGGGTGTAAATTCATGAATTGTATGTGTTGTAAAACCATTCGTATATGACCCCGTTGTAATGTTACATTCTAAACGTATAGTATTAACTTTAATTATTTGTACGGGCAGGTCAGATTGATGCCATACATTTGGTTTAAGACTCCTAGCTGTGAATCCTAGTAAACGCCCCAAACTATTAGGTTTATTAAAATGAATCCACTCACTGCATTTTATTTCACTTTGTAAAGTATTATTATTTGGTTTTATATCAAATTTTACACCGCTGCTACGAAGAACACTCTTAATATATGTATCTATATCTTTAATTTCGTACGATCCTTCTGGAAGTGTAATAAATGTGTCGCCATAATATAATCTGTTATTTGTTTGATCAATGTTCGGTATTGAATTAAATGTACTAAATAGAACTAGCCCCAGTACGTACTCATGTTTTTTGTGTAAATCAATTGGTGGAAAAAAATTGGAACTTAACAATGAATTATATCCGTTTAAAGTTAGTGTCAGAGACATAGTGTTAACGTTTCAATAACTAAAACATGAATGACATTATTGTTTATAACTTCATATAATTATCTATTATTCATAAGAAACTTTAAACAAAGATGACCGCATATTACCGTATTCGGTGCCTGTTCTTTAGAGTAATTATAATAAATATTATATTTACCGAGATACTCAATGATTTCTTTTGGTGGTTGCATGTTACCAATACTGTCAAAATATATTACTTTTTTTCCACGTTTTACGTATGCAACCCAATGGGTTCCGCTACCCGAAACACTGTCCAGGTTAACTATAGCAGACTCATTATGTCTTGGACGCTTGGGTAAAGTATCGCGCATGAAAACACCGCGAAAATAAGAAATTTTATATTGACGTGCATACTTTATCAAATCCAAATTAGTCAAAGGTACTCTCGGTAAGTTTAGTGGTTTTTTGGATACGGTGATAGGAACAATCCATAGCCTTTTTTTGTGGGTCTCATTTCAATCCCTTTCTCTATACCAATCGCTTCCATCTTACGATTATGTCGTTTATTCTCTTCTAATTCTTTTTTTGCATCTTCTGTACTAATAACTGCTTTCGCAACAGCTGCAGCACCGCCTGTTAGAGCACCAATCGCTGATAATCCTGCGAAGACAGGTATTAGTGGAAAGAGACCGCCAATTTTAGATAAAGGTAGCATACGGTCTTTTGGTACAGTTGGTGGATTCGATTTAGATTTTTTTACTTCGCGTTTAGCAGCTTTTAACGCTGTATTTATAAGATCTCTTGCTGTTATGACCTTAACGTCTTTGTTGTTTTTTATTTTCGCTTTCATAGCATTCTTCGCAATTTTTGTTATACTTTGGAAAGTTAGTTTTTTTCTTATTTTTTTATTTCTCTTCGGCTTTACTTTTTTTAGCCCCATACCTAATTTTTGCTTCATTTTCATTGTTGTAGCAACGCCCCAAGCTTCTGATTTTTCTCGGAGAGACGAATCACGAGCTAACACTCGTTGCCAAGCTTTATTTTCTAATTTTTTATCAGCGTCGTGTCGAGCGCTTATATTATCTTTATTTTTTGAATATTATATGTCGTGCTCTTTACAAGCTCTGTCTAATTCATTTACACCTTTATCACCACGTTTTAAACGATCTGCAAGTTTTGTACCTTCCGCAATATTGATAGCCCGGTATGTGAATTTCAAAAGGAAGTTTATTGATTACAGAATTTACTAAACCACCTCCAATGTAATTATATCGAGATGTTGACATTACAACTGCTAACAGGCTACTAAATTGAAACTCACATTAATCTTTATATTTATACATGTTTGTCTATTCCACATGTATATATATATATATGGATGTGCAAATATAATATTTTACTTAGTATGTAGTGCACAATGAAGGTGGTTAAACAAGACGTCACTTTAAAGGTTCAAAATTTGGATAGTGTTGCATCAAATTCTGATAATAATAATTCAGACTTCTTAAGACATGGATACTTGTTACCTAACAATTTACGTTGTATAATATGTGGTCCTTCAAACTGTGGTAAAACAAACGTAATGATCAGCCTTATTACCGATCCGAATGGTTTGAAATTTGAAAATATCTATGTATACACGAAAACACCCGATCAACGAAAATATATGTTATTGGCAAAAATTTTAAATCTTGTTCCTGATATAGGTTTTTATTCGTATAGTAATAATTCTAATATTGTGAGTCCACAAAATGCCAAACGAAATTCTCTTTTCATATTTGACGATGTTGTATGTGATAAACAAAATATTATGCGCGAATATTTCAGTATGGGTCGCCATAGTTTTGTAGACTCGTTTTATTTGTGTCAATCATATGCGCACATACCAAAACACTTAATTAGAGATAATGCAAATTTTCTAATTCTTTTCAAGCAAGATGATACTAATTTACAGCATATATACAAAGATCATATAAATACAGATATGAATTTTGAACATTTCAAGAGCTTATGCTCGCTTTGCTGGAGAGAAAATAAGTATGATTTCGTAGTTATCGATAAAGATAAGGAGTTAAATGAAGGGCGTTATCGTAAGTGTTTTGACTCCTACATAATATTAGACCGCTAACAAAATCGTTCAGATTGAATAGAGCTGTTGTAGTGTTATGATATGGTAAAATATAATTTAAAAATGACAAAAGTGTTAAAATTAAAGAAGAATAATGTTGCCAGAAAGATAGAAAAACCAAGAAAGACACAGAATAATAGCCTTATATTGGAAATTGAGAAAACTGCTAATAATATTCGGCGTAAATACAAGGATATAATGCAACATGAAACAAGCAAAAATGATGCATTAATACAACAATACAAACCTATTGTCGAGCCATTAACAGAAGCTGTGGCAAAAATATCAGAGTCAAAAGAAAATATTAAACAAGAAGTGAATAATGTCAAGAAAGAAGATAGAAATCTAATTTCTTTTGATAACTTATTAAAATTACCCGATGGTCATGAAACAATTGAAAAATATCTAAATGACAATGTAGGACCAATTTTAAGAGTTTATATAAAACATTTAATATTCAATGAAAAATACAATAAATACAATAAACAGTTGGATCAACTTTATGGGGTTAGACGTGTAGGTGACTTTTTTAAAATTGGTGATTCCTATGTGACACTAAGTAAAGATGACATTATTAATGTAAGAGAAAAGCAGTATAAAATAACACCAGGACTTGCAAAATTACTGTTTCTCACAGTTCCTAGCGATGAAAGTTATACTCTTGACGATTGGATAAAATATAAGGAAATAGTTATTGATACAAATGCACATAGAAAAAATTATTCACCGCTAGGCAAAATTATGATAAATAAATCTTATAAGTATAAAAATATAATAAAATATTTTCATACACAACCGGTGACAGGTGCTGGTGGAACTAATTTAGTATCTACACCTAGAAACAACATTGATTTTAAATATTGGAATGATCCCAATGAATTGGTTAAACGTCTGCATATACTTCATTCTTCACGGGCTATTGGTCACACTGGATTAGAGTTCGAAATCGCAGCGATTGAGGAAGAGTTAAGAGAAGAGGGTTTTATTGAATAAACTCACTTTCGTTATGTCTGTCGACAAGTTTGGACATTTTTTGAGCTCTTCCAATAATCCTACAACATCAGCCGGGCAACACCAGAATTTAAGAAAAAACGAAATTGGTTATTCATTAACCAGCGACGGTGATTTGAATTTCGATAATAAGCGTTTAACGAACATTGGTCTCTCTCGCAACGCTAATGATGCTGTAACTAAACAATATGTGGATGAAAACAGTGGATCAATAAATAAACAGTTCCAAGGAGATATTAAATTAGTGCGTGACAGTGTTGCTCTTCTCGTCAACAAATTTGGACAAGAAATACGGGATAATGTGAAGGAAATTAGACTTGTAGAACTAAATCAAGAAAATAGAATTAAGGAAATGAAAGCACAACTTTCACAATATACTGATAACCAGTTGCATAAAATAAATGCAGATATACAAATTTTAAAAGAAGTTACAGCACAACTTAAAGAACAAATGGGATATTTTATTAACGCACAAAACCATTAATAAAATGAGCGACGAAAAAAAACAATTAACAAATGAACTACATAAACCAGCGCGTCGCAATTTTCCTCGACGACAAGTTGCACTACGTGGTTTTGACGATTTATGGCAAGCAGATTTAGTCGACATGACATCATACCGTAATGAAAACAACGGTATAAAATTTATATTAACTGTTATAGACACATTTTCAAAGTTTGCGTGGGCAAAAGCTGTTCCAACTAAATCGAGTGTAAATGTTATGACAGCAATGAAGGAAATATTCAATACCAGTCGTGTACCACGAAATATACAAACAGATGATGGTACCGAATTTTTTAATCGTGACTTCAAGAAATTAATGCAAGATCATGACATTAATCATTATTCAACGTTTTCACACCTAAAGGCTAGCATTGTTGAACGTTGGAATAGAACACTAAAGGAAAAGATGTGGAAACAATTTAGCTATCAAGGAACATACAAATGGATAGATATTCTGGACGATTTAGTTGAGGAATATAATAATTCCAAACATCGTACTATACAAATGAACCCGTCAGATGTCACAGAATCAACACGCATTCAAGCGTACTCCAATAGATCGGTGAAGTATTCACGTCGTACACTGAAAACACCGAAATTTCAAACTGGTGATCAAGTACGAATAAGTAAATATAAGCATATATTTGAAAAAGGATACACACCTAATTGGACAACAGAAGTTTTTAAAATTGCCGATGTGAAGCATACAATACCCGTAACTTATGAAATAGAAGATTGGGAAGGAAACCGTATTAAAGGCGGATTCTATCAAGAAGAATTGCTTAAAACAAACTATCCCGACACCTACCTTGTTGAAAAGATAATAAAACGTCGTGGTGATAAGTATTTTGTGAAATGGCTCGGCTTAGATGAGAAAAATAATTCTTGGGTTTTAAAAGAAAACTTTTTATAAAATGTATGATTATTGTATTAAATTGTATTCTATTTAAATAAATATTAATAATACTAGTACGATAGAGTTTTATTTAACTTATGTAATATTATACCTACTACAAATATTTTTAAATATCAGTTGCGATGTAGTGTGACGGGCAACTTTGCTCACACATCATATTCATAAACTTGTACGTTTCCCTACTGTTTGTTTACAATCCAAATATGAACTAGTTCAAACACGCCGGCCACAGAGTAACCCGCGGGCACTACCAGCGGCGGCGTTGCAGTACGATTTATAATTCTCCTTATATTCCTTCTACCTATTATCATACACGTGCCTAATATACTTCTATACTTGACAATTATTGAATAACACAACATTCTACGCATCCCTAACTATACATTCTGCACGCTCTAACACACTATTGAAACATACTCCCTCCTACAACGGCACGCACCTGACCCACCAGGGACACCACAGTACTCACACACAGTGTAGGACACCATACAACACAGTGTGGGACACCATAAAACACACAGTGTGGGACACCATAGAACAGTACTAACACATAGTGTCCCCCGAGGGACACCACAGTACTCACCAATTCACACACGGGACACCATACAACACACAGTGTGGGACACCATAGAACAGTACTAACACATAGTGTCCCCCGAGGGACACCATAGAACACACACAGAAATTTAACACAGAGTGTCTGCGTTATCGTGTCCTATATACTACTCACACGCACACGCACTCACACACCTGTAATAAAGAAGAATATAGGTGACCAATTTTAAACAATAAAGTTTAATAATTTCATATTTCTTTATTTACTATACTTAAATTATTAATACAATAATTGTACATAATCACATCACCATCTTAATTTTAGTTATTATTACGTTTCTTGTATAATATTTAATACTTTTAATTATAACACCTAATTTCTTATTGTAAAATGACCCCATGCCAACGTATCCGTGGTGTTGTTGATTAAACACCTTTTATCATCATTTGCTGATAAAGCCTGTTTATTTTGAATTTGAGTATAAACTACATGATTTTTTGACTTGAATAAATTTTGTTGAACACAAAATGATTCTGATGAAGTTAATGCATTTTTATAATCTTCATGAGTAATTTGGTTCTGCACAGCACACTCTTTAATTCCTTTTGCTCTCTTTATTTCGGAATCATGTGTTAATACAGAATACATTTTTGACCTTAAACCAACAAATTCTGATATGATTTTACCACCCATTTCGTCTTTAAATTTTCCTAGTACTGATTTATTTTGTAATGGAATGCCAAATGAATTATTTTCTGAAAAATTTGAGGTATCAAATTCACATAAATTTTGTTTCATTTCATTATAAATATCATCCACTAAAAATTCATAAATAAAACTATCTGTATCCGTATAAAGAAGTTTAACTTGATCTCCATATTTCTTATTTACAAACGAATAATGGAAATCATACATGTGATATTTTGAAAGTTCTAAAATACAAAAACCTAAATAAATTGGTTTATTGTATGTAATTTTTAATTTATTCATTTGTATGGCAACAAAGTTTTCATTGAAAATTGATAAACTTTGAAAGTGTGGTCTTGATGTGTAGTATTCTACACCCCGTCTTTTGCCAATATTTTCCCAATGTGTAACTAATTTTACATCGACACGATTGTCCTGATTTTCTAAAGTCTTCCCATAGGCTGCATTATTTTTCAGTTTAAAATAGTCCTTTTCAAAACTATTAGTTGCTTTACTTCTCATGTTATTATTAAGATCAATATAACTTTTCATCCAAGGCGACTGATTAAAGCATAAAACCGTTTTTCATAACTTGTTATAAATTTTTGTAATGTATAATATATCTTGTTTTATCATTTAAATTTGTAATTAGTTTTTTATGTTTTGAATTTTGTGGATATATAGATTCAGCACAAAATGGTAGATCATTATGTTCTTTATGCAACTCAGTGCAATATTGTAAATCAACTTCAAAAATGTAGCCTATACTTGAATCTTCAGCAATATTTAAAATATTTAAATTATCAATTTCTTCAGTTGTTAACCATTTAAAATTATTTGTTGGTAAGTGCATAGACATTGCATAACCATACAAGTTAACCGCATCCCAATATACAATATATTTTGAGGGTGAAGATTCATCATATAAATCTGAAGACATATGTTTATTATTCGCTTTTGAGAATCGATTAGAACATTGTGAAATACCGCCTCGGATCCCTTTTTTAATAAATTTTATCATATCAATATCTGTTTGTTGTTTTCAATAGTGCGTCCCAACTTAATCCGGGTGCGGTAAAATATTGACATGGATCCAAATGATAAATATTCACGCATAAATTTCTAAAATTTTTGAAAATGTCAGTTAAAAGTAAGACATCTGTTTTTAAATAAATATTAGAATAGTTATTTAATGTTTCACAACCAAAAACATTCCAAACATTTTGCGCGTGATTATAATCTGTGTCGGTTATGCAAGAATTACTGAGTGAATGATTGAAAAACGTTTTATCTGGTAATTTAGTAACAGATAATTTTTCAAATGAGTCCATGTACATGTAGGGGAATATACCTTTTCTAGTCACAAGATTAAATTGATCCGAATTTGGAAAATATTTTATAGTGTTTGTAAGTTGTTCTGGTTTTAAATTTCGTGTTAAACTTTCAAGAGACTTACTCATAAATCTATAGGAATCCAAAAATCTCAATTTCATATAAATGTTCTTACCATCAATTTTGTCTACACAAAGATTTTTAGTAAATGAAATATACTTTTCTTTATTTTTTGGTATCACTTCTATTTTACCGTTATCAAATGCTAGGTCTTGAATGAATAAATGACAATCATAATTTGTGAGATTATGGAAAAAGATGGGTATAAATTTTGGTATTTTATAATTTAAATTACATGAGGAATGTGCGAATCCTCGCACCGCCCCAGTCAGGTGATCATGATCTAAAACTTTATCACTAGTTTCTAAATTTCTTTCACATATATGACAAACGAGTGCAGAATTGTAAAGATTTCGTTCATCGTCTGTTATATCAGTCATGGGTATTATATTTTTTAAATGATTCTCATACAGATCTTTAGCATCATTTGAAATGTATTCAACAAATTTACGTGAAACATCTTCACCGGAATAAATCCTAAATTTATTCAATTCATCATTGAATGAACATTTTATAAAATATGCAAAACTATACGGTTTATGCACATGAGTTATGTTTGTAAACGAGCGGCTAGATGCAGGTAAACAAGATGCGTAAGGAATTTGTAGAGATTCAAAATCAGCATAGGTTACAAAAGGAACTTTCATTTTTCGTTCAAAATGAGTAAATTCAAGAATATTTTCATTTTCAGTTGGTAAAAATGTAACTATGTGACCACAATCATTATTTTGATGTTGAATTAGACTATTTTCAGTTGAAAAATTTATAAGACAACCATCACACAACCATTTTTTGTACCCCGTTTTATTTATTTGACTGTTAGTTAAACGTAATAAAAGTTTAATCCAAATATAATGTCTTCTATCACCATTTTCAAGATATAATAAATTAATATGTTTCGCTTTTCTATTTTTTGTATGATGTAAAGGACCGACAACTATGTGTTTTTTATTCTTATCAACTCCAGACCAAACACATTTATTGAAATATTATTTAACTGCTCAAATTGTGGAATGGTCTTAATACATATGGGAAATTTTAAACCAGTAAAATCAAGTCTGTTTTCATATGAGATGTAGTTTGTCACCCGGTTTGCATGACGTGCTGCCGGATAAAGGGCTGAAAGGGTTGCCCACTTCAGACACTCTTCATCTAAGTTTTCCACATTTATGCAAGCTTTCTTTTTTGCGATGTCGGATGGTAGTGGTATGAATGATGATGCCGAAATTGGAGAGAATTTATTGATATTTATCTCCAAATGTTCTATTCTAACTAAAGCCCAACCACTATCCTTCTCCTGTTAAAGAAATATTAATTTAGTTATAAACACAGATAAAAGTAAAAAGGAACTCTTACTTGAAATTCACTGCTGTCTGTCTCGATTCTTGATGCCAAGTTATCGAAAATTTCTGACAAATCCGTGGAATTTGTGATTACTTGAAATCTTGTGTTAAATGATTTAACATCTTGATCTCCAGTTTTAGGCAAAGTATATAAACAAAATAATACTATATTTGCTTTCACCGAATTATGAATTTCAAGTTGGTTTTTGATTAAATTACATACTGAGTCTTTAAAATATGTCAAGAATGTTAGAATATCAATTTTCGAATTATTGTTTTTTATTTTGAATGATATGATTCTGTTTTTAAAAGCTGTCTTAAAAACTGAAATACCAGACCCACAATCCACACAAACTTTTAATTTATGTGCATTTGTTTTTAAATGAGAATTAAATAATGATTTTTTCACATTAATTTCACATGATTTACAAAATATAAACACATTAGAGTTATTTAGTTTTATTCGTTTTGAAGATGTAGAAGTATTAGTTGATTGATTATTTTTATGATAAGTTTTCATATTATGAACACGAAATATGTGTTTTCTAAATGTCAAATGATTATACTGATTACCGCAATATTCACATAATAAGACTGATTTTTTGTTGCAGCTATATTTAATATGTCGATGTAAACTGTCTTTTAATTAATTTATACAACTAATAAAAGAAAATACTTCACTGAAGTGTTACCATCTACAAAAAAAATTCGACTAGAAAACAAAAAAGAAAAACCAATAAACCAATATAATATACAGAAAAATATATTAGTTAGAAAATTATTGATTGAATTAAGGTATGTATTTATTTGTATTATTAAAATAAATATATAATATATATATATATATATATATATATATATATATATATATATATATATATATATATATATATATATATGTTTCATTTTTAGAATAAGAAAAAGAAAATATTTAAAAGACAGGGAAGAATTAAAACGGGATATAAAATTTTACTTTGACAAGCGAAACATAATTTCAATGTTAAGTAAATTATATTTATAAAATACAAAGTAAGTTACAATTTAATAAAAAATTATTTTTTAATTATTATATTATATTATACAAACTTAATATTTAATAAAACTAATAAATGTGATATAACTGCTTTATTATACCAATAAATTAAGTATTAACCTTCCACTAGTCGC
Source organism: Agonum fuliginosum (assembly GCA_947534325.1). NCBI lineage: Eukaryota > Metazoa > Arthropoda > Insecta > Coleoptera > Carabidae > Agonum > Agonum fuliginosum. The sequence continues at coordinate 18,885,728 of OX384044.1, forward strand.
GCTCATTTTTAGAACACTACTGGTCGCGCTGGGTCTCGTAGACTTTTTAAGATATTTCGAAAATAATTTATTTTTTATAACAAATTTAGCTAAATTTACATTAAATGGTTATTATTCTGTGTCATTTAAGTTTTGATTTTTCAGTACCTATTATATTTGCAAAAGTATGTATTATTGAAAATTTCTGAAATATAAAGCAACAGAATTACATGTTTTCAAACTTAAAGTTTCGTTTTGTTTATAAAATAAATAAATATGTTTTTACATACAAAAAATGGTGGATTCATGACAAATAAGTTTTACAGTTTTACAAAAAAATTTATGTATTTTCATTATTGCACATTGGGCAAAGCATTTTAGCGTGCGACAGGCCAGAATCATTGTCAAAGAAAGGTTCTTCTGCTTCGAATTCATCCCATAAACGACGTAAATTTTCATAATTCATCAAAAATATTTTCTTTGGTTATACATAAAAGTCTCACCTCACACCGAAATCACGCACGCTTATGACCGACGGATTTTCTACCTTAAGTATTTCATAAAGACTTGTCTTGTTTGAATTTATAGAATACGAACTTAGAAGCCGTCGCCGCCGTCTGAGTAAGTAACGGCCGCTTCCTGAATGAGTGGACCCTACGCGCTACGCATCTAGAGGACTTTCTATCCAGCGATGATTTTCTAATATTTGTTTATAAGATAACGTGTAAAAGTAATAAGTAACAAGTGTGATAATATTATATTGTACCGTAATGATTATTTATTTTTCTAAAATTTGTTTATTTATAAGTTTTAACGTGTGTAAAAGTAATAAGTAACAAGTGTGATAATATTATATTGGACCGTAATGATTATTTATTTTTCTATAATTTGTTTATTTATAAGTTTTAACGTGTGTAAAAGTAACAAGTGTGATATTATATTGTACCGTACCTAATGATTATTTATTTATATAATTTTGTAATTTCATATTTTTGTATTTTGTACAATAAAAATAAAAGTCTATTATTAAAATATTTGAACTTTACCTTGCAATTCCGAAACCAATTAATGGCGACAATTTAAAAAAACGTAAAATAAAAGAGGGACACAACTAGTCGCGCCGGGTCTGTAAGACTTTATCGCTAATTATAGGCCAAACAATAAAACATACTGACTTCAAACTTTACTATGTTGTACAGAATCAAAAACTGGAAAGCTACACAGCTGCACAAGTATCGCCTTTCCCCCACCCTTCAATAAACAATAAATAAAAATTGGTTGGGTCTATGAGACTTGATGCGACTAGTGGAAGGTTAAACAATTTTTTCTTTACAAAGTATTTCACAACACACTCATCATTAGTACTACACATTTGACAATTTTTAATTAATGGTGGTGGTCCATCAATATGACTTTTTGTCCTAGGTAAATTGTAATGCTCCATACAAGGTAATCGCTTAATTATATCCGGGTGAACTTTGAATTTGTAGGGCAAATGTATCCAGATTTCTTGTAATTCAATGCCGTGGAACATTTCTAATATGTTTATAAATTTATCTTCACTTATTCCCTTGCAAATGTATACCATAGATGCATATTTTTTAATAATAGCACGAAAATTATAATTTTTCCGACACTGTAATATTTGTTCATTATAATCCGCTTCATTTATAACACCTAAATTATATTTTGCAGAAAGGATATCACCTGCAATTACTTTCTCAGCCATTGTGTTGTAACTATAACATTATTGTGTCAACATTATATATATATATATATATATATATATATATATATATATATATATATATATATATATATATATATATATATATATATATATATATATATATATATATATAAAGAAAAATAATAAACAAAATACTGGTTAATTTAACCAATGGAAACGGTTGTTATTTTAACCAATCACATTTTAGAAGGAAGTATATATAAACCCCATCACATTAAAGAACTCTTTCTGTTTAAGACGGAAGAAACTACAACATTATCACCTATAAAACGTTGTACTTCGCTTGGTGGAACAACTTGGATAGAGAAGATATATAAAATATTGTAAGTTTGAAAATTTAATATTTAAATAAAAAGTTAATTATATTATGTACTGTATGTCTTAGATGGCGTTAGCACGAAACGAAAATTCTTCGAATGAATCATCTTCTGCTAATTTATTACATTTCGATTTTGAACAACTAATAAAGAATAATGAATTGCTTGGAACTTTATACAAGGACGATCATCTTTTGTTATCTTCAAATTACTCACTAAATAAATTGAAAACAAAATGGGTATCTGTAGGATTAAGTGTTCTTCGAGAATTTACAACAATTATAAAATTTAGTACAAGTAAACCTGATAATTTTGGAGTTCAATTTACTTTAGAAGAATGGAGTGAATTAATGAGTTACAAAAATATAATTTTAAATTATTTTTATTATGGAAAAGACATTATGTATCAAAATATACAAGGAGATCATTGTTTTATTTTAAATAATAATAATGGCAAAAAAATTTTTACTCTTACATGGAACAGCAATGAGTTTACGTTTGTTTTAGAGATGCAGCTGTTCAATCACTTTTTCGTATAAATGAGATAATTTTACATAAATTGGAATTAATTAAAACACTTAAGTTTGATGAGTTTTATAAAAAAAAATTATCTTATGCATATGATTATTGTAAAATTAATAAGTGTGAAACAAAAGAACAATGTTTTGAAACTGTGTTAAATAAAGATATTAATATGAATGTGTTAGCATTTAAGGAATTATTATATTTATACAAAGGTAAAAAATTGTATAATGCTTGTAATAAAAACTCTGAATAGTTTTCAATATTTTTTATTTATCACATCCTTATAAATTACAAAACAAATTTCTGTGCAACTAAATTTAACCAATTGTTTATTACAAACACATTTCGCAATGCGCAGATAAACGGTGGCGAATGTGAAAAACATGATAAATTTACGGTATTAGCGTTTTTCAAACTAGGGTACTGCACTAAATCAATCACATCAACAGACAATTTTAGTTTGTTCTTTAAATATTTTAATTTCCTTTCTCCTTTCACATAGACTTTTGTTGCTTGTGACAGTTGCTCTGCTATGTAGTCCAGTGTTTGTTTGTAAGAACAAAATCCAGAATCCCATAATAACCCATGATAATTATCTAATAACCATTGAGCTTCCTTCTGGCGTGAGTTGTTTAAAGTATTCCAGTCATACGGTGGTTCAAGAAGAAAGTGTTGTAATTTTCCACCATTTCTTGAGATCATTGCGATTTCTTTTGGAATAAATTTACCATTATTTGCAGTAAAACCTTGTATGTCCACTACGAACTCCATTGTATAACTAAATAATTGACTGAATTATTAAGTTTTTTAACTGAGTTGTTCATTGTATTATACTCTACTATGCGATCATGAATAATCAAACAGTATGCAGTAGTTTTATCTGGGAAATTTTCATCTGCTTCAAATTCAAGTCTCACATCCACAGGTGCAGTTTTTAAACTGTCATTTTGTTTGGAACAGTCCAACACTATGAGAGGAGCTTTACTTAGAAAATCTCCTTTATTCAAAATTGGTTGGGAAATTTTTTCTTGATCATAATAAATCGTTTGAAACTGGGTGTACATATCATACAATATAGCATAATAATTGTTTTTTATATTCAAATTTAAATTTTCATACGGATAATTTTCAGAATTTAGATATAGTTTAACGTTGGAAATGTTGCAGTGATCAAATTTACTGGAATTTTTTGTAACTTGGTTCTTTCTATCTGTTTGAAACGCTAAAATAACATAACGAGGTTTTTCAAATTGTGAAGATGTTTTAATGGTCCATGTTTGCATTTGGGATTGTGGGAGAAGTGGAAATTCAAATAATGACCAAGACCGAAAAGGAATTTGTATTTGTTTGTTTCTTTCTTGTTTTTTCAAGAATGAAAGTCTTACTTTATCGCTAACATAGACATAAGGCATTCGCCAATACAACTTTTTTATATTTAATTTTAATTCTTCTGTTGTAGCGACGTATGCATTTGAATCCACCTTTGATCTAACAAGAACAAGTTCTTGTTTAACATTCATCAACACCTTTTTATAATCTTCAGCGAAACCCAGAATCGTATTCAAAGGTATCAATACTGCCCTTTATTATCAGTAATGAAGGATGCTCCCCAACCAGCATTTTCAAGTGTTCTTTTCTGTCCTTCATGAAATGAGCAGTAACCTTTTATCGATGACGTTATGCCCACATTTTTACATCTATCAATCTCGATTCCATTCAACTCATAACGTATCTCATCGAAGAGATGTGAAATTCCGTTATTAACAAAAGTTGATGTTGCACCAGGTGGTGTTTCGTCTTTTTTAAGTAATTCACCTTCAATTACTATAGAACTCTGGCTAGGAAGAGTGAATACATCCTGCTTTTGAATAGGAATTCGAATTTCGTCACTATTGTTGAATGTTGTAGCGATATATGGTTGATGTGAATGTACTTCCAAACGTGTTATTGAATCATCGAATGACACATCTTCATCAATATGTAACATATTATTCATTGTTTCAGTGAATAACCTTGATCTTTAAGAAATTTTATATTCTTGGCTGTTAACCTTTTGGATGATTATAACTTAGTGATATTGAATTTAGTAGTTGTCTTTCTTTTATCACTAAAATTTATTCCCATTGATGCTTTTTAAGTGTAGTCGCACTGTGATAGTTTCTCCTCGAAAATCAATAATATCACCTTCCCGATCTACAATTTTGACTGTTATGTTGTCGATCACTCTGACACTTACGGGTAAATAAATGATATTTGTTGGTACTTCAACTATTTTATACCCTGGCGGTGCGTGTGGGAAGAAAACGTGTAATATATGTTCGTTTGAATTATTTCGATAAGATCCTGTAGAAATATTACAATTTATTTGAATACTATTTACTTTCATTATGTCCACAATTGAGTCAGATTCATAAAATGTGTTTTCCTCCAGTATCCTTTTACCAAATCCCAACAATGGTCCAATACTATCATCTTTTGTAAAATCTATTTTGTTTGAACATGAAATTTGACATTTTAACCCATCAACGCCTCGTGTCACCATATGGTTACGCAAACATGTTGTTACTTGTTATGCTCTAGCTGGATGTCTGTTAGATTATATTGTCGCACGCAGGTTTATTAGCCCTTATAAAGCATATTTCTTCCAGCTGTATGTTATTTTTAACAAAAATAATATTGTTTATATAGTTTAAATTATTTATAAAATTGCAGTTGTCAAGTTTCTCTAAAAAAATTGATCTCAAATTTGTGTAAGTGTAACAGTTACTTTGTAGTAATATTATTAGATATTTTGTTTATGTAATTTTATTGTCAAATAGTTGCTAACTACGTTATCTTTACTTATTATAATTTTTTTTTGTTATTTATAAAAAAAAATATCGCTAATTACAAGCGTTACCATACGGTAACACTAGGCCTTCGTGTATGCATTTTCGTTTTATAATTTAGACCCGGATTTTCACTTCAGTAAGCCATTGATATGATTTACAATGATTCAGACGAAGAAAATAATGTTACAGAGGTTTATATAGCACCTCCTGATCCATCAGCCCTAACGGTTGCAGATTCTTCAGATGAAGATAGCGGGGGATTGATTGATAAATGATAATTTATCAAAACGACAATTATCTGCACCAGCAGAAATACGATTAGCTGATAATACAATCATTGATTCTCAGAGAAACATGTCGCAATAAGATGCAGAGTCCTCCCAGGCGAATAATTATTCAGAAACAAATGAAAAGAAATTGATAAATGGAGACCTTTTGAAGACAACATATTTTCCAAGTCCTAATTATTCACTATATGAAAATAAATCACCAGTTTAATTGTTTGAATTATTTATTGATACAGATATTATTGACCATATATTGGATGAAACACGAACATGCGTGGACATTGCACAAATGCGCGCTGGTGGAAATATGACTAACTTAGATTTTAGAAGAGAAATAGTCCAAGTATATCTAGGTATAAAACTACGCCGAAAAATTTAGGTAGGCCACCGACATCGAAAAATAGCGTTTCACTAAATAGAATACCTATCTGATTATATCAGGTATGACCGTATGGATCATTTAGCAATTTCTGTACCCGATGGGAAAAGGAGAAGATGTGCTGGAGAAGGGTGTTTGTCGGTAGGACGAATGCAGTGTAAAATGTAATGTTGGTCTATGTATCCAATGTTTCGTCATTTTTCATACAAAATAAGTTATTTTTCATCACTTATACCTATATTATACTCTTTCTATAGTTCTTAAAAATAATTTTCTCAATTTTTAAAATTTGTAATATTTGCACCTGTAAGAGCCTAGTGTTACCATATAGTCACATGTATTTATGGCTATATGGCTGATCTAAAAATAATAAAAACATTTTTTTCTTACAAAATAAGTTTATTTGTAAATAGTTTATATAATTATTTCAAAATTTTTGAAAAAAAGAAACTTCGTCCCTGATGGGTTAATGTATTAACATTTGGTGTCTTCCCCTTTCCATTTGCTTCATGATGATGTTCATTATCAAAATCCGGATCACCAACAACAGAATGTATGTAATCACTCAGATCTTCAATGTCGTAAGAACCAGGTGGAATTGTTATAAACTTTAAATTCTTCCCCTCATAATAGTAAAATTTATTTTTTCCCTCAATAATATTCGGAATGGAGTTGTAAGACTGAAAGTCGACTAGTCCAATAACCCATTCACCGCCACTGGTTGCATTGCTATCACTAGTTAAATGTAATGAAGGTGAATAATCAGCACTCAACACTGACTCTTTACCAGTCAATGTAATAGTTACTGACATTATCAATTATTGTTTAAGAGAAACTGTAAACACAAATGTCCACAGTTAAATGAATTAAATTTTTGATATCGGTTGTAATTATACTTAATTTTTACTTTTTCTCCAAAATATTTAATTAATTCAAAAGGTGGTTTCAAGTTTCCGAAACTGTCAAAGTATCGTACAAGTTTACCACGTTTCTTGTAACATACCCAATGTGATCCAACGCTATTTTTGCTATCTAAATTTACAATTGCTGTTTCATTATTATAAGGACCAGATTTTGGTAAATTATCTCGCATATAAATTCCACGAAAATATGGAATATTTTTTGCATGCTTCTCCAGATCTAAATCAGTTAACGCTCTCAACGGAAGTTTTTTTTTATTTGAGGTTTATGAAATAATCCTAATCCATTTTTATGTTTCCCCAAATACAACCCATCTCCTCGTTTACCAAGTGCTATCGATTCCATTGTTTTGTTATGTCTCTGGGCTTCAAGTAAATGTTGTTTTGCAAATTTTGCATCATTCACAGCTTTAGCTATCCCTGCAGCTCCCCCTGCTAAACCACCAAGAGCAGACAAACCGGCAAATAATGGAATGAGGAATGGTAGATATCCTCCACTTTTTGGTATCGGAATAACTCGTGGTGGTTGTTGCTGATCATTTTTACGTTTTTGTACACTTTTACGTGCAGCATTTAAAGTTTCAGGAATTATATTATTTATATTCCCTCTTTTTGTTTCTTTTATATACGCTCTTCTAGCATTCTGAACAGCATCACGAAATACGCTTTTTCTATTTTTTCCTGTTTCCATTGTCTTGGTGTGTGAGTGTTATTCTCTGTAATACAAACGCTATACTGATGTTAATAAATATGGGTGTAGTATATTTATTTACTTCATATATATCCAAGATGAGATTCGAAACGCAACAACATACTATTCAAGTGCAGAATATTGAGTATAATCATGAAAGGCATAGTAAGCATGGCGTTCTTTTTCCTGATAATATACGTTGCATTATTTGTGGTCCATCAAATTGTGGAAAAACAAATTTAATGATGTCATTACTTACGAGTGTGAATGGTTTGCGATTTGAAAATATTTATCTTTATTCTAAATCATTATTTCAACCAAAGTATCAATTGTTACAAAATATTCTAAAATCTATCAATGGTATAAAATATTTTCCACATACAGATAATACAAATTTAACTGCTCTTGATGAAGTATTAACAAATTCTATTATCATATTTGATGATATTTCAACCGATCGGCAAAATCACTTAAGCAGTTATTTTTGTCAGGGTAGACACAGACTGATAGACACATTTTGTCTTATTCAAACGTACACTCGAGTCTGTAAACATCTTGTACGTGATAATGCAAATCTAATTATTCTCTTTAAGCAAGATGAATTGAACCTAAGGCATATATTTAATGATCATGTAACTACGGACATGTCTTTTAATGATTTCAGAAATTTTTGTGCAAATTGTTGGTCGAAAAAATATGGATTTGTTGTAATTAGTAAGGATTGTGAACTATTCAATGGACGTTACAGGAAAGGATTTGATCAATTTTTTAAAGGTATATAGATAGTAACATTTGAAGTTTTACTTCACTTCTATTTCTGACATAATGAGTGAAATTAACATGTTACGAGACATTATTAAAACAAAGGATATTATAAAAAATAAACTACTAGAACTTAAACGTGGAAAAGAAGAAAGTGAACAATTATTGAGTGAAACTTTTAAACCCCTTATCAACCCCTTAACTGATTTAAGTACAACACTAGGCAAGCTACAGCGGTCAAATGTAGAGATAGAACATAAGAAAGAAGAAGATTATGAAAACGATGAAGTATTTAGAACACCATTGAAGAATCGAAATATACCACAATTTTTAAAAAATGATAAAACTTTTGATTTGCCTGTTCCATCACCAGTGGGAGAAATAATTAGTGAACAATTTAAGACAAAGGAAGAATTGGAAAAATCCAGTCAAGACATATTGGGAGATATTGCAGGAAAATATATGTCATTGTACGCAATATCTAGTCCTGATATTGATAATGTTTATGGAATTCGACGTGATCCGATAACCAATAAGTTTATGATGGGTGATTCTGAAGTTGTGATCGATAAAAATGATCTTAATATTGGTGGTGTATGGTATGAAGGTACTCCTGGGCTTTATGAACTTTTAACTTTAAAAGTGCCAGATGAAAATGTTTATGACGAAAATGATAAAAGAACTTATTTAGAAATTGTACAAAAAACAAATGCTCATCGAAACTACTATAACCGATTGGGATCCATATCAATACAGAGTGGCGCAAAATACAAAAACATCATAAGGGATATAGTTCCACATGTACGTACAAGGTCTAAAACAAGGTCTACAAAATCAGGAGATGGATTTCCAGAGTTAAATGTGACAAACAAACGTACTCAGTATGTATATTGGACTAATCCCAACCAACTTGTAGAGAGATTAAAGTTATTAGTAGGCTCAAAGTTAGCTGGACATTCAGGACATGATGATGAAATAATTCAAATAGAGGAAACATTGCGTAATGCTGAAATCATATTATAAGTATTATGTTCTTGTTAAAATAATCTTTAGTGATAAAATGGTTGTTGACAAGTTTGGAACCCATATAAGCAAACGAATTCGTAGGAACGTGAAGACAAAAATATTAGCTCATATTAAAAATAAAATATTTCCACTGACAGACAGATTGCTTCGTATCAAAGGAGTTCGTTTAACAGATACGCCAAGTGATGAAAACGATGTTGTGAATGTTAAGTACATATTGAAAATTGTAAAAGACATAGAACGTGCATTTAATGAAAAATGTGAAAATTTAATTAATCAAAAATTATTTGTTTTTGATGAAGCGATTGAGAAGAAGATTTTAAAGAAACACAGTTTACTTTTAATTAATTTAATATTAAAATTACATGGTGATAAGTATAAGCTCGAAAACGGGAATTCAGAGTTATTCTATATGTTTCCATGCAATGGTATAATTAAAAACCTTGAATATAATATTAAAAGGAGTCTAATTGAAATAAAAATTAATGATGTACAAGAGAATGACATAATAGGAAGGAGTATTACAACAAATGATATATTAACATTTTTACCGGTAAAAGGACTAAAAAATCCAGAGAGACTGTCTGTAGAAATTTTATTGGAAATTAATTTAATATGAGTAAAAGAGGTATTGTGAACGAACTGCACAAGCCTGCACGACAACATTTTAAACGAAGGCATGTTGTGGTGAAGGGTCTAAGAGATTTATTTCAATCAGATCTTGTCGAGATGTTACCTTATGCAAAAGAAAATAAGGGATATAAGTATATATTAACAGTAATTGATGTATTTTCCAAGAAAGCATGGTCTGTACCAGTCAAATCAAAATCAGGAAAAGATGTCACATTCGCAATGGATACCGTTTTTAAAGATGGAATAATCCCTAGAAATCTTCAAACTGATAATGGAAAAGAATATTATAACAATGATTTTGCTAACTTATTGAAAAAACACAATGTGAATCATTATTCCACATATAGTGTTAAAAAGCAAGTGTTGTGGAACTTTTTAATCGCACATTAAAATCCATGATGTGGAAGGAATTTAGTTTTCAAGGATCATACAAGTGGATTAATATAATAAATGATTTAATAATAAAGTATAATAATACAAAACATAGAACAATTGGTATGAAACCAGCTGATGTAAGTGGAAAACATGAGAAAAAATTATTAAACACCGTATACAATCGAATTAAAATTGCTGCACCTGCCCGGTACATGGTTGGAGATTACGTTCGAATCAGTAAATACAAATCGGTATTTGCAAAAGGCTACCAACCATCTTGGACAACTGAATTATTCAAAATAATAAAAATTCAACCCACATCCCCGGTTACTTACCTGGTACAGGATGAAAATGGACAAAATATAGCTGGCAGTTTCTATGAACATGAAATTCAGAAAACAAAATATCCTGGAATATTCCTTGTAGAACGAATTTTGCGTAAAGATAAAAATCGCTACTTTGTAAAATGGTTAGGGTTTGATAGTAAATTTAATTCTTATATAAGAAAAGAAGATTTGTTATAATTTACATTATATGTAGGTACATGTTTGATTAAAATAAATTTTTAATTTAATTTTTTATCTCATTTCAATATCCTATTCTTCTTTATTACAGGTGTGTGAGTGCGTGTGCATGTGCGTGTGCCTTGCAGTGGCGTTCTTTTGATTTTTCCACCAGCGTCGTCAACCATGTAACACAAAAATTACCTCCGTCTTTGGAATATAATAAAATATATTTATAATTATGCATGTGAACCAACCGTGAAAATTACAGTGACCCATTCGTATGACTAACAGTGCAACGTCAACACTCATTTGAATAACTGAATTTATAATTGGTTGCGGTTGCTGGTCTGGGACTTGTGAATTATAACTACTATGTTAGCAGCAAAATATACGATGTTTGTAGAAATAAGTTCCACAATACATTCGATATCGGATATAAAATGGTTCAACACGAACTGAAAGTATATTATACTTCTTTCAATCCGTGTATAACCACTGGTAATACTATCAATATTGATGATAACTACGTATTTTCCAGAAACGCAAATAATTAGCAACATAACTGTCGAAGATGTTAGAATTAAGCTGACAAAGCTATACATAAATAGAGGAACAGGACCTGATGATTATACCAAATTATCTTTTAAAAATAGGGGCAGGTTTTTTATCAGAACCGCTTTCTTACATCTTCAATTTGTCAATGTGCACTTGTTACTTTCGTGCGATGTGGAAAGTATGACATGTAGTGCCTATTCACAAATCAGGAAGCAAAACTGATGTCTCGAATTACAGACCCATAAGAATTTTATCTGCCACTGTTAAAGTATTTGAATCCATCGTTGGTGATGAATTATTTGAAAATTTCAAAAACATGGTTTCTATGCGGGTAGGTCTACTTCAACCAATCTGCTAAGCATGCAATTTATATACAATAAATACAAACAAACATGAATTCTAACTACTATACTTCGGGGGTTCAAATTCGAAACTACTTATCTGATCATAATTTCACACTTACCAAAGTAAAACACCCATACAACAACAAACTATAACGTTATGGTCGACTTTATTAACCAATGCAACATTGATTATTTTGTCTATTTAATACACTCTGACTTTCCAAGAAATTTAAACAACAAATGATACAAATCTAAAATTTAATCTTTTTATGAATCCTTATTACATGCTTTCTGTTTTATGGATATTCAATAAATAAAAGAATTATGATTATTGATAAACATATTTTATTACTTAATAATTTTAAATACAAAACGTTAAATATGTATAATTATGTTAAACATTTATGATCTAATATGGACACTAGTGACGCTACTTTTTTAGAATAATAATCCTGAAGCTAGATGCATTTCTATTGCTAGACATAAAATGTACCTAATACAACACTTTCCTTACCGCTTTCTGCGTGTTTCGCATATTAGCAAACTTTTATCTCGAGTTTAGGGGATTTACCTTTCTTACTCTAAATAGTTTACATTCTGTAGAGGAATCCCCGTTCTTTATGGACTTGGTTCGTAATATATAAAGCAAGACAAGGGATTTTTTTGGGTTTAGTCTCTATTGGAAGTGCAACTGAAAGTTAGCAGTGTTTTCCATTTGTGACGTTTTCCACTTGTGACTTTATTACTTTTTTTGCGAGATGGATGCTTATGAAAGGGAATATATTAGACTACAGGCACTTTACGATGAAGTACCAACCCCGGACGTTTCTGAAGCATCTGAGTCAAAAGACGAAAGTGCACAAGACATGATTAGCGAACACGATACAAATACGGAGCAAGAAGAACCAGATAAAGATGACAACCAATCAGAAACTTCTAGTACAACCTCCAGATCTCTGTGCTTTTCTAACTTGGTTGAAAAATAGTCGTAGTCCGTGGACGACAGTAGTTGATTATTGGAAACAAACTTTTATTCTAAGAGCAAGAAAATTAAAAACTGAAATTCCAACTATCAGAGATTACTTTGATTAATTTCTAGCTTTAAAAGAAAACTAAGAATATACCCTTGTAAGTATTGCCAGTATTAGTATAATAATATATTCTAAAGTTTAATTTATAAAACTTATATTTTAGCTGCAAATTGATTTTGAAAAGCGTTACCCAAAGCATGCTGTAAATTTATATGCGAAAATTGATACTTTTATAAAAGCTATAACGCAACAGGCACTAAAATCAAAGTATAAAAATTTGGTAAAAATGTGTAAAGAACTTAGTGAATCAACATCTGATTCAGAAAAATTTATCAGATCAATTTATTTGTTACCCATTTTATGCCCATCGGTAATTATAGCAAAAATTAATTTAAAAAATCTGCTGTGGCCAGCACAGTACTTCCCCGACTATAACTTTTAATAACTTACTTTCGTAACGCCTTTAATTTTATGTTTCATACTCTGAATTATTAACAATAATTTATTTTCTAAATAGTATCATGTACAGAAAAAAATTTTGAATACGATTTGTAGATGACAAAAATATAATCCATCATTTGAAATAGAAAATATTGTGATAAATTAATTATTTATCGAAATATTTACGCAAAGTACTACGTCCGGTTTGGGGGTTGCTACAAAAATAACTGGATTCTTAAGATTTGTATTAAAATTTGGTTGTTAAATGTTTGATATTATTTAAGTTATCGTCCACAGACTTCATCTGGAAAATACTTTATTCCTATTATGGATTGTAAAACGTACTTATTCACTAAAAACTCACACTCGAAAAACTCCTCACTAAACTTCCCCTTATATAAAATATAATGCGGGAGGTAAAAAAAACTGACCACAGTTTAAATGTTGTTATTAATTCTCCGACTAAATTTTTTCTTCAGAGAACTTTTGATAATACACTTGAAGAAATTTGAATAATTGTTTGAGAAAAAATTGAATATCGCATAAATGTCATTTTTTACATTTTTACTAAACTTATCTCCCCTACATAGAGCTTTAAATTGACACCAAACTCGGTATAAATTGAATGATGTATAATATAAAAATTGACGATCGGTTAAATGTTATTTTTATTTTTGTACTAGAATTATTTTCCCGAAAGCTTTAATTTGATATCACACACGATAGTATTTTAATAAAAATAAAATAAGTTATGTTTATAAAGTTGGTACCACTGGTCGAATAAAAAAAATTGAATAATTGTTTGAGAAACAATTGAAAATCACATAAATGTCATTTTTACTAAACTTATCTCCCCGAGCGCTTTATATTGACACCAAACTCGGTATAATTTGAATAATTTATTTTTAAAAAAAATTGACGATCGTTTATATGTTATTTTTGTTTTTCTACTAGAATTCTTCTCTCGAGAGCTTTAATTTGATACCACACACGATAGTATTTTGATAAAATTAAAAAAAGGTATGTTTATAAAGTTGGTACCACTGGTTGAATAAAGCTCATTAACGAACTTGAAGTCAGAATTTGGGTCAAGATCTTAAATATAAAATTTCAGTCCAAAATTCCAACGCGTTTTTAAGTTATGCAACATCCAGACCGACAGACCCACAGACCGACAGACCGACAGACCGACTTTTTTTAAAATTATGTTTTTTGGGTTCAGTAGGGTCTAAAACGTGAAGATTCACCAAAATCTCGAACTGTCAAAAAATCACGATTACAATACTTCCCTCTATTACATAGATCGGGGAAGTAAAAAACAGTGGAAATCATCTAGACAGGAGTGCAGTGATGCTTTTATTCTTCATATATCAGTAAAATATTTATTTAAAGTTACGAAAAATATTAAAATTCAACTATAAACTTTGAGTAAATATTTAATAAACAAGACAATAAATAATTATAACATATTTATTGAAAACCTATAGGTAGTTAAATATTATTTCTTGTAAGCATGTTTTATAAGTTATTTATAACATTTTTTATTATAGGATATTACTGAATTAGATGAGAAAGTCAACAGAAGAATTGAATTTTTTTCTAAATTTCATCTAAAATTGCAGCCATTCATTATTTCAGTTGGTGTGTCTTTGTCTGGCATTTCACAATATTATATTGACATCTAAGGAGTTTTTTACCGAATGGAGAATTTCCTGAAAGCTATCGATATTTGTTTTAAAAGCTTTCATGTTCTTCATGTAGACTATCTGAAGATGACATTAAAAACTGGTTTAACCAAATTGAAATTTATTTAAAAGAAAATAATTTTTACAATATATTAGAAGACGCGTCCCACGTATTTAACGGAGACGAAACAAGCTTTCAGCTGTGTCCTAAGAACGAACGGGTTATTGCTCCTAAGGGTGAAAGAAATGTATAAGAAGTGGATGTTGGGGCAGCGATATCAACACTAACTGTAATGTTCAGCTACAGTGCGTAAAGGAATTCCTCCAATTATTATTTACCCATACAAAATATTCCACGAGATATTGTAAACTCGGTTCCTAAAGATTGGGGCATAGCAATCAGTGATAATGGCTGGATGAAATCCGAGTTGTTTTATGAATACATACGAAATATATTTTATCCCTATTTAGTATAGACAAATACTCCGTTACCGGTAATTCTATTTGTCGATGGGCATAAAACCCATGTGACTAAAACTTACGCAGTTATGCAATAGATTAAAATTTATACTAATAGCTTTGTACCCAAATTCTACGCGAATTCTTCAGCCAACTGATGTTGCAGCATTCAGACCAATAAAATACGCGAGGAGGAAAGGTGTTTTAGAATGGCGAAGGAAAAATCCATCAATAGCACTGACCAAAGATAAATTCGCTCCGATTTTAAAGCAACCCTAGACAATTGCCATTATGAACTTGTGTTACGAGATGTTATTTTAATAAGAGCACTACAAACAAATTAGATAACTCTTGAGACAATAAAACCCATTAGCTAGCCTCTTAGATTTCAGATTAATGGTAGTGTTCGAGAAGAATAGATCATAAATCAGTAAAGTGTTGGTTATGTGAAATAGATCCGTGTTGATCTGGGCTGGTGAGTTGAGTCATGTGTGTCTATGATGTGTAGAGTGTAGAGCGTGATGAGAGATGAGATGTTGTGTTAGTAACGGCGACAGCTTCGGACTGTAAGCGGAACGTGGTTGACCGCCATCGGTGCAGCAAGCAGCTTTGACTGTAGTGGACCGTGACTGGCCGCCAACGGAGCAGCAAGCAGCTGGGCTGTAGTAATCCTAGTCAGATTACCAACGGTCCAGCGAGCAGCTTTGGGCTGGAGTGGCCCTAACCAGGTCGCCAACGAGATACGAATGTTTGAATGTGGTATGATGTTTAGATTGATGTGTGATGTGAGAAGCTGAGGTGGAAGTGTTCCACCAGCGTGTTACTGCTCCTCACTAAGCGTGTTTACTTATGTTTTCTTTGCTTCCAGAATTAAACGTGATCTTGACCTCGCCTTCTAATTCCTTAAGCCTTACGACAAGGTTATCGCTTCCAGGTATGCTTGATATTTAACAGTAGGCATTATAAATACGGGAAAAGTAGGTAATCTAGTTTATTTGTCTGTCATTAAAATCTAACTTAGGCGTGCATCATAATTAACAAATTCGTTAAAAAAACTGTTTACAATCACTCATATAAAATTGACGACTTTACACTCGATAGGGTTGATCATTACAGAGATATTGGGGTACTATTTGACCAGAAATTTACTTTTAATGACCATGTAACAAATATTATCAAATCTGCCTATAGAAGTCTTGGTTTCATAATTAGAAACTCAAAATCACTGCGCAACTTATCTACTCTGAAACGTTTGTACTACTCGTTTGTTAGATCGAAGCTAGAATATTGCTGTCTCATATGGAATCCTATTTATGACAAATATTCCAACGCCATCGAATCTATACAAAAGAAGTTTTTAAAATATTGTTTTTTCAAACAGACTGGCTATTATCCTAGCTTCGATTATAGCTCTAAGGATCTTCTCATTCGCTTCAACATACAGCCTTTAAACTATAGAAGAATTATACATTCTTGTATTTTTCTCTACAAATTGCTGAATGGTGAGATCAATGACGCTAACTTGTTATATAAAATTCCTATAAATGTCTTTCGCTTCTCATCCAGAAATAAAGCGCCTTTCAATTTAAAACATGTCAAAACCAATTATGAATTAAGATCTCCTATAAGATTATTATGTAGCTCATATAACGATATTAAAGTTCGCCCAAAATAGGAATGGACTAGCGCATAAACCAATTTTCGTTTGGGCGAGTCCAAGTCGAAAATGGAGGGTATTACGAAGTAGTATAGAACATTAGAACATTTATGAAATTTTAGGTTATTTTTTTGACGTTTATTTTTTGTATGTTTATGAAATGAAGAAAGAACCAGAATTAAATTCTCCCAAATATGGGTATGACATGCACATCATGTTTTGCAGTTAATATTTTTAGGTTGGATATTACATGCGCAGTAGCGGCCATGTGTCCTTTCCTATTTTGGGCGGACTCTACGTGCTTTACAGACATTTTCTATGACACTTACCAAAACTTTAAAAACTCGTTACATCAACATTTCGCTGTTAAGGAAGTTTAGCACTATACCGAACCTATATATGTTTGCATTGTTGTTCTCTATGGTATTATTTTGTTTTTGTTTTATATTCTATTGCTTTCACGTATGAATTATGTTTTATGTTACACTTACTTGTGATTATGCATCGTTATATTTTTTCTCTTGTAATATAATCGTTCTATAATTGGGATTTCGCATCCTGTTGAACTGATTTCAATAAATAAATAAAACTCTTTACACTTGCAGTACAAAATGGTTTCAGAGCATGCGGTTTATATTCCTGGAATCCAAATGCAATTTATTGATTTTACGAAGTGTTTAGAAAAAAGAAAAATACCTAATATTAGCAATAAACAAAGTATCACCAGCGTCTTAAGTTACGAATAATTGTTGGAATAGTTGGAGACGATAAAATTAAATTATTTGAGAAAAAATACGAACAGGAGAAAAGTGAAGAATTTAAAATATTATATATTATATGGGAGATGTTTATTCATAAAAATAAATTCGAAAATGAAACTAGGAATAATTTATCAGAAGACAGCAGTGAAAACAGATATTTCAGAAAAAGATGAGAAAAACCAAAAATGTCCCGAAACATGAGAGTATAGAAAATATAGAAGATATTGAGACAAATCAAAATGACAAAGTATTGATGAATTTAATGACAACTTTTTTGGATAAACCAGAAGATTTTCCTTCATTGCCGGGCCGCAATATTGTAGAATTTGAAATGTTTTAAAATTTAATTGTTCAGTCCTACAACGGTTTTTGTCTTTATTTTGTTTTATGTATGTTATTTCATGTATCGTTGTTTGACACCAGTGGGTTGCTTCCCCCACTTACATTGTTTGTTATCTGAACAGCCTTCCTGTTAGAAGAAGTGTTCTGGTAACGGCAGTCATATAATTATTTCAGAAACACATACTTCTATATTTTTCGTTTATATTTAAATAAGCTAGTATAAATAAATACAATTCAAGAAGTGTCAGTGTTTCCTTCCGTGTCAACGGTGGTCCTTCGAAATTTCCTGGCTATCACCAAAGCCTATACATTAATAAAAATAGATTCAAAATATCAACATCATCGGCACACCATCTGGCTGCTCCCACCGACATAACCTGAGCACAGGAAAACGAA
Organism: Agonum fuliginosum; assembly: GCA_947534325.1. Taxonomy (NCBI): domain Eukaryota; kingdom Metazoa; phylum Arthropoda; class Insecta; order Coleoptera; family Carabidae; genus Agonum; species Agonum fuliginosum. The sequence goes on from OX384044.1 coordinate 18,904,380, forward strand.
CCTGCAAAATCCTATAGCTGGTTTCACCCACCACAATAACTACACCGGGGAAACGACGACCATCTTCGTCTCCCTTGCAGCAGCCAACACGGAAAGCAGCGAAGACTGGAACAGCGACCCGACCAACAGGCCGTGCGACTGCTGAATCCGAAGAGCCGGAGCCGCCACTGCTCTGCGCGACGAGCGTAGCTTCGCGGCTGTTGCGTCGTCACCACCCAAAAGCGGACCTGCAGCTAGCACCACTCCAACTACTGCTAAACCTAAGAGGAAGCGCTCGACGCCGGAGAAGTTGCCTTCTCCACGCAAGGCCATCAAATCTGCACCCCCATCCAAGCCTAGCGAGATAGATGAGGTGCGCTCGCTACCGCCGCCGACTAGTGAGAAACCACCAACACCTAAACCAGCACACGAATGGACTGCACCGTTATCTCCACAACAACAACAGATATCGGATAGCGTCGGTGAAGAAACTCAACTTAACTCTAAGATAGAGTTTCTCTCACTCCTGTTCGATGCTAGGAAGAGTTCCGACGCTTCTACTAGACATCTTATCTCTAGTGTCTTAGTGGTAGTGACGAGGATTTCGATGCAGCCATCACAAGCTGGCTAGACACTGCGCTACCACCACGACGGAAACCACGTAGGCCAACAGCTCAAGCTAGACCTCCTCCACCCACCAGCACTAGACAGAAGCGAGCTGCAGACTATAGGAAGTGACAAGATCTATTCCAAAAGGACCGTGCGGCCCTTGCGGAAAAAATCTTGTTCGGCAAGCCCCTTTATGAAGACGAAGTCTATCCGGACCCGAAGGATGTGGAGGCTCTCTACCGAGAGCTCTTCGAGACACGTAAAGCTGACGTGGAATCCGTCACCCCCAAGGACAGTAGGACGATATGCTATCCTATATCCGAAGAGGAGATAGTCACAGCTATGAAGACATGGAGCAATTCCGCACCATGGCCAGATGGTATTCTAGTCTCCCAAGTTAAGAATTGTCCCACGTTTTTACTGCAGACCCTTTTTAACATCGTCCTCTATAGGACATTTACACCTTCGGTGTGGAAGAGCAATCGCACCATCCTTCTGCCCAAGGAAGGTGACAGAAGAAACGCCAGCAACTGGAGGCCCATTACGATCGGATCAGCTGTGCAAAGACTTTTGCACCGGATCCTGGCCAAGCGTCTCAGCAAAGTAGCTGAGCTCCACACCCTCCAGCGAGGATTCAGGGACGTGGATGGATGCCTCGCGAATGCGTTACTCGTTGAACATTATATCAAATCCAGACGACTTCATGGGAAATCCTTCAATGTGGTCTCCCTCGATGTTAGGAAGACATTTTTTGACACCGTCACCCACGATAGCATAGCGAGAGGTCTGCTCCGTCAAGGCCTCGATGAGGATTTTTTGTTTGTTTGTGCAGCAACAATATCTTTCGTCATTAGGAGGAGCTAAAGAGCAGGTTGCTACCAGAAAAATTCTAAAAACATGTATAACAGATGAAGTTAAATTAGAATTCAATTGGAAAGGTCCCGTAAAAAGTCCGTTCCAAAAAACTAAATTTAACAACTTTTTTGGATAAACCAGAAGATTTTAAATCATTGTCGTGCCGCAATATTGCAGAATTTGAGATGTTTGAAAATTTAATAAAAATAGATTCAAATTATGATTAGTTGGTATGTAGGTACTTTATTTTCTAAAAATGAACGATTCATTACTAATGTTTGTTTGTGCAGCAACAATATCTTTCGTCATTAGGAGGAGCAAAAGAGCAGGTTGCTACCCGAAAAATTCTAAAAACATGTATAACAGATGAAGTTGGATTATGGAATTCAATTTGAAAGGTCGCGGAAAAAGACCATTCCAAGAAATTTAATTTAAACAAGCCATTTTTGGTAAGTAATTTATACAAATATAACTTGTTTTTAACAACTGAAAATATGTAGTAAACGAGTTTGATGAACTGTACCTAATGGATTTCTCTGTATCTTTTTTGTTTGTTAAATAATTTTTATATACCATACCATGTCATTTTGAGTATAATTTTTTTTATTAACTATTAAACTATTTTGGGTAACAATTACATAACTTATTTTGCGTTTTTTAGACACTGTCAAAAGGAACAACGTTGGTGTGACACGAACATAAATTTCTGTAGTAATTTTTGACCCGCAATTTGAATACAATTTTGCCGGGTTTGCAACCAAACTAGTTCATACAAAGCTCAGATAATCTCAAAGAATAATAATATCATAACTCATTTTTGTCAAAAAGTGGAGATTGCCGGTTTTGCATCTAGACCTCTCATATGTGAGAAGAAAACTACGAAAATTAATGTTAATGTACCAACAGAAAAATTGAAATGTCGTAAGTTACATACACTTATAATGTAGAAATCAAAGGAAAGAGAATCATTGCATGTAAGAAAAAACAAAATGATTACTATAGCTATGAACAAAAAGCGTGCTGCGGGGAAAGTGTGATTCTTTAAATATGAACTTAACAGTTTGTACAGATGAAGAAAAACTTGCGATACAATCTGAACTTCAACCACATCAACAAGAGGCTGAAACTGCGTAAATCTATTGACAAAAGAAAGGCAAAAGAAGATCCAACGTTTTCAGCTCTGGTGTTTTATTTACAACAATGTTTTTCATGACCATATTTACAAACGGATATTGCTTTTTATAAAATACAGTTGTGGACCTTTCATTTGACCATCCATAATCTAAAAGATGGTCAAGCAACATGCTACATGTGGCATGAATGTGTAGGATGACGAGGAGGAAATCATACTGCATCTTGATTGTTTAAACATTTATATAACATGGACCCTCAAATCAAACACATTGTCTTATACAGTGATATATGTGGCGGGCAAAATAAAAATTTGTATCAAAAAACTTCTGAGTGATGATTCTTTTCATATTGTGAATTTTGAACGTAATGATTTGTTTTCTCTCTTACTATTTATACCCATACAATTTCACGATTTTTGATGAATCTTTTCATATTGTGAATTTTGAACGTCGATCACGTACAGAAAAAAAAATTGAATTAATACCTTGTTATAAAGGATTGTAACCAATTAGTACAAGTAACAAAAATGATTTGCTTTCTCTCTTACTAATTATACCCACACAATTTCACGATTTTTACAAAAGTTTGGCGATTGATGATGTGTCAAATATTGATCCCGATATTGTACCGGAAGATGGTCACTCAGTGACCGAAACCGGTCGTATAATTTTTCAATAAAAGAAAATTAATAGAACAGTGTGAAAACAAGACAGCCAACTTTATTTTTCCTTAAAAAATTATTATTTTTGTTGCTAGTTTTGTTATTTTGCCTAAATAATAGGTATTTTGGTTGTGCTTTAGGTGTAACTTGATAGTGTTATTATAGATAATAACTAACCAAAAATAAATATCAATGTAATAATTATTTTTTTAATATTATTAATAAAAACATATGGTATATCGATGTATTGTCAGTGATTTCCTTTTATTTTATTATGTGCAAAAAGGAATACCTAAGTACCTATTAACAATTATTATTGTTGGACAAAAAGTTGCAAGTCAGTCAAATTTCAAAAATGTCCGGCCCAAAATTTGAAAAGTTTATCTAATCTATCTTAATACGTTATGTATGAAAGATTTTTTAAATAAAATGTTGAGAAACAAATTCCAAAATGTAAGAAAAACATTTTAGATAAAAGCATTTTCTTTAAATGGGTCTAACTCGAAATCACAATTTTATATTATATTCACGTTTTACACTAAAATTGCTGTAACTAAAGTCACTAGATTTAGTTTCTCTGTTTGCTTATTGTTGTTTGTTAGGTTAGTAAAATCAGTGCTTTATATTCTGCTTTGCATTTTCTTTTTTAAATATTTTGTTCTTTTGGGTTAAATTGTGTGCAATAACTGTACTACAAATTTTCCATTGAATGAGCTCATAGGATTAATCCTCAGCTCTTCTGAAAATATAATAATAGTAATACAAATTACCTTCTGCCCCGGCAGTAGCAGTAGCAGTATTAAATTACCAGTACCTGAAACACACGCTACATCCTCATAAAACGTCGTAAAACAAAATTTTGTGTCGAATAACGTATCATACAAAGAAAATTTAATTGCTTCGAATCAGCTAATGTTATGATAGGTCATCATAATTCATTATCAATTAATTTAAAAAATGATATAGCAAACGTATTTCTCATGAAATGTATGTCACTCTTTGCACTTGCACCTTTGTGCATCTAAATTGTGTGAAAAATTGTCTGATTTTATTGAAATTTTTGCCCGTGATTTGTATAATTATTTCAATAGAAGTTAGAAACGCATTTGACACTGAATAATTTTAAATTTTTTCAAATAGGTACAGAACTACATAAAATTTTACATCCGGTGCAAACTAGGTGGTTTTCATTAACTATGGTTGTCTTTCGCATATTATAGAACAGTTTAATGCTTTGCAATTATATTTTAGTTATATATCATAACAAAATTTGGGTCAATTAGAATGAAAACAAAATATTAAAAACATATGCGACCATTTACAAAATCCTTTATCATTTTTACAATTTGTGCTAGGTACCCATATTTCTAACCTTAACAAGTACCTAAAATAACTTCAATATCAACACTAATTTGGATGGAATTATAGGTTATTCCAAACAAACTATAGGGAATTTAACTTCATAATATCCCCCTAGATGTCAATGGTAATAGGTTACGTTCATTGTTTCTACAATCCTGATTCTGAGCAGGAAGTGCTTCAACCAAGGATGGAAGAAGAAAAGGAAGAAATTGAAGTTCCGTCGACGAACGCCTCTGACGCAACAAAATATGTTGTAGGGTATATTGCAAGAAAAATAATAAATAAAAACAAATGTAGTATTTGAAAATTACAACTTGTGGTAAATAGGGATGCGAATTATAAGTGCAAGGGAATATGTGCCAAATGTGCTTCGGCATCCAACAAAAAATGTGTTAGAAGTGTTGGAAAAAGCTAGGTATATTTTCTTTGACACTATCAATACAATTACCCACAAAGAAACATTTGAAAAATTTTAATTCTAAAATTAATGAAAATTAGTCATAATTTTTACTCACAAATCACAATTTGTTCCATGATATAATAGAATTTTTTGTAAGATTTTTATTATTTCAGTACACGAAATCTCTAAATCAAATTTTACATGGAAATATACAAATGTTACAACAGTCGATATACTAAAAGCTAAAGCTTTAAAATATTTTAAGCGACGAGATAATAATCGTAAAAAATGTATGTAAAAAGTAATGTTACAAGTGTTGAAATTAAATTTAATTACTTTATTGTAAATATCGTTTTATAAATGAAATTTTAAGTTATGTTTGTAAATATGATGTAAAATATTTAACAATTGCAAAAGGACAAGCTATAGAAAACTATGTCACTGAACTAAAAATTCTGGCTGTCACTTGTAGTTTTGATAAATTACACGATAGTTTGATAAGAGAAATTATGGTAGTAGGAACAGAAGATGAACAAATCAAGGAAAAACTATTACAAGAAAGAAATAGTGCAAACAATATAAAGATCAAGAAGTCAAGTTGCAGAAATGAAACTAGAAATAGAAGTAGATTTAGTGAAGAAACGAAACCTCTCTACAAACTAAATATGAGGAATACCGAAGTTAGAAAATTTTGGCATTTGGGTTCCCGAAACAACTACCCGTATAATACCCGTAAAATACCAGATAATTAATTAGGTACCCCTTATCTTTGAGTGCCTCATATTTGTTAATTTCCCGTTCTCTTAAATTAGAAGTTTACTTTTTAAATACAAATTTTCGTTATTGTTTTATATCAAACACATTGTCTTATACAGTGATATATGTGGCGGGAAAAATAAAAATTTGTATCAAAAAACTTCTGAGTGATGAATCTTTTCATATTGTGAATTTTGAACGTCGATCACGTACAGAAAAAAATTAAATTAATACCTTGTTATAAAGGATTGCAACCAATTAGTACAAATAATAAAAATGATTTGCTTTCTCTCTTACTATTTATACCCACACAATTTCACGATTTTTGATGAATATTTTCATGTGTCAAATAAGAATTCAAAAATTCAAACCGAAAGGACGGCGCTTTACGATTTACGACAAAAAAATTGCATTTTTCTTGTATAAACAAAGCTCAAAGCTGCATAGGATATCGCTAACATATACCTGCTCATCAAATTTTGTAAAAGACATCAATCTTATAGAACAAGTACTTCACCGTGCCACTAAAATACTTCAAGAACTCACTTCATTGTCATTCGAAGCTAGGTTAACCCAACTAGGTATTATCACTATGTCAAAGCGACGTACACATAATATATAGCTTTACATAACATGTTCACTATTGATATGGGAGTTCTATATATGAACTCAATGATAGCAGCCGACTTCGAGGACACGATTTAAAACTAAAAAGAGTATCATTTCACTGCACAAGCCGCCAGAACTTCATCAGCAACAGAGTGCTTCATTTTTGGAATACTCTACCTAACTCAGCTGTCAACGCCGTCTCAATAAACTGCTTCAAAAACGAGATAGATAAGTGCCTGTTCAGCATCAGTCTGTGACTGTGTCCATCTCCTCACAATTCGAACTGTGTACGTAGTGCGCGAACGCGGATGCCCTGTATACACGCGTGCGGGGTGTGTCGTTTCCTCTGTCTCATACGTCATAATGTTTCTCTTCGTTTTGTTACCACTGCTACCAACTTCATTTATGTTTAATGCTTCTTTTTCTTTTTATATTTATAAATAGTTCTTCTTATTACTGCTACGAAACTTATATGTCAAATATTAATTCTTTATTATGCTTTGCTATTTTGTAATTATTTTGTGTACTAGTATCACTGTATTTTACTTTGTATTTGAGCTTATAGGGTTCCACCCTCAGCTCAGTCATTTATTAATAATAATAATAATAATAATATGTTAAACAAAAATATCGAGAAAAATAACACTATCTTAACAACACAATTTGGAATAAAAAAAAAACACTCAACAATTCATCAATTAACAAAATATACAGCGATATCCTTCTTAGACATTGCGCAAGCATTAAACAAAGTATTGATTCATGGCATCAAGTATAAAATAGTAAAACTAAACATACCACAATATCTAATAATAATTTCATTTCTTGAAGATCGAACATTTGCAGTTAAAATAAATGCAACATTATCTGACACAAAACTAATATATAGCGGAATACCACAAGGATCCGTACTAGGTCCAATTTTAATTAACATCTTTATGTACGATTTTCCTAAATCGCAAACCTGTGACGTTGCTATGTACGATGATGATACAGCAATAATAAGTCAGAATAACAACCTAGATACAACCATAGAAAATCTTCAAATCTCCCTAGATAAAACAGTAGATTGGTACAAGAAAGTGGGGCTTAACATTAAATGTAAACAAATGCGAAGCAAAATATTTACCCTTAAAAGGCAAAAACATAGAACACAACAAAAGCTGGATTTATAACACGCGCAGCGCATAGAAAATAATTTAGCACAGCATATGAATTGGTCATATGGTATATCCATTTATAAGACGCACAGCGCATAGAAAATAATGTAGCAAAGCACACGAATTGACCAATGTTCATTTTCCTACGCGCTGTGCTGTGCTTCGGATTTGTTGCATTCGTGACAGTTCGTTTTAGTTAACTTCTAACACGCACGCGCATTCGTTGTTCATTATATTAATAATTTTTGTAAAATAGGCAAAACATAATAACATCACAAAGTTAAATTATACCAAATCAAATCTAGCATAACCAACAAAACAGCTGTCATAACGTCATAAGACAACACTGTAAGACAAGGACTTCTTCTTTTACTTTGTATAGCAATCTGTGTTTGTGTGCGGCTTATAAAACCCCCATTTCGAAAATGCTATGCGCTGTGCTGTGCTATGTTGTGCTAAATTATGTACTGTGCGCAGTTATAAATCCACCTTAAGAATAGCGTAAAAAGAAATTCTATGGAACCCGGATGACAGTGCAGTAAAATACTAAGGCATAGATAAAAGACTATCATGGAAATACCAATAAAATTAAAACAATGCTACTAGAGACTAGGCATGATAGTAGAGTCCCAATTGTGGTTGGGACGCCACCCCTGATTGGGAGATTTTTAAAGATGGAAAAAAATAGTAAAAAAGTACTAAATTTCAGCAGAAAATGATCGATTTTGCTTGTTTTAACCAATCTATCTGCCACCTGCAATTTGGGGACGCCACCCTGATTGGGAGATTTGGGGAATGTAAATGACGAGCGTTGCTAGCTGATTTTAGGTGTTCTTGCGTTTGAAAAGTGTCCTCGCTGTCCTAAGCTCGCGTTTTAAAAGTGTTCTTGCGTTTGAAAAGTGTCCTCGCTGTCCTAAGCTCGCGTTTGAAAAGTGTTCTTGCGTTTGAAACTGTCCTTGCGGTTACCGTGGTCGTGCGAAATGGAACTGCGTCCGTCTACATTGATAATGAAGGGATATAATACAAAAATCTAAAGTGCAACTAATTCTGAAATTGAGTAATGTCCATGAGCCAATGTATCTGTAGAATTATCTAGTAAGTATCTTTTATCATCCTTCCAACTTAATGATTTTTTATTTACTTCTTCAGTGAAGATATCATGTTTGTAACTTCTTATTACTGTTTGTTTATTATGAAATTCTTTTTGCTCAAATAAACATGTTTTAAAATTTTCAAAACTAATTTCTTTTTTTAACACGTCTTTCTTAATTCCTTTTAATTTTTTTTCAATTGAGTCATTTGTTCTGTAACTATACATTTTTGATCGTAATCCTATAAATTCCAATATTTTATCACCTTTTAACTCATCTTTAAATTTTCCTATTATTTTTTTATTTACGTTAGAATATAGGGGGTGATGTTTTGGATAATCAGAGGTATCAAAGTAATTTGAATTTTCTCCCATAAATTTATAGAAATCTGCATATTTAAACTCATATATAAAACTATCTGTATCCATATATAATAATTTAACTTTATCGTTAAATTCTTCTTTAATTACATTATAATGAAAATCATACATTAATAATTTTGATAAATCCAACACGGTCTGTCCAATATAAATAGGTTTATTAAATAATACCTTAGTTTTATATTTATGAACTGCTACTAGATTTTCACTAAATATTGTTCTGCGTTTAAAATTAGGTTTATTTATTGCTTTCTGTAATTTTTGCTCATCTGAATATAATTTTATATTTTGCTGCTTTCTAACTGATTGCATGGACTTTCCAAATACTGCGTTGGAAATTAGTTTCCAGAAATCTTTTTCGAAATCATTTTTTGCTTTTTGTCTTTGCACTGTATTAAATTTTATGTATGGTGCTATGAAATTCGATTGTGTGAATTTCAAACCTCTATGTATTTTATCAATTTTTATTCCTAAACTTAAGTAAAGCTGTAATATTTTATAATGAATCATATAATTATTTATATTATAGAAATGACAAAGTAGTTTTGATACTTTACCACCAGGAGGTATTCTGTTTTCTGGAGCTAAAGGAAGATCGTTAAATTTATCGTGTAGATTTTTTGGAAATGATAAGTCAACTTCTAAAACATATCCTGTATCATGATCTGACGCTAATATTTTATTAATATCTTGAAGCTCATCAGAAGTCATCCACTCAAAGTCTTTTTGAGGTAATTTTTGGGATAAGGAATGACCGTATAAATTATTAGCGTCAATATAAGCAAGTTGTGTGTTTTCATCTGCTTTTGCATATCTATTACTACATTGAGATATTCCTCCTCTAATTCCCTTCTCAAAAAATATATACATTTCATAATCAGTTAATAACTCCAGTTCAATTTTTGCATATTTCAACATACAATCCCAAGCAAATCCTGGTGTTGTATAATACCAAGCAGGGTCTAACCCATAACTTTTATGTATACATAAATCTCTAAAATTCTCAAACACATCAGCCAATAACAAAACATCTAATTTTAAGTATAAATCGTGCCATTCTCCTAAATTTTGAATTTTAAAATAGTTCCAGATTTTCTGTGCATGTTCATATTCTTCTTGCGAAATTCCTTCTTTTGTTAGCGAAGAATAAAATTTATTTATTGGAGGTAGTTTTGTTTCTGAAAATTTATCCCAAGAATCCATATATTCATACGGGTAAATTCCTTTTCTAATTATTTTAGCGTTTTTATCTTTCCTAAATAAAATGTCAAAATCATTATTTGAAATGTATTTCGCTGTTTCTCTTATTTGATCCGGTTCTAGATTAGACGATAACGTATCTAGACTACTTGCTAAAAACCTAAATGAATCAATAAATCTTAAATGAATGTATCCATTATCTTCCATTTTCAAAATCTTGCTGAAAGATATATACTTCTCTTCATTACTAGGAATTAGATTCAAGTTACTCTTATCTTCACCCAAATTCTTTATAAACAAGTGGCAGTCATATGCAGACAAATTATGAAATACAATTGGAATAAATATGGGTTGTTTACACTTTAAATTACAGTCATTACATGCCGCCCCTCTATATTTTCCAGTTATATGATCATGGTCTTTAACTTTTGAATTTTCAGCTGAAAATTCATTTTTGCAAAGATAACATATTTTTGCTTTGTTATATTCTTTTAATTGCACATCTGTTATAGGTCTATTTGATTTTATTAACTTATATATTGTTTTAGCATGATTTGATATTGAATTTATAAAGTGTTTATCAGCATTTTCACCTCTATAACATTGATATGGATTATCATAATCATTAATACTTCTAACATATAATCCATATCCACATGGAGTATGTGATTGTTTTTTAATTGTATACGGTTTTTTAGGATCAGGCATGCATGTTTGAATAGGTTTTAAAAGTGATTCAAAATCTGCATAAATTACAAAAGGATGTCTTTGCATTCTTTGAATGTTTTTAAATTTTGTTACTGGTTTAATTGTTATAATCCCATCCTTACCTACAAAACCTTTAGTTTGAAGTTTTTTCAAAATATTAGTTCCAGTACATTTTTCCATATGCTCTTTTATCAAATTTTGATTATTACTAGAGTGAGCGCATTTACTGCAAACATATCTAATTGAAGGCATTACTGGAACACATGGTTCATTGCTAAAACAAATTTCTTGATGCTTCTTCAAATATTCTTCTGTTCTTGCAACATAATTTAAACATCTCCTACAGAAATATTTTTTATCCGTATTTATTTCTATTTGAGCATTTAATAGACGACTCAAGTTCTTAATCCAACAATAATGATTTTTTGTTTTATTTCCAAAATATAATAAGTCTATATTCCTATCATAGAAATCCTTGTTGTTGTGATATAACGGATAAAATGTTTTACCTTCATAACTAAACACAGTAATATTAATTTTGTTATGCACCTCAAATTTAGGTATGTCTTGAATTTTAACAGGGAAATTTATTCCTTCAAAATTTAATTCATTTATATATTCCGCTTTATTATATTTAGACACTCTGTATGGATGGTCTTTATAATTTACAGGATGTAAGCAAGATATCACGCTATACATAAAGCATTTATCATCATTGTTTTTAACATTAACACAGGCTTCTTTATTTTTAATCCATTTAGGTAATTTAATATATGATTTCCCGCTTAACGGAGTAACTTTATTTATATTAATTCTTATACAAATTACAGATTCTAGTACCCAGTCTGATCCTCTTGCTTCCATTTCATCACATCTTGCTATGAATAAAACCTTCTGATTATCCCAATATTGAGATAAATCATCCTCTTCTCTTAATATCACATTATTCAACTGAAATGGATTTAACATTGTTATACTGGGATCTTTTAATTTCTTAAATTTACATTCCATATTTAAATTAATTTTTATATTCTTATGGATACTCAAAGCGTTTTGAATTACATTTACTGCTTTTTCTTTTACTAAATTCATATATGTCTCTATGTCTACATTCATTTCTTTATTATTATGCTGATATGTTAATAATCGACTCTTATAAACACTTTCCAATAAAATAAAGTCTGGCTCAGGATTATGGAGTACTTTATGCGATTGCATACGGGATTCATTAAAATATTTTCCACACACATCACACTTTACTCTTTCTTTTTTCGGGTTTTCAAACAACATATCATCAAATGGAAATAGTTCAAAAATGTCATTGGTTTCTTTGTTTTCAAACAACATATCATCAAATGGAAATAGTTCAAAAATGTCATTGGTTTCTCTGTTTTCAAACAACATATCATCAAATGGAAATAGTTCAAAAATGTCATTGGTTTCTCTATCTTGGCTTTGGCGATCTTTTATTTTATTAATTAATTCCACTTTCTTATATTTTTTAATATACGGTATTCCCAATGATTTTGCTATGTTGTATAGCTCAGACAATCGGAGATCATTCAATCGAATATTATTCATCTCCATTTATTACAAAATAAAATTGTTAATACTTTTTCAATCTTAGCCGCTAATTAGAGAATGCACTTTAGATTTTTGTATTATATTACACACTTCTGATTCTGCTTTTTTAATATATACTCTGTCTACTTTATCTTTATAATCTATAGGAACAGATAATCTTTTATATTTTTCATCAATTTCTTTATCCATAATAATTGCTTCATTCATAAGGTCAACACATTCTTTGTTAGTTAACGCTTTGTTTTTTACAGTTAGAGATAAAGAAATTCCTGGAATACTAACTTTATCGTCTTTTTGTTTTTCATTATATTTTTTAGCTAATGTGTTGTATGAATCTCGTTCTTTTTGACATGCTTCTTCTAATTTATTAATTATTTCTCTATGTTTTTTATTTTTCATTATTGAATTGTGAAGCAAAATTCCTTTACATTCAGATTCAGCATATTTACTTGTAAGTAAAGTAAATAAAGCTCTAAAATGTTCCTTTTGTTCATTTGGAACATCAAAATCTTTAATTTTATCATATAATTCCGACATCATATTAATATATTTCTTAGCTGTTTTTGTTGTTAAATCATTTTTTGTAAATTCTAAAATATTATCTAAATTAATACTATGTAAGTTTTCAAATGCTCCAACTGTATCATACATTGTTTTTAAAGTTACTTCTCTCTTACTCATTTATTATAAATTAAATTTTTTACTTTTGTGATATGATAAGTGATAAATGATAAATGATATGACGTGTGATATCACAAGTGACATGATAAGTGATAAAAAATATTATATAAATATGGATTTAGAAAATAAAAGACTTCTTAATAAAGCAGAATTTATTAGCTTAATTAAAAAGTATGATTTTATTAATAATTCAATTAGATCATTTAGTAAACTTTATGGAATACACTATAACACAGTATCTAAATATTTAAGAGAAAATAACATAAAGTATAATAAAAAGAAAAGTAATTTAATAAGAGAAAGAGATGTCACAGGTAAGTTTGTAATTTCACAGTCTATTAGAAACAATGACGATGAGGATAAAATTAAGAAAATTTTAACTCCATTCACACAAAATTAAGCGTATCTTTATGTGTGGACTCCTTTTCTTTTAAGTACAATTTACCATAGTGTTTATTACTTTCTTTATGAAGTTTTAAATGTTGTTTTTTTACTGTTTCACCACAAGTACACACTTCTGTGTTTTCATTATAATATTTACGCATATATTTATTTATTTTGTCTTTATTTTTCTTGCGATATTCTTGCATGTAACTATTAACATTATTTTCAGTAGTCATTTATAAGAGAAAAATTTTGTTAATATTTTTTATAAGAAAACATATATTTAGACAAAAATTCATCCCACAACTTATCATTTTCATAGTGAATTTTCTGTGGTTTGTGACTGGAGTCTGCTTCAGCTGACGCTAAGAATTTATTTAAAAAATATTTATGTGGAACACTATTTTTATAACCACTTGTATATAAAAAGCTAAGCAAATATGGATATTTTTGAAGTATATTGTCTTTAGTATTAGCATCAAGAGATGTATACGAATTAGGTTTTATTTCTATTCGATAATTATGAACTAATTTCTCAACATATTTCATTTTATCAACTGGTTTAATGAATAATTTTTTATTAATTATATGGAAATCGCAATTCAGACAATTTGGAACATGATCAAAAACATTAAAAGAATATTCTAAACACTGTCTACATTTTTCATAAACCTCATCATCAATATCTATAATTCGTGCATCTGGAACACTAGAAAAATCATTTATTGGCAATAAATTTAGTTAAGATAGGTGTAATGATAACTGAACTTTTATTAATTCTTTGTTGAAATCTTTCACGATCTACTGCATATAGATGCCAAATACCTTTACGACTTGCTCTATAAGCATAATCCCAAGTAAACATATAATGTGTTTTAATATTATTATTGAACCTTACATTACGATTTTTAAAATATCTTCAGCTGTATCTAATATTTGTGAACCTATTTCTACAATGTTAATGGATTCATGAAGAACTGGGTCTTCAGCATTTGGTTTTTCATCAACAGTTTCTTCAGTTACTGATTCCTCAACTACTGATTCCTCAATAATTGGTTCCTCAACAACTGTTTCTTCAATAATTGGTTCCTCAACAACTGTTTCTTCAATAATTGGTTCCTCAACAACTGTTTCTTCAATAATTGGTTCCTCAACAACTGTTTCTTCAGTTACTGGTTTCTCAACAACTGGGTCTTCAGTTACTGATTCCTCAACAACTGTTTCTTTAGTTACTGGTTTCTCAACAACTGTAATCGGAAACTCAATTACTGATTCATCAACTACTGGTGTTTCAACTACTGTTTCCTCAACTAACTCCTCATCAGATATGTCTGTGCTACATTCTTCATTTGACTCAAATATATTTTTAACAATTGTTTCAATATATTCTTTAAGACATTTCATTAAATTTTCTTCTAAGCTGACATGTTGTTCCTTATTCGCCATTTATTAGAGAAAAAATTAAGCGTCAGCTGAAGCAGCGTCAGCGAGATCAGACTTGTCTGCGATAGACTTCGGTCTACGACTATTTATTTAACAGCTTTAAAAATAATATCCCAATGAATTTTATCATGATAATCTTCTAAAAATTGTTGAGTGTATCGTTTCCAATAATATGATAACACAATCCAATCTAGTTTGTCCTGAAACTCTCTAATAAACTCTTCATCTAAGTTTTGTTGATACGATATTTCAATAAAGTCTAATTTATCTTGATGTGTTCTAATAAAATCTAAACTTAAATTCTTTCTAGTTGAAATTATGTGCCATGGAAGTTTTTCTGCAAATTTCGTCATAAAGGATTCACTTAAATTCTTTCTTTGAGCTACAACATTAAAGTCTATATATTCATGCATTTCTTCTAAAAAGTCCTCACTTAAATTTTCATGAGATGATATTTCTGGCCAATCAACTTTATGTAAATACCTCATACAGATATCTTCACTCAAATCTTTTCGCTTTGATAATATAGTAAAGTTAATAAAATTTTCATATTTTACAATATGATTATCATCAAAATCATAACGACCTGATATTTCATTCCAATTAATTTTATTAGAATCAATTTCCATTGGAAAACCATAATCATTCACAAACTCAACAAAGTAAATATGTGAAAGACCTGTTAGAAAACTATCAATCAATCGAAGTTGCAAGTACTGACTCATCATTATTTATTAGATAGAAATTATTCATTTACAATTTTCATGATCTCAAACAATAGTTCATTTTTGAAACTCTCTTATGAAATCTTCTGATAATTTTTTCCAATCAACTTTATCTTGAAACTCTCTTATGAAATTTTCTGATAATGTTTGCTCATATGATATTCCAAACCAGTCAACTTTATCTTGAAACTCTCTTATAAAGTCTTCTGATAATTCTTGATTACATGATATTTCTTCCCAATCAACTTTATCTTGAAACTCTCTTATAAAGGATTCGGATAATTTTTGCCCCCGAGATATATTAACCCAATCAACTTTATCTTTAAACTCTCTTATGAAATCTTCTGATAATTTTTGCTCAGATGATACACCTTTCCAATGAACTTTATCTTGAAACTCTCTTATGAAATTTTCTGATAATGTTTGATGCCATGATATTTCACCCCAATGAACTTTATCTTGGAACTCTCTTATGAAATTTTCTGATAATGTTTGTTTCCATAATATTTTACGCCAATCAAGTTTATCTTGAAACTCTCTTATGAAATTTTCGGATAATTCTTGATGCAGTGATATTTCTTCCCAATCAACTTTATCTTGGAACTCTCTCATGAAATTTTCTGATAATGTTTGATGCCATGATATTTCTTCCCAATCAACTTTATCTTGAAACTCTCTTATAAAGGATTCGGATAATTTTTGCCCCCGAGATATATTAACCCATTTAATTTTATCTTGAAACTCTCTTATGAAATTTTCTGATAATGTTTGATACCATGATATTTCACCCCAATGAACTTTATCTTGGAACTCTCTTATGAAATCTTCTGATAATGTTTGCTCAGATGATATACCTTTCCAATCAACTTTATCTTGGAACTCTCTTATGAAATCTTCTGATAATGTTTGCTCAGATGATATACCTTTCCAATCAACTTTATCTTGAAACTCTCTTATGAAATCTTCTGATAATGTTTGCTCATATGATGTAATGGACCAATCAACTTTATCTTGAAACTCTTTAATGAAATCTTCTGATAATTTACTAATGAAAACTTCTGTTACTGCATCCATTTAATAGGAGGAAAAATTAGCGGTGTGACACAATTCTCATTATTTCAAGCAATAGTTCATTTTTATAAAGACTTGTGTTAAAGTGATTACAATAATATGTTATATTAATAGTTTCTTTCATTTTATTATATAAATTAATACTGTTTGGATTATACTCAAGTCTAAGTATAACTTCTAGTTCTGGATAAACAGATTTTAACACCTTGATACGATTATTAGCTTTCCGTTTTTGAATTCTTAAAACATAATAAGGATATTCCCACATATGATTTTTCTCAATTAGTATAAATTGGTGATGTTTGTTTGCATTGCTTGGTTTTGAAACTACATCACGTTTTATTTCTTCAACCTTTTCTGCTAAAGATTCTACTTTACTTTTTAGATTGCTAACTATAGCCTTGTACTTGGACTCTATCTTGTATTCTCCATATTTTCTTATTGAGGGTAAGACTTCAGAGGTAACCCACCGCTTAAATTCTTTTGCTTTTGGAAGTTTAGAAGATAGTATTAGTGAATATAAACCTGATTCATTAACATATATAGTATTTGGTTGGCTATTAAAGGGGGTCGCGTTTTGCGACTCCCTTATATATTCATATATTGTACGGTCTTCTGTATCAATATGCTTAATAATAGCATCTCTTGAATTTATATATCCCAATATTTCAGCAACATCCTTTGCCTTGAACCAAGGATTGTTATCTTTATCTGCTAGATAATTTATTTGATTATTATTGAATACCAAGTTGTTGTTTATAAGGTCTACAACTGATTCCATTTATTACAAAGTATTTTTGTTAATTGTTTCATGTGGATAAGATAGTGATGACGTTTTGCTCAAGTCTGCGACTAAACAATATTCTTTGCATCAATCCAAGAATTATGACTATTATCAAAACCTAACCATTTTACAAATACTTTATTAGCCTTGCGTTTAATTACTTTCTCAACCAAATATACATCGTGTTTAACTTGAATTAACTCTTCTTCATAAAAGCAGCCTTTTAACTCTTGTTCGCGATAATCTTTCAAATGATAAGTTATAGGGTTTGAGTACAATATTTTACTAATTGTGAATATCTCATTTGACCAATTAGGCGTATAGCCTTTCTCAAAAACTGTTTTATATTTAGATACTCTAACTTTATCTCCTATTTTATATTTGGGTTTAGATTTAGGTATCTCTTCTTGAAACAGAGGTTTTAATTTTTCTTCATTCTTTTTCTTTGATCCTTCAATAGGTGTCATTTTTATTGTACTGTGTTTAGTATGATTATAAGTATTTACTAGCTCAGGTAACATGTCAAGCCACTTGTAATTTCCATTAATTGTAAATTGTTTCCACATTTTTTCTTTTAAAGTTCTATTAACACGTTCAACTACACTTGCTTTCTTTTCTGAATATGTTGAATAATGGTTTATATTATTTTCTTTCATTAATGTTTGAAAATCTGTGTTGTAAAACTCCAATCCTTGATCAGTTTGAAGATTTTTCGGTACTCGTTTCACTAGTCGCAGACTTAAGTCTGCTTCAGCTGACGCTAAAATTGATTTAAATGCACTAGTTATACTTTTACCAGTTTTATTCTCAACAGGAATAGCCCACAAATATTTAGAAAACACATCAATTACAACTAATAAATATTTATAACCTTTATTAACTCTTGAATACGGTATCATTTCAACCAAATCAGCTTGCCATAAGTCATCAATACCATATGTTATTACTTTACGTGTTGGAAAATTACGTCTTAATGGCTTGTGTAATTCATTTGCAATTTGTTCTCTAATATCATCTAAATTTTTTTTACAAACTTTGATTTCTTTGAACCACACTTGGAACACTTTGCTTGTAACATTGGTCGACCATTTTTAGTTACTGTTTTAGTAACATTAGTTGAATTTGTATGAGATTTACATTTAAGACAATATATTAATTCAGTCATTTATTACTCAAAAAATTGGTCTGCGACTACTCCAATAGTCTATTAATTGTATCATGATTTAAATTTGTTGTGTTGATTACACTTTCAGCAAATATTTGGAATACATTGTTATATGTTTTAACAAAATCAAGAAAATCTTGCTTGGTTAATTCAGATTTGTTATTAATTGCGCTATAGTTATCTTTTACTATTTTATTAGTGTTATTAGCAAATACCTGAAATAAATCATTTACTGCTTTATGTAAATGCAAAAAAAGTGTTGTTATTTTTCTATTAATTGATTCATTTTGTGCTTTGTTTAAATCATCTTTAGTGTTTTCTAATTTTTTATTAAGTGTATTATACTTTAAATTTATAAATCTCTCTGTATTATCGGAAAATGCTTTTAATTTTAAATTATTCTCATTAAATTTTGTTATTAAATCTGCATTTATTTTACTGGTTTCTGTATGATATTTGTTATCTACTTTTTGAATTAGATTTTCATATGATTTAATAATATTTGACACATAACCTTTTGTACAGGCATCTGTGTCTTCTTCAGGATCTTGTGTGTTGCATAATCTCTTGTTTTCAATATCAAAGTTGTTGTCATTTGTTAATTTAAAACCTATTCCTGGCTCGCCTTTTACACCTCTTTGGAATATAAAATAATCGGAGTAATCATTAATAACATTACCAAATCCATCCATTTATTACAATAAAATAATTAGTGTCAGTTGGTCTGCGACTAAAACCAAGCACTGTATATAAACTTCTTTTCTTCATTTAACTCTTCTTTGATATTCATAATTTCATTTCGTACATTATCGTTACCAGCAGCTTTTTCAGCTTCTTCTAATTCTGTTTTATCATTCCAGTATTTATATTCCACATTTTCTTTATATTTTTTGAATTGGGGTTTAGCGTCAGCTGAAGCAGCGTCAGCGAGAGCAGACTTGTCTGCGATAGACTTTAGTCTACGACTAATTTTACCCCCTCTTTTTGGTGTTGAAGTTATGTCTTCCAACGAATGATATTGTGATGGGGGTGATGTGGGTGTTGTTGGTACATCTGAAATATCTGATAATACTTCTGATTGAGGAAATTCTGGTGATTGGGCTCTAGCTACGTCTTGCATTTGTTGTCTTTGTTTCTTTTTGCTTGGAGATTGTTTTTTATATTCCTCCCATATAGGTTTAATAATATTGTTGTATTTGGTGCTTTTACTTGATCTCGGCTTTGATGGTTGATCAGCTCTTTTTATGCAATCAGAATATATTAAAATTTTCTTGTAGTGATTTAAATCATCTTCTGTATAATTTTTTGGCTCCTTTTCAGTTAATAAACTCCATATACCTTTTGTAGACGGAACTGTGAATTCAACTAAATTCTCATTTTTACCAAACTTATGGATGCTAATAGAATGTGGATCGTAGTATGTTATTAGTACATTTTTATTACCAATACGGCTATTACTTCGATTGATTCCAAATGTTTCATCTATGTTGGCCTTGTCTGTTTTTGAGAGGTATACATCACCTAATTTTTTTTCACCCAATACTCTATCTCTTATTGTTCCTGG
Organism: Agonum fuliginosum; assembly: GCA_947534325.1. Lineage (NCBI taxonomy): Eukaryota > Metazoa > Arthropoda > Insecta > Coleoptera > Carabidae > Agonum > Agonum fuliginosum. The sequence goes on from OX384044.1 coordinate 18,924,685, forward strand.
TTGAATTTCATCAATTGATAATTGCGATTCTGGTTTTGCCTTTAACATGAAATTATGTTTAATTTGTTTCAATTCATTTAGTTGCTCCTGATAATACTCAATTTGCTTATCTACAGACCTTTTTAATTCCTGTTGATATTTAACTTGGTCATCTATAGAACTTTTTATGGGCACTAATTCATTAGTAATTGGTTTATATTGTTTTTTTAAGTTTTGCTCTTTAGTTTCTTCTGTGTGATGGTACGTGTCAAACGCAACCTTTGCTTTTTCACGTGATTCTATAAGTTTCTTAGCTAGTTTTTCATCCATTTATATAACATAAAATTCATGTTCATGTTCATGTTTTTATGTTCATGTTTTTATGTTCATGTTCATGTTTCCATGTTTTTATGGTCATGTTTTTATGTTCATGTTCATGTTCATGTTTTTATGTTCATGTTTTCATGTTCATGTTCATGTTCATGTTTTTATGTTCATGTTTTTATGTTCATGTTTTTATGTGCATGTTCATGTTCATGTTTTTATGTTCATGTTCATGTTCATGTTTCCATGTTCATATTTTCATGTTTTCATGTTTTTATGTTCATGTTTTCATGTTCATGTTATTTGTATTTCTAATATTTCTTTAAAATTGCGTGTGTACTTACCACTATAAACATTTTCTTCTTCTTTGTTTATAGTAAGATAATCATATTTTTCTTTCCAACATATATTACACAGAGTTTTAAAATTATCATATGTCATTTCTGAACCCACATGATCGTCATAAACATGTCTTAAGTTTGTGTTGTCTGTTTTAAATAACATAATTATATTTAAGTTATCACGAAGCATTTGTTTAGGTATACGCGTATATGTTTGAGCTAAGTATAAACAACTAATATTTTTGTGTCTTCCAAAACTATAGTAATTTTCAATTTGCTTATTACTGTAATTAATATCATCAATAATAATAACGGAAGATGGCTTTATATCTTCTAAAGATAAAATATCATCTGGATTTGGGTATTCATGATAGCCATGTTTATATTTCTTTGGTAAATTAGAATTTACTACGTTAATAAAATCTTTTAAAAAAACATATTTTGGTTGGTATAACGATGTTGAAATAACGTGTATGTCTGTATAAAGTAAACCGTTTTCTGAATCTGTTAATATTGATATAGCGAGATTTGTTTTACCGCTATTTGAACTACCTATTATAGCACCTCTTATAAGATTAGGAAAATATTTATATAATTTAGCTTGTTTCTCAATCATCATACATTGTTTCAAGCCTTTACCATGCTTTTTTATTTTAATATCCATTTATTACTTAATAATTCTTTATAACTAAGTTGGTGAGAGGGTTATAACCGTATTCACCGTTACTTACAATTAGACCGTATATTCTTGTATTTGCTTGAACAGCGTTATAAAATGTAAATTCAGATGTAATATTTGTAACTACATTTTTTATAACCATTACGTGGTGAGATAAATCAATAATTATAATTAGATTATCCTTAAATTCTTCATAAGTAAGAACAAATTCATGCAAACGTGGGTCTATTGTGCCGGTATTAGCATAGCTCGGTTTAAAATCTTCATACATTGTGTATGCTTTACCATACTTATTATTTTCAAAGTCTAAATCTAAAGCCGTGCCTGGATATTCTTTATCGTCTAGCATTACTTTTACATTTTTCAAATTCTTGAATTCAAACTTTGTGTTATCTTTTTCAATATTACGATCTTTATCTATTTGAAAAGCGAATATAGCATACAACGGCTGTTTTGACGTATTACCCATATCCCACGTATAAGATTTTACACCCTCTGTAATTACAACAGGGTTTTTATATGACCAATTTTTAAAGGGTATTTTATTTACTTTATTTGTTTCTATGATTTTATTAATTTCTATTTCAACATTTGGAGATGGTTTAATAATAGGCATTTCCCAAAACACATCTGTTATATTAACTTTTACTTTATCTTTTAATGCTGTTGGTACTATTAAACAATTACTGTCGTCAATGTTTCTAAGAAGCTCTAATGTTTGACTTACACGTATAATAGGTTTGTTATAAATTTCAAAAATACTAAATACTTTATTTAGTGGAATTGTTACTGAAAAATTTCCTTTTTTATCTAAAATTTTACCACCAAACCAGTAAGGTAGTTTAGTTTTATTTAATAGTACTAGATTTTTTAGTAAAACACTATATCCGGGGCTGTCAACAAGTTCTGCATAATTAATAGAATCATTACACATATAATATTTCATTTGCCCATATATATGTAGTGGTAAAAATATAATTGACTTAAAATTATCTTCTGTTAATGGTTCATTTCCAACTACATCAATAAAACCATTTATTACTATTTTACTATTTGCAGTATCAAAAACAGAATTTTGAGATGTTATGTTAATAGTAGTAGTTCGTTGAGGAAAATTAATATAGTCCCTCTGTTGAGGTAAATAAGAGTGGTAGCGATAATTCTCTATACCTTTATTCATTTATTAGATAAAAAAATAGTGTCAGCTACCGTCCACGAGCATCTAGTTGCTAATTTTTCTTATTTTTAATTTTACCTCAATATATTCACCTCTGAAATCAATCAAGTTGCCGTATTCGTCTCTAATTTCTATAATAAGTGTGTCAATATAATTTTTGCCTATTATTAGATAATACTGATAGTTTTTCGGTTCTTCTTCAATATCATAACCGGGTTTTACTTTAATATTAAAAGCATAAATAACATTTGTACGTTTTGAGTTTATATATTGACCTAATGCTAATGAACAATGAACTCTAATTGATTTAATTTTAAATATATCAACTTCATTGTCTGAAATATGTTTCTTGTTTGCTTCAAGCTTTCGTTTATTAAAACCTAACAATGAGCCTATAGAAGTATCAGTGGAGAAATCAATTTGAAATATAGATTTTATTTCAGATTTAAAAGTGTTAGTATTTGGTGTTAATTCAAAACCGTTACCAATATTTTCTTCGAAAATATCCTTTAAATGAACAATTCCATAAGTACCAGCGGGTATTTTAAAAGTAGTTGATTTCTTGTCTTTAATGTATGTGAATGTATTATTTTGTAGTATTTCCGATACATTTGGTATTTTGAAATTAGTTTTTAACCCTAAAAGACACACTTCATACTCACCGTCACTTATATCTAATGGTGGATAAAAATCTACTTGTAAAATAGATGAGTACCGATTTTTTGAATTATTTAATATAATAACTTCGGTTCTCATTTATTACTTAAAAAATGACTTAGTTCTAATATATAAACAGCGTTATTTAAAGGATGGTGCTTTACCACCCGTTGTATATAGCTCATTTTGAGTTTAAAAATAATAAACAGAGTTTACCGCAAATTGTTTGATCATATTTTTGATATCTATCGTAATTATAATATATATCTGCATTGTTAAAGTATTTTATTAATTTTTTCTCTGGGTTAACGTCACCAAACGAATCAAAATAATAAACATTATTATTAATTTTTCTATATGCTATCCAATGTGTACCAAGTCCAGAATTCGAATCTAAATTTACAATACCTGATTCATTTTTATGAATTTTATTAGGTAAAGTGTCATCCATAAATACACCTCTGAAATATGGAATTTTTAATTGTTTAGCATAGTCTATTAATTCAAAATTAGATAGTGGACGATTTGGAATACTTGCAATTATTTTTTTTTTGACTTGTTCCAATTTTCATCACCTAATGAAAACATGCCTTTACCTGATTTTGGTTTCTTAACACCTGAGCCTGTTGCTTTTCTATATGCATGACCTGCTGCTGCTGCTACAGTTCCAGTAGCTATAGCTTTTGCAATAAGTGCTACTAACGGCGGTATAGCAAATGGTAAAAAACCACCATATTTTTCTGCTGTTTTAACTAATGTACCTCCAACTTTTGCAAATTTAGCTGCTGGTAAATATAAAATACCACTACCAGTTTTACTACTAGGCAATAAATATTTTAATAATAATTGTAGAGGTAACGATACAGAACCTCCTTTCTTCTCTAATTTATTTATTGTATCTATTACTGATTTAGAAGTTGAGCCTGTTCTCTTTAATGCATTTGCTAAAGTAGAGGCTAAAAATGATATTGTTAGTGGTAAATTACCTCCTGATTTTATTTTATTTACTTGAGTTTTTGACAACTGTATTGTTGTACCTGTTTTATTCTTCTTTGCTGCTTTAATTTTATTCTGTTGACTATGAGTAAGAACGCTACTCATTTTTGCTGATTTATTACTAGAAAAACCCATACCCATTTTACGTTTAGCTTTCATAATATTTGTAACTGACCATGCTGCAGCTTTCTCGCCAACAGATGCATCTTTACTCGTAACTCTATCCCAAGCTTTATATTCAAGTATTTCATCTGCCCTATTTCTATTTTTTACATCTTTATACTGAGAATATGCGATATCGTGATTCTTACAAGCTTCATCTAAAGGATTAACGCCTCTATCACCTCTTGCTAATCGTTTCTGTAATTTTGTACCTGGCCCACAATAATTGTACCCAGGTACATGTGCTTCAAATGGTAAATTATTTATTAAATTATTCACAAATCCTGATCCTTTTTTGCTCATTTATAAATGGAAGAATATTTAGAGAAACGAAAATACGTTTACCGTAAGAGTTATAAATTTAATAGTAATATTAATATTTGTTTTCATATTGGTGAGGTTATTTTCCCAGCAAGCAGTTTATCTGCGTTTGTATTTCTACCTCTTGCTGCTTTATCACTTGGTAGTGCGATTTTAATGACGCTCAGTGAAGTATTAAATATTAAAGAAAAAATGATTGAGTTTAAAAAATGCTACAAGTTTTACCGAGATATGTTGTTATTGTTTAAATCTGGTAAAATCAGTGAACAAGAAATATACGATAAAGAACGAGATTTTCTAGATAATATTACGTATTTTCCTGTTGAAAAATACTTAAAGAAGAAAAACTTAAATGGTTATACAACTTAAATAATCCTACCACAATATTTCTTACAGAATCCATGCACGTGATAACAAATATGCATTGTTAACATAACTGGTGTCATCTCTTCAAATAGTTTTTAATTTGCAATAATACAGATTTCTTTGTATAAATTAAACCATCTAAATAAAACTCCATCAAACATTATATTTTGTACTCAAACGTTATATTTTACACTTAAGCGTTATATTTTGTACTTAAGCGTTATATTTTGTACTTTAACGTTATATTTTGCACTTATGCGTTATATTTTGCACTTAAGCGTTATATTTTGCACTTAAGTGCACTCAACGTCACATGCGCCTAGATTATTCTAGTACATTCTTACGTAGTGGAGGTGGTAGTGGTATAAAGGTTTGAAAATGATGCAACAAGCGTTAAAATAATCAAATGAGTAGTGAACAACAGCAAACACAAGATCAAAAATTTAGACAGCTACAGCTGCGACTTGAAGAAGTAGAACAGGAAAATAAACGTTTAATACAAGGTGCACATTATACAGTTAGAAAAACAAGTGAAATTCAAGCAGATATAACAAAATATCAAAGGCAAAAAGAAAAGTAATGTATACTGTTAATATTTTTATTTAAATAATACATATATATTAATTTTTCAGAATGCAAAATTTAAGACGACAAAAAAGATATCAAGTAAAGAAATATGTGCAAGAAGTAAAAAATTTGGACGTTTCAATCGGAACTATCGATGATGATTTAATTGCTCTAGAAAATGAACTAAAGATGGCAAAAGACCAAGAATATGAACAGGATAATCGTATGGATTTAAAATGTGTGTACTATTATTTATTTTTATAAGTAGACACTAATTAAACTTTTATTTACAGAATAACGTCTAAGATATCTTCAATGAAGTTTTCAATGTAGCATTTATATATTTATAATAAACACAATATCATGGAAATTGGTTGTTGGTTATTACGAAGGTAGATCATTAACTGTTCTCATTAAATAACATAACGATTAACCTATTTTATTAATTCTCATTTTTTAAATAAATTGGATATCATGTATTTGTTTATTGTTTCTTTCTATTTTACCTTTATAAACTAAACTGGGTGGGTTTTTATTCATTTCTTTAATTTGTGGAATAAGTTTATTGAATCTCTGAGGCAATGATACTTTACAATTTTCTAAATTCGCTATAATTTGTTGACCGTAATTACCAGTACTAGTTTCAAGACTTACAACTTTATACGGTTTATTTAATTCTAATTCAGTTAGTTTTGCAAATTGATTTGATACACTGTTTAGCAAGTCTGCATAGTTAGTTTTGTTCTCCATTTACTACAATAAAATTATGTTAATATATTTATTTAATTATAAAAGTACGTTCTGTTAAACTATATTTTAATATATTTTTTGTTCAATTGTAATTTGTTTGAGTAACGACAACGTAGCGCTAAGATTTCGCAGAACACAAAAACAAGAAACAATATTTTGTTGTTAATAAAAATGGAATCAAACATTTACAGAGATTTTTTTAACGAATTAATGAAGCAATCTGATACAAAACATCTAATACCACCACAGCTTAATGAAAAACAAATAATAGTTACACTTAAAAGAACAAAATTTGGTAAAAATATACTACTTATTGAGTTGGAAAATTGTACTTTATTTTTACCTCGTTTAAGTGGTGATGATAACGATTTGTTATTAATATTAGAAGATGTTCGAGAATATATTGCATAATTTATTATTTAACCAGGACAGATAGACCGCGAGGACAACCAGAACAGATAGACCGCGAGGACACTTTTCAAACGCAAGAACACCTAAAATCAGCTAGCAACGCTCGTCATTTACATTCCCCAAATCTCCCAATCAGGGTGGCGTCCCCAAATTGCAGGTGGCAGATAGATTGGTTAAAACAAGCAAAATCGATCATTTTCTGCTGAAATTTAGTACTTTTTTACTATTTTTTTCCATCTTTAAAAATCTCCCAATCAGGGGTGGCGTCCCAACCACAATTGGGACTCTACTCATGATATATCCACTTCTAAATAGAAAATCAGCACTTAAATTAAAATGTTCTATACTAATATACACATCACGTCAAGTGAAAAAGACGAAACATGAAATTCTTACTAATTAAAACAAAAAGCATATATTAATGTTAACAATAAATATAATGTTATTTAATTGTTAAATTATTATTATTGAACAGTACCATGCATAATACTTAGTGTATTGATCTGGTTAAAATAAATGTAAAAAAAAATTATGTCGAGAAAAACGATGATGTCATTGCTTACCAAAATTTCATTTAATACAGGAATTAACAACAAAAAATGTTTAAAATTTAAGTCTGAAAAATTAAGGTCGGCGACAGAAATTGTGTATTATTATTCTACGAAGTTACTATCGCAATGAATGTACAATATATCAAATATCGCTACGAAATGATAAAGTGATATTAAACGTTATTTAAATCATTATAAAGTTTAAAAACGGCAATACTACGATACCTTCTAACTATATGGGGTAATTGTGCTGAAAATACGGTTCATAAAATCGAAACTCTTCAATATAAGTGTATAAAAATTGTATTTAATTTTGATAGACTAACTAAGACATTCTACCTATAGAAAATTTGAAGCAGTTAGAACAGTGTTTATTAATACACAAAATTAAACTTAAAAACCAAAAGTGTAATGTGACGTTAAGTGTTAGGACCGACTTTCATAACTTTAACACACGGGGTGCCGGTGATTTCCGAGCAGCTAAATACAGGATAGTAAAAGGAGAATATTCTAGTTACAATATGGCAATAAAGGAGTATAACAAACTTAATAATAGGCATATTTCATTACAACGTGTGTGTTCCACTAATACAGATCGTAAAACAAATTGTGAGAGCAGTGAGAAACACCGGACATAATTATAATTGCAACAATTTGTGATCAAGCACAAACGAATCAAAGTGCAATTAACATGTTAAAAAAGAAACTGCAACAGAGTATAATCGTAAAGGGGAGGAATGTCGTTCAATGGTATATGAGGTAGACCGCAATATATTCTTAAATTATATGATTATATTAACAAGATGAATGACCAAAAACATATTTTTATTTGAGTACCTACCTGACATTTTTAAAATTATATGTCATAATGTATAATAATATTTTATTTAAATTAATACCTACCGATATTTTTGATTTTTGTTAATTTCAGTATTAAATGATCATGGACATACTCTACCGCCTACAGCTCCTACGGCAATATTCAATGATGATACCAAAGCAGTTAATATTGAATTGAACCATGTGACTATTTATTCTTAAATCATTTTTATTCTTAGTTTCAGTTTTATTTTTATTGGTTATAGACTTTACACCTGCACCTACACATGTAATGATTTACAACGAAGAAAATTTCGATAATTCTGAAGATGATGCTGATGTCGACGTGAACGATATAAAACTATGCTTATTTTTCATTCTGTAAGAGTTTTTATTTTTATTAATTTTAATTGTAATTTTTCCAGTTGTTCTACCAGAAGCAACAGAATTCTTCGTCAATCGAGAAAACATCGACCAATAAATTTTTGCTCTATACAGCGATGACGATATAATCAATAAAAATTTAAATGTAAATTTTTTGGGTGAGTTAGGAAGTGATATAGGTGGTCTCACTAAAGAATTATTCAGCTTTTTTGGGAACAAGTCCAAGTGGACAATTTTCGGGGTGAAAATATGCAAACAAATACAAAATATTTGGCAAGGTATTAACACATATGAGTGCATTATTAAAATCATTTTCTTAGTGTATTAACAATTATTATAATGATTGCTGGGCATGATAAAAAATAAATAAAGACCTGATATTTAATGAATTATAATGAATAACGGAGGAAGAGGCACTGTTGTTAAAAAAGAGTGTAGACAACTTTCATTTATTAACTGTCAACGAAAAAAAAATTTGCAGTCGTTATTTACTACTTCACAATTCTTTGAAATTCCTACTGCTCTCGATATGACGGAGCAAATAATAAGTATTCCGGAGGAGACACTTGTCACAAAATCTAATAATTTAATTCAAATTATAAGATCTGGTATACCTCTGCAATACTTAGAAACGTTTTGGGCAAGTCTGATTTTCGGAGTCAAGGTGCTTCTAAAAAAACAACCTACTGAAAATAAAGTGTTGAAATGCATTAAAACTGACATAGATGATATTACAAATGAACAGGAAACAGTTTTATATACTATTTTAAAACTTATATAAAAAATTTAAAGAATAACTATGAACAGTTTTGAAAACTGTTGTTGTTTATAACGGGTTATACGCCCAAAAATATAATAGTAATTATTACTAATTTAATGGACTTAATACGACTTAATAATGTACAAACACAATACTTATACACAAATGTAAAAAATAACTATTATTATTTGAACGAGTGAAGAAAAACAATTGAAAATTTGGGGATCACTAAAGCGTTTGGGTCATTGCGAGACCTAAGAAGGTCGACAATTTATAATTTAAAAGAATTAAGATATCAGGTTTTGGTTTATGGGGATGTTTCTTTTTTCATTACCTTTAAAATATGGTGAAACTCGACAGGGGTTACTATTTAAAAATGTTGGGGTGCTCTTCTCCTAAAAAAAACTCCACGTTGCATAGAAGTTCTAAATTATTTAAGAATATGTAATTTTATGACTCTTCCTCAACATAAAATGGCAAAATTTATTTATAAAATTTGGACGTCAGACAGGGTGAAAAAAGTCGCAGTTGTAGTGTCCCAAGACTCAGAACAATAATTATATGAAGATATTATAATAAAAGATATGTAAATAATTAGTTTACAATTGATAATACTTTAAAAAACATGAATTTAATGTACACTGAGAAAAATGTTTCCCTTTTAACAATTAAATATTTATAATTGAATAGTATTTAATTCGTCGAAATAAAGTATATTAAAAGCAAATACGAACTTATTGTTATTATTAAATACGTTTAATTTATAAAATTAAATTATTTAATTGAGCCATATTTTATTAATAAAACCTAAATTTAATTGAATGAATAAAATTATTATAATACAAGATAATTTTATTTTATTTAATTTTCAAGATACAAAATATATTTGCCTGAATGCTATTTAACGAAAATATTCTATTAAATATATCTTATGACAAATAAACTTAAATTTCATTCAAATTATAATTTAATTGACACAAATAAACTATGTATGTAGATAGAAATAAATATTTATTTGAGTGAAATATAGTTTAGTTGTGACAAATAAATCTTAGTTCTTACAATTTTATCACTGTGTACAGTAATAATCAACTCAATGACTCAGTGTTGTATAGAAGCTTTAACATGGCTGATGAAACAGTCAGAAAATTGTTAGAAGAATGGGCCATGCCCCATCTCCAACCACTGTTTGCAGGTAAGAGCTCGCGTACTTAGACATAAATGCGCAGAAACCAATATTCATTTGGCCGAGTTCACTTCAACTCGAAAATGAAGGGGTGATAGAAGTGGTTTTGGTGTAGATATAGGTTAGGATTTTGTTGTGTTTATGAAAGCACATGTGAGTCACTTTTTGTATCATGGGTACAACTTCAATTTTCAATTTTTAAATATATGCGATGTATAATAGAATACATACTAGATTGCAATTTATAAATACACTATTTTGTATTTTTTCAGAACAACAAATTGATTTGGAGGCATTTAAGTCATTGACACCGGAGATACTGGAAAATTTAATTCCAATAATTGGAGTTAGGCTAACAATTTTGGAAAAATTTATTGATTTTATGAAGTCTAATTCCAAACAAGTATGAAATATTTTTCTAAACCAAGTTTATGACGCAAAATTTCTTTATGTACAGTTTCATTTTTTTAAGGTTGATATTGATTCTGCGAGTGTAATAATTCCTCTCGATAATATATCTGTTGCCTCATCAATCATCATTCGATTTCTCAAATAGTGGAACTATACAATCGGAGTTATCAAGCACGCAGAGTAGCTTATACTCGTACAAGCTAGTTCCAATTGCCAGCTCAGGAGATATTTTGCAGGGACAAAAAAGAAAATATAAATCTTGTATTGGAGAAGCAGTTCTTGCAATTTATGTGTGTAAGAAAAATTTGCAACCAAAATACCAAAATTATTTGGTTCAAATTATTATTGTACACTGCCTGACAAATAGAGATAAATATGGGTATGATCTATAATGGTTTGGTTAACTTATAAAACGGACTTTAATTAACTGATTTTTTTTAGAAAACTTACAAATGACTGCTTCAGTGAGTTGGCAGATAAAATAATATAATTATTTCCATTAGAACAAAAATCTTCATATTATTTGCATCCAATTCGTAAATCACAGTCAAAAGATAATAAACCTGGCATTTCGCGTGGAAAATTACCAGATAAATATAAAAATCATATAGCTTTATTGAAAGAAGCCGGAATTATTCCAAAAAAATTAGATATATTTGAGAGTGACGATGAAAAACAATTAAATGATACAGGTTAGCAACATTAATTTTGTTAATTGAGTATTCGTTATAATACCTTAAATATTTAAAATTTACAGAAACGTCATGCAAAATTGAAGGTGCTAATGAAAGTCTACTATGGCTAAAGCACAACAAAGATCCTGAAGATGATGTTTTACGCCATTGGAAGACATCTTATGTCCTACGAAGAAAACACCTGCAATCCCAAAAATATAGAACCATTGATGACATTTTCCAAGAATGGTCTATTTTAAAATTATCAATAGGAACAACATTAGTAAGTATTGAATACGTCATAATAATAATAGGGATATTGAAATAATATTTAAGAGAACATCATTATCGCATCAACTGGGACCAGGCAAAAATAATATCAAAAGAACACCACACTTTCAATAGGAAATTTAAAGAGGCGGCCTACATCATGAAAAACAGATAATCCGTTTTTAGTCAAGCCAGCGTCCAAATCAAACCTCTGTGGAAAAAGTTCATAGACCAGGAATCATCACTGAGGATTATAATTCAAGACCCACCATTATCTGCTGAACAACATCCAACAACCAACTCCGTTACGCCTGACTCACCTGACACGCTAGAACCACCTGTCACACTTGATCACTCACACTTCAATAGATATAGGGCTCATAGATTAAGGAATATTCAGTAGTATCAGTTCACCTGAACGTTGTGTAATATTATTTTATATTTGTGTTATTCGTAAATAAATATAATGGAAGCCCAAAATTTAGTTTCATCTCTTCATAATAAAATTACTTTATTCTTAAGTATGTTTTATTATTAATTTACCTATTTCTATCTTTTTTATTACAAAGTTTAGAAATACTTATATGTAAATATAAAAAGCATCGTTTAATTATTTTTTTATGATAAATCTTAATGCATAATTTCATGATCTACTAATTATATTTGAGTTACTTCACTACCTTATAATGAATCTTTTTGTAAAAAGTTTCTGTTTAAATTAAAAAAGAATTATTTTAGTAAAATGTTACACGTTTTATGTTAATAATTAGTTTATTGTGTAAACCAACACGTTACACACGGAAAAAAATGCTCTCATATTATTTACTATAAAATTGTTGTAATTGTATAGCAGTATTTATAATGACATTTATTTTTATAAAATGCCACAAGTTCTTTGCTACATTGCATGTATTACAAAATTTTTGTGGTTCACAGCTTATATTAAAAATACAATAAATAATTACATTTTACGTCCCTAATATGTGAAAGTACCACAATTATTGTAGTAAACATAGCTATACAGCTGTAAAAGTATGTGGTAAAAATTGCAATATTTTGAGTAGTTGCAATGAATTACTACACATGGTTGTATTTTTCACCACAATATTGTGGTTACTTTTATCATGATACTTATAAATTTTACTAAGGTGTTCGTGGTTCGTGTGCACGTTGTATCTTGTACATCTCGTATCTTGTCGTAGCACGCAGTCTTCGCATAGAAATAGGTATAACCATTATTTTATAATAATAGTATAAGTGTAATTGGTGTATTTATAAAAATGGCTGACAAGTTCGTGTTGCAGAAATTAACCGAATGGAATTTACATATACCCTTATTGAGACTCTTGAAGGTAGGTTCATAGTTGCAAGTGTTTGTAAATTTAGCCTAATTATCAATTCGTGTACATTTTTAAGTTGTAGAAAATGATATAGACCAAGAAGTATTTGAAAAGTTGTCTTTCGAAGTAATAATAGATATTATCTGTTTAGATAATATCTATCAGTGGTTTGATCTTTGAAGAAAAGTACAACGAATATAAAACAAGTAAAAGTAAAACTGAAGACGAAAATAATAAAGTTAACTACCAGCTGAATTATTTGATGTACCCGTATTGTTCAACACGGAAAATAATATAAATGATTCTAGCAGAAGTACAATTTCGTATACTTTCAACACACCAAATAATATAAGTAGTCCGACTTCGAGTATTTCAGCTTCTTCCCGTAAAGTACTTTAACTAAATCTACAAATAGTTCATTTTCGACAGATAATGAAGTTCCATCTACACAAACAAAAGAAACCACGCTCTCAGAATTATTGTTACATTCTTCAAGGATACAACGTTCATAAAAATTTCAATAGAAGTCTTTATGTGATATAATTAAAAATAAAATAAAAAAAGGTAAACTTCTGGAAAATGGGGCACTACTGGCAGGTTTATATTTAGATGCCCGGATTCATGTTTTACTAAAAGAACAACAACGACTAAAAGCTCAATTACATTTGAAAGAAACATGGGAAACTATCAAAATCTTGAACGAATCAAATCAAGAATATATAGCGGAAATTTCTTTATCTAATTCATTCGAAACAGATTTGAATGATTTAGAAGTCTTCTTAAAAAGCAAGGAATATAAAGAAATTTCTAAACATACTAGCAATGAAACCGATTGTGACATAATGGTGATAATTAATGATTTTAACTCTGAAAGTAGATTAAATAATAACTGTGACATTTTAAAATATTGGGAAACCAAAAAATCTACCAGAGCTTTATAAATTATTCCAGGTTGTACAAGCTGTTCCATGTACTCAGGTTTCTGTAGAGGGATTTTTTCGATCCTCAAATTTGTGTTCACTCATTATACGAGTAATTTGAAAGAAAATATTATTTTTATAAGAGTAAATAATATTTTCGGTGTAGATAATGAGTAACGATAACGACAAGTTATTTCTCATACCTACCTACCAAATACTTTGATTAAAAATTAAATTATATTTATTTTCATTTATTGTTTTATAACTGGTTTACTAAAAGGATAAGATTATATAATAAAATTTAAAATAATTATATTTATACATTAAAGTTGTAAATGAGTTATATTATACAGGTACATTTTATATCTGTGATTTTGACAATCAATATGTATGTATTATCAATAACTCAGGAAATATGTGCTTGTTTTTTTTATATTTGAGTTAAAATATTTAAGACTGTTAATTGCTCATTAAACTAAAAATATATCATTAGTACTGATTATTATTATTATTTATGAAGAAATATGTGCTTATTTATTTATTTGATTGTTTTGAGTTCCTTTTTGCAATAAAACTTTGATTTTTCGTTAATAATGTGTTTTACTTCAATAATTTTATTTTGACCAAAATCCGAAAAAAACTGAAAAAATATTGGTTTTTGAACCTAAACCCGAACCGTTTTTTCTTTTTGAACCGAAACCGAACCTGAACTACAAATTGATTCCGCTCCAGGTCCCTGATTCTGACCAATGTGGAGGTCAGAATCGTAATATAAAGCTGTCAGTATTGTGCAATTACATTACTGCTTCTCCAGATTTTAATTTAATCATCCGTATATCTTCATACCTGATGATAAAGTTATAAAAAATGGTAGAAAAAATAATCATTTTACAGTGGTACAAATGAAAAAGTCAGATTTTTTTCTACCAAAATACTGAAAGATAACATAATTATCAGAAAAATTTCTGAGGCCAAAAGCAAGGTGGAGTGGCTTAAAATCCAATGGCTGAGGTTTAGAAAAGACTATCCCTACTAGATTCAATATAAAAATTCAAACAAAGAAGAGGTTTTTTTGAAACAGTTGACATTAGTAAAAGAAAATCAGGAATATTGAACTTCAACTTCTGTACACAAATGGTGACACAATAAATGCAGTGAAGAAGAAAGACCTCCGTCGACCAATGGAATTTATTCCTCCTGTAAACCATAAATTTTATAAGAGGATTAAAATTAGATTTTTTTCATTTTGTTGCAAAAAAATATATTTTTTGTATAATAAAGTTGGAATAATATAGCGAGTAATAATTATTTATTATAACACAGTAAACAAATACGTTAACAATGACACCAAAAAAGTTGACACCTGATGTTACAAAAACGTTAATAAATTTATATGAGCTACAGCCAGTATTATACCATGTAATTAGGTGGTACAGACATAGGTATGTTGTTCATAACTTTATAGATAACATCACCAAATTACCACAATAAATTAATGAGAAATAGTGCAATTAAATCTATAAAAAATAATTTAGAGACAATATTTAAGGACACATTTAGTTGTGAAGATATAAATAAAAAATCTGATGTGGCCAGCACACGATCTCTCGCCTTAACACTGTAATTTATGTGAAATTGGTTTTAGTTAAGGCTTTCTTAAATTATAATTTTGCAATAAATTTACAAACTTTTTGAAAATAAATTTATAGTTCTTAGTTCTTTAACTAGCTCTTTATAGATAAAAATTTAACTTTATTATTACCTTATTACATTATGTTCAGTTAATAATATTTACATTTCTTTTAAAATGGTGCCACAAACATTTCAGAAATTGGGTATACGTCTATTCATCTGTTACATTGACATATTCATTTTTGTTTTAAATTTTTTTCCTATATTGTGATTTACAAATCGTGGTAGGTAAAATGATATATCTTTGAAAAATAATTTTCCTTTATTGGTAAGAGATATAGACAAGATGTTAAATAAATATTGTAAGATATAATTTGTTCTTTGAAATGTCGTATGACAAATTGTAACTATCGCAGATTTTTTAATACTTTTTTGCAAAAAATGTTTCAAGAAAATATCATTTCCGGTTGGCAGATTTTTGACAAAATCTAATCAGCTCTTCATTAACATGTACAAATATATACTGCAAAATATTAGAATTTTATGTTCAATAGAATTTGACATAATGAATAAGAACTAAAGAGCATAGTAGGCACACATACAGACTTTCATACACACATACACACATACAAACACACACACACAGTGAAAATAGTCAAAATAGGTTCTAAAGGTGCTAAAACGTGCTTATTGACAAAAATCTCGACATCGAATTTTTTCACGATCCCTATACCTCTCTAGGCGAGAGGTAAAAATAAATAATTTACGTACACAATTCTTAGAAATAGTAAGAGATAAGAAAAGAGAGCTACCAAGTGGAAGCGGTACAGAGGACCCAAAGCATTGAGGTATTAAGGACGGAGTGTATTCCACGGCTAGTGAAGCCAGTGACCCCCCCACCATTATGCGACAATAACTGTCAAATATCATAGTCGACTTGTGATGATGACGAGTTTAACCTCATTTTAACCTGTTGCGTATTGACTGTGTTTACGTTTACCACGTTTACCTTTTACGAATTTTTACTAATTTTTATTTATCTTTGGAGTACCATATTAGTATCACTTTAGTTTCTTGTCCGTTTCCATATTATAATTTGTATTGTGAGAACCGAGGTGTGAACAGTTTTATAGAAGTTTTGGTAAGTTTATTTCTCAATTTAAATTTATTAGAATGAAAATAATCTTATTTCAATTATAGAACCATCATACAATCATAGTAATGTGCAGTATAGTAAGATGCAGAAATAGAACAAATAAAAACAGATACACAAAAGAATAAAGAAAAACAACAGTTTAGTTTTACAGGTATGAAAAATATATTTTTTATGGGTGTGTTACACATTATTTGCAAAAGTTTGGGTTCATGCTATTCAACGAAAAAATTGGAATCCCACTAAATTTTCTGCAGTGTGTTCGGAACATTGTGGGGAAAATTGTTTTGACGACTGGACGTAAAAAATAAAAAATCACATGTTTCAAAATTAAAAACAAAAATTAAATATTATAAAAGAACTCAACCGCTTTAAATTTTAAATAATTTTAATTTTCCTTCTAGTCATTCAAAAACTTTAGCAGCGATGCAATTTAATACAAATAGAAGACAATGGACAGTTGCTGAAAAAAATACTTTTTAAATGCTTTTTTATAATCCCCAGCAGCATATAAATTTTTGAGAAATTTAAAAATAGTATTACCTTCCCTCATCTTCTTCTATAAGACGCGGGATTGGTTCATCGAAATATAAACCAGAATTTAGCCAAAAATTATTTTATCAAATAAAACGTAAATTTGAAATGAAATCACAAATGGAAAAGACATATGTACTATGTTTCGATGAAATGGCGATTATGACGTCCCCAGAATATTCTAAAGACACGGATCTTATTGAAGGTTTTGGAGAATTGGGACATTTAGGACGAACTTAAAAAATTGCTAAATAATATGCTTTAGTATTATGGTGCGAGAAATTTATTCAATTATGGTTTAATTCCAAAATTAATCGTATGTGATCAGGGTACAAGCAATCAAAGTGCTATGAAAATTCTAAATATTTCCCGTGACAAACCATATTTTGAGTTCGCAAATAAAAAAAATTACGCTATATATGATGTAGGTAGGTACCGCATTTATTCAAAAGTTTTAGGAATAATTTATTTAACTGGTGATTTTATGTTTAACGGTAAACCAATTTCATTTCAAGATATTAGACAAACTTACGAAATTGATAAAAGGAACACAAAAAATAAAATGTTATTAAAATTAGCAAATGCTCACATATCTCCAAATCTCTTTCAAAAAATGAGTGTGAAATTAGCGGTTCAAATTCTAAACTAATCAGTAGCTGCGGCAATAAAAACATGTATTGCAACTAAAGAACTTACAAGTAATACAGCTGAAAATACCGCAGTTTATTTCCTAATACCGAGTCGGAATTTATTTTCACCAATGCGCTCTATCAGAAAATAATGTAGTTAAGCCCATATTATAAAAATTCATGTTTGAGATTTGCTTATGGTGTTTCTAAATACGACCACATTTCGGAGTATCGCCTTTCAGCAAACATGGATGACATTGACACTCGTGTCATAACGTCATAAGATTTTATATGTGCCTTACTTATTCAATAAGTTAAAAGTTTAAATAGTATAACCATGGTTTACGTGCTAGTGATTTGTACGTCGTCGTGCCAAATTTTAAAAAATTAAAATTTAAAAGCTCGTTTTCTTACCTGGCGCATACGCTATACATTTCAATACCGCATTATTTGAAATTCTTTCTCTGAACGCATTTATGTATAATATCAAACACTCAGTTAATATTGTCAATGTATCGCTCTGAAATAATATGTATTTCGACATTTCTTGTATGTATTTTGTTTCGTGTAAATATGACTATCGTCGCTAATTTCGTCCTTTTTAAACTCAAAAAATTACCTTACAAAGGTAAAAATAGACGAGGCAAGGTTTTTGGGCTATAAAGTTGAAAATTCAACACAAGCTAGTGAAATACTACCATTTAACGCATAAAGAAGACGTGAAATTAATTGTTGAGGCAAATTCTCACTACACTAATAACACTCAATTAATAGGCGACTGTCAAAGGAGTCTTTGATTTAAAAAAGAATGAAATTAGCGACGATAGTTTCGGTCCTCAACTAAAGCGATTTATAATGACAAAGTCTAATGCAAATTGATTGAGTCAACAAGGAAACTTTTTTATCAAACTCTACCCATCTCAAATTGCATTGAACAACAAGGAAATATTTTCTATAAAAATGTACCCATCTCAAATTGCAATAGTAAACAAAAAATCACTATATAACTCCGATACTCCAGAATTGAAGAATCACCTTAAACCTTGCCGTCCCGTCTTTTTTCTTCAGACCATGTTAAGCCGTACCGTGTTGATATATAAACTTCAACTGAAACATTCAGTTCGTGTTGAGTTGCTCATTAATTTACACTCTTAATTCGAAAATGAACCAGGTATTTTTCAGTAGATAAAAAAATTCTATTAGTTAACACTTTATGGAAGAATGCGTTCGAAACCGTATAGTTGTGAAAGAAGAAGGGGCTGACCAATCAGTTTGAATATTGTTACATGTGAGCGTTGCATGAAGTCATATCTTCATTCGACGGTTCAGACCACACATAAACTTTACTATATTGGAAGGCGCAAAATGCATGTCAGTGGAAGACATTCTTCCATAATGGACTAGTTGAATAATTTGTTATAAATTAAATTGAATTGAAGAAAATTAAAAGTTAAACAATATTTTTTTGTTACAATAATTATATTATTTGTTGTTTCCTTATATTCTTTAAAAACAAGTATAATGTAGGTACAAAAATAGCAGTAGCCGCATTGCGGACAACCGATACATAGGTTTATGCGACCAACAAATATAAAACGTGACTTATCTTACCTCGTCAGTTCGATGGCGCGAACCATGATTTGCATTTTAGTTCTTAAGATTTAAAATACGTTTAAGTTTTTAAGTTATTCTGTAAATTTGTCGAAAAGACGACATTTTTGAATGGACGACAGCCGCCGATTTGACATGGTCTGAATAAAAAAGACGGGACGGCAAGGTTTACGGTGATTCTTCAATTTATTCTGGAGTATCGGAGTTATATAGTGATTTTTTGTTTACTATTGCAATTTGAGATGGGTACATTTTTATAGAAAATATTTCCTTGTTGTTCAATGCAATTTGAGATGGGTAGAGTTTGATAAAAAAGTTTCCTTGTTGACTCAATCAATTTGCATTAGACTTTGTCATTATAAATCGCTTTAGTTGAGGACCGAAACTATCGTCGCTAATTTCATTCTTTTTTAAATCAAAGACTCCTTTGACAGTCACACATTGTGCCCATTGCACAAACACATAGACGAATACCATTTCATGTACGCGAACAAGTTGAACAAGAACTGAAGAGGCTCCAGGATCAAGACATAATAGAGGAAGTAGACGGAAGCCCTACGCCATGGGTATCACCAATTGTCGTTGTGCCAAGACCCAGTAACCCCAAGGAGGTTAGAATTTGCGTAGACATGCGTCTGCCAAACGAAGCAATAAAACGAGAGAACCACATAACACCAACCATAAACGACATAACAGTCTTAATGAATGGTGCAACAATATTTTCTAAATTAGACCTAAAAGATGGATATCATCAGCTGGAGCTCGATGAAGAATCAAGAAAAATAACAACGTTTTCTACACACGTAGGTCTTAGAAGATACAAAAGACTAATGTACGGTGTTAACGCATCCTCTGAAATATTCCAAAACACCATCAGACAGGTCCTCACGGGTATAAAAAATTGCATCAACATAAGCGACGACATAATTATATTCGGAAAAAACGAAGACGAACACAACAAAACGCTCAATGAAGTTTTAGATCGACTTGAAGAGAAAGGCCTTACATTAAACCAAAGAAAATGCTCTTTCAACCAAAAATCTGTAAATTTCTTCGGCTTCATACTGTCCAAAGAAGGCATTAGACCAGACCCGAACAAAATATCAGCGTTCGCGTCATTATCACCACCAACACAAGTTTCAGAAGTAAGAAGTTTACTAGGGATGATTAACTTCAGCGGAAAATTCATTCCGAGGTTAGCACAAATTACAGAACCACTACGAGCATTAACACACAAAAATTCAAAATTTGTCTGGAATGAAACCCCATCAAAAATCTCTAGACTGTCTAAAACAAGCTCTTCAAATAACCACCAGCCTGAGTTACTTCAACCCAGCCGAAAACACTCATCTTTTCGTAGATGCAAGCCCAACAGGATTGGCAGCTCTTCTTGCACAGAAACCAACCAACGGAGATTTCAGAACCATAGCGTACGCCAGCAAGGCTCTAACTGACGTAGAGAAACGATATCCACATCTAGACCGAGAAATGCTTGCAATTACATGGGGTGTCAAACACTTTCACTTATTCCTTTTTGGTAGTCAGTTCACTATACATTCCGATTCAAAACCTTTGACTTGCATCCTAAAAAATAAAAGATCCTTACCATCAGCACGATTAGAACGCCTAAACCTACCTTTACAACAATATGAGTTCAATATTGTACATCACGATGGAAAAACCAACCCAGCTGATTATTTTTCTAGACATCACCCTCCACCAGATTCAATTCAAAAAAGCGAAATCGAAGAATACGTAAGATATATCACATCCAATGTGAAACCAAAAGCGATTCCACTTCAAGAATTGATTTCCGAAACCCAGTCTGATCCTCATCTTCAACAACTTAAAGAAGCAATTCATTCAACAAGTGATAAGCCTTGGAAGTCCGAAAACTTAAACCAGTATCGAAACATGAAACACGAACTAACAATAACCGATGAAGGACTTATACTAAGAGGCACTAGGCTTATAATACCGAAAAGCTTACAGCAACGAGTGGTCGATTTAGCTCATCTTGGACACATGGGAATAACGAAAACCAAAAGTTTAATTCGTGAAAAAGTATGGTTCAGCGGAATTGATCGCTTAACCGATTTTGCTGGTCCGTATCCTGACGGACGATATGCTGTAATTATACTTGACGAATACTCAAGATACCCAATAGTAGAAACGGTTACATCGCTAGAAGCAAACGTTATCATAAAAGTTCTACACAAAGTATATAGTCAATTCGGTGTGCCAAGAAAATTGAAATCGGACCGAGGACCACCTTTCAACAGTTCTGCTTTCAAAGATTTTTCAAATTTCTTTGGGTTTAAACACCATCCTGTTACACCTCTATGGCCAGAAGCAAACGGTGCAGCAGAGAGATTTGTGAAAACAATTAAGAAAGCCATTCAAGCAGCTGTTGTTGATCATAAGCACTGGCCCGATGAGATTCAACATTTCCTAAGAAATTACAGAGCCACTCCTCACTCCACAACGCATGTAAGTCCATTTCAATTATTATTTAATCGACCTATGCCATCTATGTTACCAGAGATCCCTACATTTTATAATTTGGATAATGAAACCATGCGAAACCAAGATGCTTCTCAAAAAAAGAGGCAGAGTGAATATGCAAACAAGAGACGTCACACCTGTCCACATGATTTTCAAATAGGAGAAATGGTGCTGTGTAAATCAAAGCCTGGCAACAAATTCACACCTATATACGATCCAAAACCTTTTCGCGTCGAGAAGATCAGAGGGTCGCAGATCACCATCTCCAGAGACACAAAGACGCTGATTCGAAACTCATCTTTCCTAAAAAAGATAATTGGCTTCAACAGCATAGTTGATCGGACGATTCCAACGTGGTGGAAGTCATCTGTCTGTGACCAGCCTCTTGATGAAGTACCACGACCCGGTGCACCACCGCCTGAAGCATTTCCACCAGACCCGGCACTACAACAACGTGTGATCCCACCTGGATCACCACCTCCAGCTACATCTCCAAACCGGTATCCAGTTAGGACCACTAGAGGAACCAAGCCTAGAAGATACCAATAAACTCTTTTTTTATTTAGTTTTAATCTAACAATTTAATGTAAAATCATTTTCTTTTTTCGTAGGGAAAAATGTAGTATTAAAATAATCCCGCAAAAACCTAGTAACTTTTACTCTATACGAACGCTAGCACGCTAGGGATATTTGGTACACTCAGGTTAGATATAGTTCTAGTTTTAAGGTTAATGATGATATGTCACATGTTGTAAAAGAAGTACATTGAAAATATATTTAGTTTGTTTATTTAAAAGACTGTGTTTATTTAATGCATGACCAGCATATTACAGATAGTTTCGGTCATAACTAGTTGAGGACCAAAACCATCGTCGCTAATTTTATAATTTATACCTAACGATTTGTATGAAATTTCAAGTGCAGAATTCTCTTCACCTTCATGTTTAGTATCTGTCAGATTGACATAAGAACAGCACAGCGTTGCCGTAGTTTACCACTGGTATTTGACCGAATGATATCTTATAAAGTAAACAAGTTTTACATAATAAAAATTAATAATATTCTTAATTAATTGATTTTAATCTCATTTTATTAGATAAAAATGCGAATAGACTGCGTTTACATACAATAAAAATGTTTATTATTATTTTTTATAAGTTGGAACCCTGATATCAAATGCATTGCGAGCATAGGAGATTCCCCTAACCCCTCACCACCCGAGTGTACCTCCTTAATTGCAATTTTCTGAATATTTGTTACTGCAGCAGCAGCTATTGCAAGTAATAAACGCCTTCTTCTATCACTATTCATTTTTACATCTACAAAAATACTTAACTATGCTCAGCTCATAGAATAATTATTTTCTCTGTTTCGGAACTAGAATGAGTTCATACCAGTTCTAATTTTGATGCTGGTATGAGCTTCATTACCTACGATTTTTGGTGAAATTTTGTTATCAGCGACTGGTAGCACTGCATTAAATAAACAAAATATCTAGGCAACGGGCAACGAACAATTTTGACAAAACGGGATTCACTTTTGACGTTAATTTTATTAATTTGAATCAAATGAAACATACAAACTGAACTAATATTTATATTTCATACAAAGATAAACTAAATAATATAAATATAATATTAATCTTGTTTTGTACTACAGCCGGTCTTAAAATTAATATAATTTTTGATCAAATTAATCCATTCTTCATTCGTTTGCAAATCATCTTGGACCATTCGTTTGAGTTTTTGATATTGTTACAAAAATTGAATTAATTTTGTACTCAATTTCATCTATTAATATTATATTAGTGAATTCATCCCTTCTGCACACGCCGGAATAACCTATTATTGGCAGAACCTAAAAATATTGTTCTAAAATTATAATTTAAATATCTTATATACTAAAAGGCTTAAAGTTGTTGATTTTTTCGTCAAACTAGCAACGCATTTAGAACTGCACAACGTTATGAACGAATTATCCGATTTTTATGATTTTTTTACGAGGTGATAAAGGGTGTCGAGACGCAAAAACCTTTGTATAGTTCAATTGTTTTTGATTTTCTTTTGTTGGAGAAAAATGCCAAAAACTGACTTTTTGATTTTCGTTAATAACAAATGAATGGTTTAATCTATCGATTTAAAAATTGGTATACATAGTAAGGAATTAATAGGGAGTCCATGCGACCACGTCTCAATGTTCCAAATAGAATAGTTTTTTAGTTATTAATTAAAAACTGAAATTTCATCAGTGCATCAGAGCTTTGAATGCTCAAATGTTCAACAACTGACTGTTGAATAGAAAACAATGCTACAATGTGTCAAATTGACGTTTTCAATTCGAGATTTCAAATGCACTTTTCTTAATTAATATAATTAATAGAAGAAATTTGTTAATTATATTGAGTTATAATAGAAGGAGCGTAAATATTTTTATTATTTTCGTCAATTTTAGCACTACTTTAAAAAAAATTATTTTATTTTGACAGTCATTACAAAGTACAGTCACAGAAAAAGACGTCAGAAGGTTTAGTACACTCAGGGTAAAAATTGTTAACATATTTGGGAAAAACAATGCTATCTTCTGTCAAACTGACGTTTACAGTTTACAATAATTCGATATTTCAGATGCATGTATCTTAAGTCTTAAGTTATATTAGTAATAAAAGCAATTTGTAAATTATATTAAGTAATTATCGAAAGAACTATTTTTTGTATTTTTATCAATATTACTATTTTTTTTAAATATTTATTTTATTTTGACAGTCGTATCAGGTACAGTCCCACAAAAGAAGTGAGCACTAACTTTATAAAATTGTTGAAAATGACGACCAACAATAATTGACATTTGTTTTTATTAAAAAATCATATTGAGTTTGATATCAAATTTAGGGGCTGGATAAGGGCTACCTAATTAATAAAATTATTTAAAATGGTGGCCGACGATTGTCATTTATTTTTTTAAAAACAATATATAATTATATCAAGTTAGATATCAAATAAAGGGCTAAAAATGGGCTACCTAATTAATAAAATAATTTAAATCGGCCAGGTGAGCACTACTTTATAAAATTGTTGAAAATGGCGACCAAGGATTGTCATTTGTTTTTAAGAAAAAATCATATCGAGTTTGATATCAAATTCAAGGGCTGGATAAGGGCTACCTAATTAATAAAATTATTTAAAATGGTGGCCGACGTTTGTCATTTTTTTTTTAAACAATATAGAATTATGTCAAGTTTGATATCAAATTAACGGGTTGAAAATTTGCTACCTAATTAATAAAATAATATAAATCGATCAAGTGAGCACTACTTTATAAAATTGTTGAAAATGGCGACCAACGATTGTCAATTGTTTCTATAAAAAAATCATATCGAGTTTGATATCAAATTCAAGGTATGGTTAAGGGCTACCTAATTATTAAAATTATTTAAAATGGTGGCCGACGATTGTCATTTATTTTTATTAAAAACAATATAGAATTATATCGGTTTGATATCAAATTAAAGTGCTGGCCATTGGCTACCTAATTAATAAAATAATTTAAATCGGTCAAGTGAGCACTACTTTATAAAATTGTTGAAAATGGCGACCGATTGTCATTTGTTTTTATCAAAAAATTATTAAATCAAATTGAATTTGATTAAAAATTAAAGGGTTTAAATTAAAGGGTTAAAAAATAAAGCAACCTTACTAATAAAATTATTTAAAATGGTGGCAGACGATTAACAATAACAATTGTTTTCATTTAAAAAAAAAACAATTCGAGTTTGATGTCAAATTAAAGAGCTAGATGAGGGCTAATTAATAAAATTATTTAATATGGTGGCCGACTATTGTCTTTTGTTTTTAAAAAAATATGTTAGAATCATACCTATTGAGTATGATATCAAATTAAATATCTTGATAAAAGAGCTAATACAAGATTGTTCAAAATGGAGACCGCCGATCGTCATTTGTTTATATCTTAAAATTGTTAAAATCATATTGATTTTAATATCAAAGTAAAGGTCTTGATCTTGCTGATGAGGAGTGATATACACAATAAGTGATAAATATGATAGTGGGTGATTAGCTTCTGTTTTTTTTCTTTCAAAATAGTAAAATCAATTCAAGTTTGATATATCAAATTAAAGGTTTTGATAAGGTACTTACAATATTCAAGATGACATTCGACAATAGTCTTTTGTTTTTAGTTGGATAACCAGGATACCTATTTATTTTTAATGCCTTTACTAAAATTTATATTGAAGAAGGCGGAAGATGAATAATTTGAAACTGTAATTAAATAATTTTTTTCGGTAGAGTCTAAATGTTAAAATCGTTATAATTGAGGCACGAAGTGCCGAATCCTTCCATATTCAGAGTCTGCGGAGTTTGAGCCCGCGAAGCGGGCGAATCCCCCTTGTCGCGCGGTAGCACGACCTAGCTGAAGGCTGAAGGCCCGCGTATTATTATTATTAGAAGAAGAATCGAAAACAATTATTAACTAATCTAACTAAAATAGACAAAAAAAACTAACAAAATCAGCAAACCTCCTTGCTTTAATGGACTTTTTAACGAACAGATTAAATCAGGATGTGTTGGAAAATTTATTTTCCATTTATAGACAAAAAGGTGGGTACAACAAAAACCCAACAGCCAGATTATTTAGAACACTGTTCCGGTCTAATTCTATAAATTCATTGATGAAACCAGCACAGAAAACATATCGTGAACCTGACACAGACATATTTGGAAATACAAATATATCAATGCCTCAAGAATCCACATCTCTAGAAACAGAATTTGAAGAAAGTTTTGAGGCTCTTCGATTATATTAGAATCATCTAGTTCTTCATCCTCATCTTCTACCACAAGTCGTTCACACGTAATTACATCGGAAGAATGTTCAGTTGTTTATTTTACTGGTTATCTAGCTTTCAAATGTTTAAAGGAATTTAATTGTGATAAATGTGAAGAAACATTAATAACTCAGTCATTATTAGACAATAAAACTGAACTTTTCTCATTATTCAAAACCTATGGGAATGTATCAGATCAAGATTCAGAGAGTGGATTAACAGCTCCTAACGACGACTTAACAAATATAGCAAATTTTCGAAAAATTTAATTTTAGAAACAATTTAAGGTTCAAATTAAAAGAAAAGATTAAACAAAACAAGAAAATATCAAACTGGATCAATAAAAAGTTCATAGATTATTTACCATAGAAAAATTATTAGTACCTATGTAAAATACACAAATCAGCTAAATTGTTATGTCAGAAAAGAACAATTAAGAAATTTGATAATTATGTTTATACGCAAACAAAAAATATTTCCTATTTGTGTAATATTATTATAATAATAATTATTATAATAATTTAATAAAGTACCTATATAATACAGCCACATGGCTTCAAGTTTAGTTTTATTTAAAAATTTAACAATTCACGCTGAATTATAATAATTCACACAATCTAGCTTCTAAAAACAATAGTGCTGCAAAATAATTCATTACCTTTTAGCAAAATCATTCTTGAACGCTCAACCACGCTGGTACCGCGTTTGCGAGGTGGCAAAAATGCGTGTTCCCTAACAGTGCCCACAATACTTTACAAATGTTAACCTGCGCATGTTCAAAAGATACTTCGAAAGTGAGAAAATCTAATGAATCAGTTGCAATAACTGATTTAGCTTTCCAACTGAAATATTTGCAAAACTGCAAATGTCGGTAACCACACCGTCGACTTCACCTTAATGTCACCCAGGACGAGTACTATACTATCACGGTCTACGTCCAATCGATCAGTGCCAGGTCAGTCCTCCACATTCATATAAATTAATTTTATCTAAACTGCATTTATTTACAAATTTTAGAAAATGTGAAAATGGATATTTTACTTGCCAATATTTTGAAAATTAAAAACACTGTGTCAAGAATCGAACAAAAAGTATTTTCTTCGGATGTTTATACCAACGATATACCAGTCGAATACGACCATATTCAAAATTTACCATTACAATGAATAGAAGAAGCCTGTGCTCAACTGGTGCGTTTTATTAACTTTTTCATTGATTTATGATTAATTGGTAACAAATATTAATTTTAATTGGGGGCACTAATATTAAAAATAATGTTCAACGTGTATTAATAAAATTATTTACCAATCAAGTTCTCTTACAGGAGCAAAAAATAATTTTCCACTGCGTAACCTTAGAATTTTAACTGTTATGAAAGGTAAGTTTGTAAATTTCACTTTACCATTTTAATTATATTGTATAACTAAATATTCATCATATTACAGAAGCTGGTCAATAAAATTTCCCAAAAATGAAAGACATAGAGTTTGAGGAGACGCTCCGTGCATAGTTTAGGCACGCGTCTCAACGTTACTTAAGGGAATTGAATAGGAAAAATAAATGTTATAAGGTTAAAGTATCATTTTGTTGTAAATAAGGTAACTTTTATTTATTTTTGGTATTTTAATATACTGGATATCTAAGGAAAAGTTCCTATGGAACTAAAAAGCATACTTTTTGCCGTTATCAAAATTAAGATGCTACATTTTTATAGTGTTTTATTTGTATAACTAAATTAATAATCTTATAAATGGACAACGCCGAGACAGCCCGAGACAGCCTTATAACTTTATGTATAAGTATTATATTTTTCATAATTAAATTTATTTATGAATAAAATTATATTATTTCGTAATATGAGTTTTTTTTTTAAGTTTTTGAACAAAACATAATACAGTGCAATATTACAACATATAGATGTTACACACTAACGTAGTAAATCGAAGTAATCCAAACCACTTAACCATCCTCATGAGGTAGGTAAAGCCGCGTTAATATATCTATCTCTGTCGCACATAACTGGGTGTTTGTGTTTTGAAGGCTGATCAGATTCACTGAAGTAAAGTTTTTATTATTTGATAAACAAAAACATGGAAGCTTCGTTTTTTATAAATGGCATTTTAGTCAAATTTACTGGTGATAGTGAGATAGTTACTCGTAGAGTATTGGAAGGAAAATTTAAGTTTGAAATTGTAGGTTAATGTAATTATTTTAAAATAATTTCAATTTCAGATGACAACTATGCCTTAGAATATATACAGGGAGCAATAAATAAGGACGAATTATTATTAAAATATGGAATTATAGAAAAGGATGCATCTGAATTAAACATAGATCGTGCAGCTGATGTAGTTGCAGATGATGCTAATTCAGGTAAGTTAAATGTAAATGCTATAGTAAATCTTTACTATAAAATAATTAGGTATTCTTAATTTATAAATTCAGGAGAAATTTGGTCGAAAAGAGGGAAAGTTGATCGTCTGCCAAATATACACGACAATTTCAGGACAAAAGATCAGTCAAATTAAATATTTGGACAGACATAACCAATGGTATGAAAAAGGCAGGCTATTTTGTTGGAGATTGGGAATTGGGAGCCCAAAAATGTCGACAAAAATTTCAAAATTTAACAAAAAATTATATATTATTCGTAAGGCATGTAAATAGCACCGGTAAAGAAAGAAAGGAACCACCTGAACATTATGAATTGCTACACGCAATTCTTGGTGACAAAGATAAAATCAATCTTTAAAATATACAGGTTTCACTGAATAACAACAAAGAAAATGAACAAAATACATTTACCACAGAAGCCGGTACAAGCCGTTCACTTAATGATACTGATATAATTGATATACATGAACCAATTATTATAATAAATAATACAGAAATGGAAGGAGACGCCCACAATACATTAGAAAATAAAAGAATGAAAGAGAAACAATTGAAAATAGATTTACAACAGTTAAATCATCTGTAAAACCTGCTAAACAAGATGTAGTACATGTAATACAATCCCTACACAAAGAAAATTTGGAACAGCAAAATCAGCAATTTCTTTCCCTTCAAGCACTAATAGAAAATCAGAATAAACTTCTATCTGAACAAAATAAACAGAGAGATAGACTGATTGACGCATTTGTAGAAATGACGAAGAAAACCAAAAAACGAAAACATGATTCCAACTATAATAAAAGTACAACGTATGTCAAGTCGAATTATAATAGTACAAATCTGCACAAAATGTGATATTATTTTTTAAGTATTATAATGAACTTGGCATATAATTATGTTAAATACATCTTAATGATGTTCTCAAAATTACTATGTGACGTATCAGAGATGTTGTGACTATTAACATCTATATAACATTACGACTGACGTAGGACATTAGCAATCTATGTGATGTTCCTGGGAAGTTCAGGGGATCAAAATTCGTATGTTACTTTTGAGACTTACACGTCTATGTGACATCTATGTTACGTAATTTTTGCTTTTTGCTGCATAGGATATTATTTTACTTCAACTGTATACCTAATATTACTTATGTAGGTCTTCCCCTAAATTCCTATCACTCCTCAGCAAAGAGCGACTTTCTGTTAAGTCTTCCAGATCAGCTCCTGCGGAAATGAAGTGTGTCTTTATCCTGTAAGTACTGCTATTTTTATAAACCATTTGCTTACGCATACTTGCATCACGCATCTTAGTTGGGTCAACCCTCAACAACAACAACAACAAGTGATGTAAACATCCACTAAGAAGAGATTATTGATTTGCTAAAATCGTAATTATCACAAATATTTAATTCAATAATAAGTAACTAAAACAAAATCCTAATGAGACTCTAATTGCCGTTTATAGTAACATCAATAATATCTTAAACTTAATTATCTCTTAATAGTTTTAACTGAATATTTTACAGATGATGCTCTTCGAATTTTGTTTCGAGGGTAAAAAGAACCATTGGCCAACTAATGCGCGTTAAAAATCCAGACAGTCTTTTTAGGCCCTTAATATGTTAACTAATGATTTTCAATTTTTTAACAAACAAAACCTAGTATACCTATCTACACAAAATCAATCATCGAAATTATCTGTTAAATTCAATCTCCAGCATAACCTACTATAAAAAAATTATATTTTTTATAAATTTCTAGATGTTGGTCATTCTTACTTATATTCTGATCGCTTTTTCTACAGAATTCAACACCGATTACTAGATTATCAGAACATCTTTACACCTGAACAATACAGGACAATAACAAAGGAACTCAGCAATAAGGAGACTGTGGTTACTGATATGGAGCATGATTTCTGCGCAATGTCAGAGATACCCTATTCTCTTTATTTGATAAACAGAAAAACATATAAGTATCCAAAATGAAAAAGTAAATTCATATAAACAAATGCTTATATGAGAATGGAACAATATAATGAAAAATTCGTAACGCTTGTTTGGAAACATTAATGCCGATTGCATAAACGTTGCCTAACGCTACCGGCGCACATAATGGGGGTTTCAATTCAATTCAATTTATTGCTTTTATAATATTACATTTCATTTTTGTTTATATAATTTAATGTTATTGTGTACGCAATAGGGAATTGTTTCCCTTTTTTGCGTAGTATCATTGCAGTTTAATTTATACAAAAATAAATAATAATTATATAATAATACATAGTCAATTATTTTCTCAAGCACAGTGGCGTGCTCTCAAGTGTGTCTATGATCTCTTGGGGTGGGTTTGTTACTTTCTGTAGCAGCATCGCGGGTGGATGCGGTAGTTTCTTCCTTGGTTTGCGTGTGACGGGTGCAGCGGGTTTTAGGAGGACATCTCTTGTGCATCTGGCTTCTGTGACGGCTCGAGTAGCGTAGTTGCCCTGCAGTTGATGCAGGCGTGCTGGCAGTTCCGGGATGTTGGCCATGGGGCACACGTCCTGCGACGGGTGAAAGCGTGGGAGCCCCAGGATGCGTCTGAGGACTCGACGCTCTGTGGCAGCCAGTGGATTAATTAGAGAGGGCCGCACGGCCGCGAATAGGACTGCCCTGTAGTCCGCCACTGGTCTAACAAAGGTTTTATACGTATGCAGGAGGGTTTGTGTGCTGCAGCCTTTGTTCTTGGACCGCAGTGCGCTGATGAGGCGACACCGGCTTCTGTAGGTAGCCTGGATTTGTATTACGGCCTCTCTCCAGTTGAGTGTGGGTGTGACACGTGGAGAAGGCCTGAGTACTGAGTCCCACAGCTGGACGGAGGGTGGTGGCCCCGCACGCCTTGACAGGTGGCAGTGTCTGAAAGAAATCAGAGCAGATTTTGCTGGGTTAATGGCGAGCCTCCATCTTCTCATCCACGTTTCAAGGGTTGAAGTGAAACGTTGTAGCCGCCTTGATGCCTCTTGAGACGAGCGTCCTGTAGCGATGATGGCGGTGTCGTCTGCGAATTGAATTAGTTTCACTTTGCTCTCTTGAGGCTGCGGTATGGATGCGCAGAACATTGCGAATAGGAGCGGTGAGAGCACCGACCCTTGCGGCGCTCCAGCTTGTGGCGTGAAGGTACGTGAATGCTCGCTGCCGACGCGAACGTATGCTGAACGGTTTGTTATGTATTCCGCTATTATTCTCACGACGTTAATCGGAACATTCATGATTAGAAGACAGTAGAGCAAGCCGAGATGCCAGACACTATCAAAGGCACGACTGATGTCCAGAAATAGTCCTACGGCGACCTGTCCGCTATTTAAGGCCTCTGTAACGGTAGTTGAGACTTGGAGGATGCAGTCTTGCGTTGATCTACGAGCTCTAAATCCATACTGGGTGTCCGGTAACACACTATTCATTTCGCAAAATTCATTCAATCTTTCGTGGATGATTCTGTCAAATGTTTTTCCCAGGACATATCAACAAGGATATCGGGCGATAGGAAGCTGGATCTGATGGATTCTTTCCTTGTTTGTGAATCATCACAATCTCTGAAGTTTTCCATGCAGTTGGGTAATATCCAAGTTGAAGGCAGGAGTTGAAGATACAGGAAAGATACTTAAAAGCCGTTATTGGTAGGTTTTTAAGCACTTTTGCCGTAATTCCGTCATTCCCAGGAGCTTTGTTCTTGTGTATTTTAATGAAAGTGTGTACCATCTCCGGTGTTACATTAGCTTTTCCTAGTTCTTCAGGGTCGTCATTAGGCTCTTGGTGGTCATCTGTGTGTCTTAGTGCATGCAAGTCGGCTCTGTTACGTATAAATTCTTCCACATGGCGTCTAAAATCGTCGTTGAATAGTGGATCTTCTGGTGTTGTGAAGGTTTCTTCCAGCGTGTTGGCAAATGTCTCAGCTTTAGCGTTGTCGGCTGCTATCACGACGTCATCCACGACAAGCTGATGGTTTGCTTTTTTCTTCTGGCCCGTAAAAATCTTAAATTTGTTCCAGTACTCTCTGCTGTTCCTGTGATCAAGCTTGGCGCATGCGTCTGTCCATTTTTTGTCTTTAAAACGTGCTAGATCGCGCCGTATTCGCGCATTATATTGATTCCATGCTCTTTTAATTTGTGGATCGCGAGTACGACAATATTCTCTATGCAGTTCTGTTTTATAGCGTATCATGTGCATAATATATCTCGGAATTGGTTGCCGCTGCATATTTATGATTTTATTCGGCACGGCTGCGTCAATGGCTTCATTAATTACGGTAGTGACGTAATTTATGGCGTCATCAACTTCTTCCGGCGTTTTCCATCGCTCATTTTCTCCAGGAAGTGAGGATGAGATGTGAGTTTCAAATTCCTGCCAGTTCGCTTTGTTCCAGTCACGGATCATCTTGTGTGTGGGTTGAGTGGTGTTTTGTTGCAGAAAAAGTGCACTGACTAGTACCGGTAGATGGTCACTAGTCACACATGTTCCTATTGTTGCTGAGCTGCTGATCTCAGCCGCTAGGTCTTCTGTATACACAATATGATCCGGAATTGACGCACCCTGGTGACTGATTAGAGTGTACTGAGAGCAGTCGACACGAAAAACTGGCTCGTTGTTGAGGAATCGATGGAATGCACGCCCTTTTACATTGTCTGCGTGGTCGCCAAAAGCGATATGGCTCGCATTAAAATCGCCCATGATGATGGTTTTTTCATTATTCGCGAGTTGTAGAAATACATCTGTTGGAAAATCGTCTTGTGGCGGAATGTAGAGACAAATAATGTTAATTTTTCCAGAGCTAGTGTGTAATCTTGCTGCACATAGATGTAAGTTGTCCGCATTAGGTACGCAGATTTCCTCTGAGGGAATTGACTGCCTAATGGCAAGTGCTACGCCCTCTGATGCACCGTTACTGCGCTTGCTGTACGTTTTCATCCCTTTTAGTTCTACTGAGTCGCATTTTGTTTCTGTTATGGCCAGTACATATACAGAGTCCGTGCGTATGAGGTTCTCAATGAGGGTTTTCTTGCGTCTGAAGCCGCGGACGTTAATAGTTCCTATATTAGTACTGGCCATGACGAGGTGTTGACATAGCGGATGCTGATACTTCAGCATAATTTAGCTGACTGCAGGTTACGTGAATGACGTTACTTGTGTAGGATATGCGTAGTTTAGTTTGAAGAAATTGAGCTGCTAGCGGTATCAAGATGCGTTGAATGCGTTGGCGATCATTAGGAAAGGCGTTCAGAAATTCTGTGGTGATAAACCGCAAAAGATTATGCGATTCTTTGTTGGTTTCCTCTTCAACAACGTCGATGCATTTGAGCGGTGCAGTCATTACTATATTGACTGGCTCAGAGGGTCGCTTGGGGCACTTGTAGCTCAGAGCTGAGTGACTCTCTTTACAAAAATGGCATTTAGTCTCTCCTTTGAAGTCACATTTCGATGTGAGATGTGGGCCATCACAGTTCCCGCACGAGGGTTTGTTTTGGCAAGGAGAAGTCGTGGGATGAAATTGCAGGCATTTGAAACATTGTAAGGGTTGAGGAGGGGTAGGGTGGGAAAGTTCAACGTAGTGATGTCGGTGGAAAATAATCAGCCCGTGCTCGAGTAGCTGATCGAGCGTCGCCTTGTCACTGGTTATTACGCGCACGAAATGCGTAAACTCGTTGGTTAAGCGGCTTTTAATTCTCCAGATCTTGTAGAAATTGAGTTGTGCTTGTTTTAAATGTTCTTCGATGTCTTCAGTTGTAATGTTCTTGTGTACTCCACGAATAACACACGAGAACTTGGGTGCAGCTCTTGGTGCATATTGCGGCTTGTTTTTACTGTCCATAAGGACGACTTGGACGGTAGGTTCGCTGGTTAAATCGCGGAGTGCTCGGAGTTTCACAGCTACATTTGGATCAAAGCTGCGCACGAGTAATATTCCATTTCTTAAAAAGTTGATGTTATAAATTCGTAGATCTCTCACTTTATCTAAGAAAGGAGAGATAGTTTTTATTGTTCTCAGATGAGAAGGCAGGTTAGAGACATTTGCAGTGAATAAAAGATTTTTTACACCTTCGCTGCACGTGGAGCGAAAGGAGTCTGAAAGGTTTGTTGCGCTGAGGCTGTCTTCTTTTCTTCCGTGAAGGCATAACTTCCGTAAACCCGTCGCCCTGTTGCATGATGCGTTGTTCTTGTCACACGTTAAAAATTTTACGGTATAAACCGAGTCGAAAAATAATAAAAGAATAAATAAGTGAACAACACAATAACTGCACACTTAAAATCCCTGACTGGTACACTGACTGGTACTCTGTTGCCGACAATATGGCCGCTGAAATATATGCTCTCACTCGATGATCCTGACTGTTTCCAAGTCTACAGCTTTTATATAAATACTTATAGAGCACGGTCATGTGACGTCATCAAAATTCAGCTAGTCTGATAACTGTCAAAGTCAAGACGTGCTCATCTCACATTAAAGTGCTATTATCTTTGCAAATATAAGATATATTGTGACAAACGCATATCAGTTTAGTGCCTAAGATAGGAAAGTGTTATTATAAGTATTAATTTTTGCCCGGAAAGTGTGTAATTCGTTTTATTCGTTAAAAAAGTGATTTGACAGTTGTGGTGCGAACGAATTAAATAGCTGTTTTCTAGTGTTTAGATGTTAAATAAGCAGTGCAAAAGTGTTTAGAAATAATTTTATAAGTTTACTTTACATTGTGAAGCAAAATAGTTGTTCCAATCGCAAATAGATTTGACTTTATTGCCATTTGAAATTAAAAAGTTAGGTTAACAGTCTTTGTGAGCAACTATTTTGAACATAATTCATATTTATCGTTGTAATAGTTATAATTTTTAGTTGATTTGTAATATTTTAATACTATTTGTTTATAAATTATTATAATTATCACGTATTGTAATCATGTCGTTTGATATTGGGTTAGTCTCTGAAGATGATTTGATCTCAATAATGTGTTCTTTTGCAAATAAGTTTACAGCCCGGGATGATCAAATACCAAGCTTTATGGTCAAAGATGCGAGATTTACTCTCGCCAAACCTCTTGCAGTCATTATGAATATAGCAATTAAAACCGCTACATATCCCCTAAAATGGAAGAGGACAAGAATCACACCTGTTTACAAAAAAGATGATAAATCACATATCAAAAATTATCGCCCAATATCAATACTAAACAACTTTGGTAAACTTTTCGAGATAATAATTTATCGATCCATCTTCAATAACACTCGATCTCTAATTTCTCCACATCAGCATGGTTTTATGAGAGGAAGATCGACTACAACCAATCTTGCATCTTTTTCTCAGTTCGTCTCCGAAGTCATAGATGATCGTGGTCAAGTGGATGTTATCTACACCGATTTTTCTCGTGCGTTTGATTCTATAAATCATAAGTGCTTACTAAACAAAATTAGTAACTTTGGTGCCTCTCCTTCTCTCATAAATATATTAACTTCTTATCTGGATGATCGCATATGTTATGTTTACTATAATGGTTTTGCGTCTTCCGAATTTATTGCTACATCGGGAGTGCCACAAGCTTCAAACTTGGGCCCCCTTTTGTTTCTATTGTTTATTAATGACCTTTTTCAATCCTTCACCTGTCGTACACTTGCATATGCTGATGACATTAAACTATACCTACGCATTTCTACAATATCTGATGCTCAACTACTACAGTCTAATATTGATATTTTAACTCAATGGTGTGGAATTAATAAGCTATCTCTTAATGTTGGCAAATGTTGTTCTGTTTCGTATACACGTCGGATAAACCAATTAGAGTTTGTATATAATATCGCTGGAGTGTCACTTGAACAGAAAACAACTTTTAAGGATCTTGGAATCACATTTTGCTCTAATTTTATGTTTTTTGAACACACAAACAACGTATGCACTTCTGCTAATAGAACTCTGGGTTTTTTAATGCGCATATCTAAAATGTTCACCGATGTCACTGTTCTAAAATCGTTATATTTTTCCTTCGTATTGAGTAAACTAGAATATGGAATTTTAATATGGTATCCCTTTTACTCATACCAGAATTTAGCCCTTGAGCGTATTCAACGTAGGTTTTATAAATTTCTCTCTTACAAACAGAGGTATTGACCAGGATTACCTCCTTCAACGTCATTCCCTAACCCCGTTGTCGTCTAGAAGAGAGATGTGTAGCGCTAAATTTCTTTGGATGCTTCTACATAACAAAATTGACGTACCCTACTTACTTTCATGTATACCATTCTATGTACCTAGATTAGCATCCAGGTATCCCGGGACATTTAATTTGCCACCAGCTCGCACTGATGTCCTACTGAGGTCGCCAATCTACATTATGTGTCGTAATGCAGAATCACACTATGAAGATATTTTCATGTCCTAATTTAATACAATATAATTTAATTAATGTTCTTTCATTTATTTCACTAAATGTATAAATATATAATATTCATATTTTCTTTTGTATTAAGCCCTGTAACTGGTTTTCTGTTGGGCAATAAATCATTATTATTATTATGTCTGCGTACATGAATTCATTAAGTGGTGAAGTGAAGTCACGTTATGAGGAAAAATTTGCTTTAATCGGCAATGTTGATCCTTATAATTGTGATGATGTAGGTTTCACCCGGGATATGTCACAGTTTCCTGATTTAACATATATTGATATTGTTAATTATCTTGTGTTTCAGAAAAGTGCGTTCACTCAAGAGGATTTCAGTTGCTATAAAGGTTTAGATTCCTATCGTTTCTTCAAATGTGGATGGGTTCGAGATCTTCTTGCAAAAAGCTTCGGTGAAAATGTTTTGGTATGCGGAAAAGTTTTACACTCACAGCGGTTGCGAGAAAACCCTTTAAAGCCTTGGTTTGTTGCGAAGAAAAGTGGTTCAGTTTTGTGTGCACACTGTGATTGCCTCGCTGGATTAGCTGAAACTTGTACACATGTTGCTGCAATTATGTTTGCTGTTGATCAGGCCGTTCGTGATTTTGAGCCCCAATCAGTAACGGAGAAGAGTTCAGTTTGGTTAGCACCACGAAGTAGCGCAGGCAAAATGTCTTCTTGGGAAGACACACTATCGTCTTTAGATACCGACTCTGATGCTCCTACTACTAGCACTGTTCATATACCTGCCTTAACGGACGAAGTATTGAGTGATCTTTTAAATTTCTCAATCGAGTCAGGTAAAAATATAAATTATATAAATTAATGTTGAAATAAATAAATTATAGGTATTATGAATTCAGTGATGACTACATGCAAACCGTATTGCAATCAAATATTTCAAGAACGTCAAGATCGTGTTCAACGTACGCTTGGTTTTATGTATAAAGAAGAAAACTTGCTTAAATCTCTTGAAGATCTAAGAGCATTGGCAAATGACATTCGTTTTGTACTTTCCCAAGAAGATTGTGACAATATTGAATTAACAACTCGAGCACAATCTAAAAGCCAGGATTGGATGAATCACAGGATTGGTCTCGTAACTGCATCTAGGTTTAAAGTGTATGTAAAACAAGTACTGAAAAACCGGCACTTAGTCTTATCAAAATTATTTGTTATCCTATGGACTGTAAATTTTATTCAAAGGCAACAGAATATAGTTGCAAACATGAAAAAGTGGCATTAGATATATAAATTATGAATATCAAAACGCTGCAGTTGTGATATCTGACTCCACAAACAACGTCATTTCCTTATCATGTAGAAAAACGTATAAGTAAGTGTTAGAACACATGTAACAGAGCCTTGTATCAGAATCTCAAGCTAAAGCACGTCAGTGCAGTGCATTAAGAAATAAATAAATGTTAAAAACTAACAATTGTTTTTTTTAACAAAATTATATTTAACAAATATAATTGGCGCAGTCGGTAGGATAGCTGACAAGAATCCAGTGAGTGTAATCCTCGTAAATCTGTGAAACGCTTGCCGAAAATTTTCAAATTTTCACAAAGAGCTATCCGAACATCATCAATTGTGAGAAAGGGATACCCATCTCACGGCTTCTACATTAGCCCATCAGGGTCTAACCACGACCCATCTTTAACCAAGGCATCAACCCGGCACTACGTGACACCACCTCACCGAACCAGTCGATTCTACGAGGTGCAGAACAAGATACAACTCCCGCCCACTTGAAGCGCATCAAGATCTTCACCAGTATGAAAATAACAGTCTACCTCACGATACTCATATCGTAAGTGCATTTTCAAACTGAATGAACCTTTGCCGGTCGTAACAATCGGTCCGTGACTAAATACTGTTACTAAATTTTACATTGTAATAATTTTAAAAATATTAATAATATATGTCTGACGACGACGAAATTGAAAACTTAAGAGATAAACTCAACAAAATACCAGTTGTACTCAGACCAAGTAGACTAAACACTGGTAAAATCATAAAATCCAATAGTACACCCGATATACCTTTGACATACCCAATAGAGGCATTAAATAACTGTCCAATAAATTTTAACGTCATGTCAACCACGACGATTAACGACATTAGAAATTTCATTGACGCTGTACCCGAATATAACGGGGAAATAAAATGTCTCCCCCGATTTATAAAAGAAGTAGATAACTTTTACACAGTAATGGACTCTTTAGTTCCTACCCAAATACAAAAAACATATTGTTTTTCTATGCTGCAGAAAAAATTTATTGATAAAGCCAAAGATATACTAGACATCCAAGATTTCGCATCTTGGAACGAAATAAAACTCTATCTTCAAACTAACTTTGAAGATAAAAGCACGTACAATACATTATTGTTAACAACAATAAAAATTACACAAATAGACAACAATATAAATGGAACTCTAAAGAAATTTAAAGAATTATACCAAAGAATGATTTCAAAAATTCAGTTATTAAAATATGAAACATACGGAAAACAATGTCTAATAACCGAAACCCAAAAAACAGTTGTTTCTCATTTTATTTCATTATTACCCAAGAACTTTAGACCCTCATTTATAAGTAAATACCCGCAAACACTCGATGCATGCGAACAACTTTTAACTAATGAATTTAATTCATTACAATTACATAAATCACCCATGAATAGAATAACACCCCAAAAACCACAGAAATATCTCAACACTGGTCCACCACAGAAATTTCCAGGACAATATTTCCCTTCACAACCATTTAACCCTCAATCTTCACGTCCATCCGGACCAAACGCATTCAGTAAACAAAATATAAAAAATGCCATTAACACGAAACGCGAATTCAAACCAACTCCAATGTCCGGTATGACAAAATCGACAATACCAATGTCCGCACAAACTACACGACAAAATTACGCTCTAGAAGTAGATAATGACATAGAAACTAATAACGAAATCACGAATCAAGAAGAAATATACGACCAAGACGAAACTCTTGAAACCCAGTCTTTTTTAGAATTCGACCCAGAACAGACAGACGAAAATACGTAATGTTTTCCAATACAAAAACAATTCCAATTATCACATTCCAAAATTTCAAAATTCTCATCGACTCAGGATCAGATGTTAACTTGATAACTGAAGAAACTGTGAAACAAAATAATATGAAAATCTTAGAAGAATTTTTAACTTTTAGAACCGCGACAAATAAAGTGAAATGCAACAAGTACGTTGAAATTAAAATATTTAACAAAAAACATAAATTTTTTATTCTTAATTTTCATTCAGAATGCAATTTACTATTCGGAACAGAAATACTTCGCGACACAAATACTATAATAAACTTCACAGAAAACACCATACAAATGAACCAAATGAAATTTAATATACAAAATTTGAATAAACAAAGTAAAGAAATTCACGTACAAATACGCGATGAACACTTACATCCAAATATAAAAAACAAATTACATACATTATTAGAACAATTCGACTCACTTTTCCCTAAAGAAAACGAAATGCTGACTTTCACAAATAAAATACAACACAAAATCTACACTGCAGACGATATTCCAATACACACGAAAAACTACCGTCTCCCGCAAATTTACGAAAAAAACATAGAAGAACACATTCAAACCATGTTAAAAGCAGGAGTCATACAAAAATCAAGAAGTCCATATAATTCACCGATATGGATCGTGCCGAAGAAAATGGATGCTTCAGGCAAACAAAAAACTAGACTGGTAATTGATTTCCGAAAACTAAATCAAAAAACGAAAGAAGACAAATTTCCCATAGCAAACATAGACACACTTTTTGACAAAATAAATAAACCCAAATATTTCACCACGCTCGACTTACATTCAGGCTTCCACCAAATACTCGTTGACAAAAATGACCGAGAAAAAACAACTTTCAGCACAACATTAGGACATTACGAATTTTTGCGTATGCCCTTCGGACTAATCAATGCCCCTGCCACATTTCAAAGATGTATGAACGAAATATTACACGAACTTATCGGCAAAATATGCCTGGTGTACCTAGACGATATTATTATTTTCGGTAATACCGAACAAGAGCATTTGGAAAATATTAAAACAGTTTTCACATACTTAAAACATGCTAACCTAAAAATACAATTGGACAAGTCAGAATTCTTTAAGACAGAAGTCGAATACCTAGGATTTATAATTTCAAACGAAGGTCTTAAACCAAATACAAAAAAAATAGAAATAATTCAAAATATCCAAATTCCAAAAACAATAAAAGAAATAAAATCGTTTTTAGGCAAACTTTCTTGGTACCGCCGATTTATTCCGAACTTTTCAAAATTAACCAAACCATTTACAAATTGCTTACGAAAAGGGTCCATAATAGACATTCATAACAATGAATATAAAGAATGCTTCACAAAAGCTAAAGAATTAATTACAAACCCGCCGATACTCGCCTTTCCCGATTTTAATAAAACTTTCATACTTACTACTGACGCCTCCGATTACGCAATGGGTGGTGTACTCTCTCAAACTCACAACTTACAAGAAAAACCACTGACTTACGCATCGAAAACATTCAACTCCCATGAACAAAATTATTCGACGATCGAAAAAGAATTAAAAGCCATAGTATGGGCCATCCAAAATTTCAAACCCTATCTTTACGGCAGGATATTTATAATACGCACAGACCGCTGGTCTGGCTTTTTAACATGAAAAACGCAAATCAGAAGTTGATGCGCTGGAAAATTGAACTCAGCGAATATAACTTCGATATAGAATACATCGCGGGAAAAACAAACAAAATTGCAGACTTCTTAAGCAGAATTAGAAATAAATTTAAAATAAATTACAAAACAGGTGACGTTACAACAACCCCCATTTTCGCACATTGTATTTCAAAAGATTATAAATTTGGCAAAGGACTAGCAAAACAAGTTGATGAGCAATTCAATAGTAAAAATTTCTGTACAAATAAATTACCAAATAAAATCATAATTCAAAACGAACACAACAAACAAATCTTTCATTTATTTTCAAAATAATTCTTCAACGACCAATGTAACAAAAATTTATTAAAACAATCATTAACCCAATTACGCGATTACTTAATAAAGAACGATATATACGAAATTAACATCCCGTATTTATCATGTGGTTTAGACAAATTACCTAAAGAAGAACTAATAAGAATTTTAGTAACAATTTTTGAAAATACCTGTATACAAATAAATATTTACTCTTTACCCCAAAACTTTGCATTAAGCGATGAATTAGAATCAAGAATCGAGTTAGAAAAAATCATAGAGCAAGACAATGACTCAATACAGATAACAGCTAACAGTACACAGGATGATATCGAAACTATACACAGCGCTCAAGAACACCCCGTCAACGGTTTAAAAATCTTAGAAAATAGAATAAACGTAGCCGAC
This sequence comes from Agonum fuliginosum, assembly GCA_947534325.1. Taxonomy (NCBI): domain Eukaryota; kingdom Metazoa; phylum Arthropoda; class Insecta; order Coleoptera; family Carabidae; genus Agonum; species Agonum fuliginosum. The sequence continues at coordinate 18,967,884 of OX384044.1, forward strand.
AATCAAATCACGTTTTCTTTTGACGACAAACATGATATAAAAATTATAAGACTATTTGATAATAAAAAGCAACGATTAATAGTCACCATTGAGAAAAATAAAGCAGAAAATCAACTTCAAGAATTTATAAAAAATTATATTGTCCCCAAAATAAGATACTTTTGTATATGTAACGACGAAATATTCAAAATTCTAAACCAACTTATCCAAACAAACTTCGAGACAAATAGTATCAATATTGTTAAAGTCAATAAAGAAGTAGCCGACATAGAACAACCAGACGAACAAAATGAAATTGTATATTCATACCACATAGGAAAAACGAACCACCGCGGAATCATGGAAACATACAACAAACTAAAAGAGAAATATTACTGGCCTAAAATGATAGACACCATCACTTCATTTATAAATAACTGCCAAATATGCAAAGAATGTAAATATGATAGAAAACCTATTCAACTCACAAATAATCTCACTGAAACACCCGAACGACCCTTCGAAATTATAAATATTGATTTACTTACTCTTGACGGACATTATTATTTAACAATATACGATCAATTCTCAAAATATGCACAAGCATACGCTATTAAAACGAAAGAAAGCAAAAATATAGTAAACACTTTAGAATCATTCATTAGAATAAAAATACCTCCAAAAAAGATAATATGCGACCAAGGTTGCGAATTTAACAACATATCTTTGCGAACATTTTGTCACAACAACCAAATCGAATTACACATGACATCAGCCCAGAATCCCAAATCAAATGCCATAGAAAGATTTCACTCAACACTAATTGAACACCTGAGAATCAAAACACGAACCGGTAATCTGAAACCTTTAGAAAAATTAGTAAATGACTGTATTTTTGCATATAACAATTCAATACAATTACAAACATGACACCAAACGAAATACTTTACGGTAAAGACTATACAAATTTAAGACCAAGAGAAAACACACAAAATAAATTACAAAATTACATGGAAAAACGACAAAAAGAAATAGAACAAACAAAAATTAATATCAATAAAGAAAAACAAAAACGATTTAAAATACCCGAAGAAAATAAGAAAATGGACAGACTAAAAAACCTCACGGAAGCGTACATAAAGCAAAATCCTCGTTTAATAACAAAAATTCAAAAAACCACTATATAAAAAAACTAAAATCAGAAACTTTAATGATAAATTTAAAACAATAAACGCCAAAGACATAACCAGAGAGAGAAAAGTAAAAATCGATAGAATAAAAGTTTAATTGTTTCAGAATCCCTCATGGATTCGCAGACGTCAAAAACATTACAATCAACCCCGGTTTCACTTTACACACCATCGGTGAATGCCACCTAAAAGAAAGCGAACAACTACATTATTACTATAACGACATAAACCCCATCTATGATGAGTACCTAAAATTGAAACAAATTATGAATAAAGAATTAAAACAATTAACAAATGAAACATTCTTAATCGAAAACGTTAAAATTATAAACTTTATGTTCGAAGAATTAGAATCAAACATAATCAAACTATTTAACAAACGTAACAAAAGAGGACTTATTAACGGGCTCGGATCCATAGTAAAATCAATAACCGGAAACCTCGACGCCTCCGACGAAGAACGCTACAACTCAATATTAGAACAACTCAGTAATAATCAGAAAATATTACAAACACAAGCTAAAGAAGTTATACACCAACAACAAACACTCACAGATAAATTTAACAAAGACCTACAAACTATAAACGTCAATGAAAATAAATTACGAGAGTCAATTAATGAAATCATATCAATATTAAAAACGGAAAAAACTTGGAAAACACTAATGCATACAGAAGTGCAAGTTAATAAGATACTAATCTACATCCAGCGACTCAAAAATACTGTAGATAACGTTATAAAATCATTAGAGTTTTGTTCACTAAATCAATTAGACATTACAATCATAGACCCCGACAGCCTCTTGAATATTACCCAAATACCAAATATCCTCCAAATGATCGAAACAATATATGTCACATGCACACTACATAACAACAAAATACATGTTCTTTTACAATTCACACCCACACCATATTATGATTCCTCATATAAACAAATAATAGAAGGTAATACCATGTATACAACGTATAATAATCATTATGTATCTATTCTTAAGTATATAACTAATAAGTATTGTATTTCTAACTATAACCCTATAAATAATTGTATAAATAATATACTAAGTAAACAAGTATATGATGATTGTTTAACTGAACAAATATCAGAAAAAAATTATATATCCCAAATACCATTCACAAATAACATAATAATATTTTCACCTCATTTACAAAAATTAGAATTCAATTGTGGAAAAATTTATAAATATAAACAATTACAAGGAATTTTCATCAATGACCAAGATATCTGCGCAATTAAAAATTGGCAATTCCAAAAATATAAACCTTTGTATCAAGAGCATATTTTCGACAATTTAAAAAGCACAGAAATAAATAAAGTACCTCAAATCACTAAAATTAATGAAACACGATTGAATGCTACACATCTTAAACAAATTGAATCAATTGAACAAATTAACAATCAACATATACCCACTCTCTATGTAATCTTCCTTATTATAATAATTATTATCATTTTAATGTTATGTAAAAATAAAATATACACTCTGATCTCAAAATTGAAACAAAAAAAATTATCAGAGATAATAATAAAGATTTAGGATTAAACCATCTGAAATAACGTTGTTTCTTGATGGGGAGGAATTATGAATATCAAAACGCTGCAGTTGTGATATCTGATTTCACAAACAACGTCATTTCCGTATCATGTAGAAAAACGTATAAGTAAGTGTTAGAACACATGTAACAGAGTCTTGTATCAGAATCTCAAGCTAAAGCACGTCAGTGCAGTGCATTAAGAAATAAATAAATGTTAAAAACTAACAATTGTTTTTTTTAACAAAATTATATTTAACAAATATAATTTATATATAAACAGAACATGTTATCTCAACACAACAATTTCTCAGTAGAATCTGTGGGTTTAGTAATAAATCCAGATTTTCCACATTTTGGCGCCTCACCTGTTTCTTTGTGTGCATGTGATTGTTGTGGTGAAGGTTGTGTGGAAATTAAATGCCCTTATTGCATTCGCGATTCTTCAGTTAAAGATTTATTGTCTAAAAAGCAATCGTGCTTAGATTCTGTAAACATTAAATTAAAATCCACCCATGCGTTCTATTACCAAATTCAAATGCAGTTAGCATTAACTAAAAAACTTTATTGTGATTTTGTAATATGGACAAATAAGGAGTTGTTAATAGCACGTATTTATCCAAACAAGGAAATGTGGGACAATGAAAGTAAAAAAGCTACAGTATTTTGGAAACGTGTGAATTATTAGGAAAATTTTATACAAAGACATTTGAACCGCAACCGTCCACTAGTAAGCACTAATAAATTTTGTAGACTATGCTATTTATTCATTTTATTCTAAATTTCATAGTTTGTTTATTACAATCGATATAATATTCTGCTGTCAAATTATAAAACTGTTGTATAGTTCAGTTATACTATAAAATACCCTTCCTACCTTCCCAATACCTTTATCAACAACATACTAAAAGTCTCAATCGATTGGACTGGAGCTTCGTCCGCCATTTTGAAAAAATGGCCGCCGTCTATTGTTTTTAATTTTTATCTCGTAAATGAATAATATTACGAAAAAACAGTTAGTAACAAATTGTAGAGCACAAAATTTGCTATAAAACGGTACACATATTTTTTTATGAAAGTGGTACAGTTTTCGAGAAAATCGTGAAAATGTAATTTGAAAAAAACGATAAATTTTGATCAAGTAGTAGTTTATGTCTCATCATACGAAAACGGCTGTAATTTTTTTATGAATAAAAATATGGATTTCCGGTTTGCAGAAACCAATTTCCTGAATACTCTTCTATGAGTAAAATTATTTTCAAATTTTTTGACGCACGGGTTTAGTCACAATTTAAGGATATTCTTACAAAAGTTTAACAAAAAATTTGTTTTTTATTTTACATTTTGGTGTTTAATTTACCGTGACTTCTGATTGGATAAAGTTATTGACATCGGGATTTCGGCATACGATTGTCTATAAAATTTGTCAAAAGATGATATGAGTTTTAAACGTTTGTAGGTTTTAGTTAGGTCGAAATTTTAAGACATTTTTCTAAGAAAAAATCAGAAAAATATGTCTCATCATTCTAGAACGGCTGTAATTTTTTTAAGAATAAAAATATTGATTTCGGGTTTGCAGAATCCAATTTTCTGAATACTTTTTTATGAGTAAAATTATTTTCAAATTTTCTGATGCACGGGTTTAGTCAAAATTTATGGATATTCTTAAAAGTTTCAATTTTTGCTGATATTTTCTTAGGAAAAAGTCTTAAAATTTCAACCTAACTAAAACCTACAAACGTTTAAAACTCATATCATCTTTTGACAAATTTTATAGAGAATCGTATGCCGAAATCCCGATGTCAATCACTTTATCCAATCAGAAGTCACGGTGTTGGGACGCCACTGTCTTCAGCTGTTGTCCAAGGAGCATCTCCGACAACTAGCGCAGTCTATCGAGCGCGTCACGACTTAGTTTTAATAGTTTAATTATTTTTTCTCTAGTTTGTAGTCATTATTAGTTTATTGTTCAACGCTATCGCACGTATTTGATTTTGCACATTTTTTCTCCGCTTTAACCTTAACGCTTTTACGACCACATGGTCTCACAGTTTAGTATTTTTAAAAGTTTATAAATCTAAATAATTTTCGCATTCTTGCTTTAACTTTTAGTGCTGCATAATCCTATACTTTTACTTTTTAGCTACAAACTAGAGTTAAAACGTATCACATTTATATTTTGAAACCACATGGTTTTTCCATTGTTGGATATTGGACAATAATTCTCAATAATTGACGTTTGTATTTTATATACCGCATTTATATTTATTCTGCATACTTGTAAGTAGCCTGCACAATTTATTTCATTTGTACACTCATTTGCTCTCGTATATTCTGCTTTATTCCGTTTATTAATTATTATTCTCGACTATTTGGTTCATATTTTGGTGTATTATTGTTGTATGGATTTTTCGCTAAATTTGGTGTTAATTAATTAAATATTGGTTGAAATTTACTAAGTTTTCTTTGATTATTTTACGTAATTAATTTTTTGCTATATTTAAGTTTAATGCTTTGGGTTTATTCCCGATAAACACACGTTCGTAGAAAATACGTTTTTATAACGTTATTTACGTAGAAAAGCGGTTTGACGTTATAAAATATACCGTAGATATGTCGTTACATTTATCCTTGTGAATTTCAACGTTTTATTAACGTCTATACAAACTTTTATACAACGTAACTAACTTGTTCAACATATAATTTTAATTAATTAGTTTAGTTAAAATAACGTGTACATTATACGTATTTTTAACGTTTCTATACACTGTTATTTCTAAATAAGCCAACTTTTACGTTGAAAATACGTTTAGTTCTTATCTTCTATAAACGTATTGTTTTTGTAATTTTTATACATATAATATAAATTCATAATCACAGTTAATATCACGTAAGTTTGACAAGTAAATTTAACGTCTATACAAACTTTTACACAACTTAACTGACTTGTTCATCATATAATTTTAATTATTTAGTTTAGTTAAAATAACGTGTTCATTTTACGTATTTTTAACGTTTCTATACTCTATTATTTATAAATAAGACAACTTTTACGTTGAAAATACGTTTAGTTCTTATCTTCTATAAACGTATTGTTTTTGTAATTTTTATACATATAATATAAATTCATAATCACAGTTAATATCACGTAAGTTTGACAAGTAAATTTAACGTCTATACAAACTTTTACACAACTGAACTGACTTGTTCATCATATAATTTTAATTATTTAGTTTAGTTAAAATAACGTGTTCATTTTACGTATTTTTAACGTTTCTATACTCTATTATTTATAAATAAGACAACTTTTACGTTGAAAATACGTTTAGTTCTTATCTTCTATAAACGTATTGTTTTTGTAATTTTTATACATATAATATAAATTCATAATCACAGTTAATATCACGTAAGTTTGACAAGTAAATTTAACGTCTATACAAACTTTTACACAACTGAACTGACTTGTTCATCATATAATTTTAATTATTTAGTTTAGTTAAAATAACGTGTTCATTTTACGTATTTTTAACGTTTCTATACTCTATTATTTATAAATAAGACAACTTTTACGTTGAAAATACGTTAAGTTCTTATCTTCGATAAATAAATTGACAAGTAGAAAAATAGTTTTATTCGTTTTAAACTCATAAATTTTTTTTAAAATTTTAATAGTACCAACCTACCGATATTAGCTCTGTCAGTTTACTGTTACTGCCAACAGTGCCAACAATATATTTTTTTCATATTTTGAAGCTGTCAATGTCAACTTGACATATAGTTGTTTGTTTGGTTTGTTACAACTACTAACACACGTTCTTTTTTATTTAGTTCGAATAAATATCGAGCGCGGGAAATCTGCTCCTGTATAATCCTCTATTACATTTACGTTTAAAATATGAAAATGTAGAAATTTCGTTACGTCTGGCTAATATATTAAATAAAACGTATAAATTTGTTATTATGTCTGTAACGAGTCTGTACCTTAATTTATATAAATAATTTACAACTTATATATGCTATATGCTACAACATTGAACGTGTCCAGAGCACGAAGTATAATAAAGACAGGAGATGACACTCGATTGTTGACTATGTACTATGTCACACTTTTTGACTCCACGAGCAACTAACTTGGAGGTATGAGGAGGCCACATAATCTGAAGTTAGAAACATATAAATGAAAATTCAATTAATCTTATATTTCATAATAAGTTTCTTTATTCAATGTTACCAATTGAAACCATTATTTTTAACACGAACATCAATTTTAAATAAAGATTTATTCACTTGTGTACTAAATAGTTTTAAAATTATTGTGACGTTTCAGACTCGCAAAAATAAATTCATAACATGTTATTATTATGTCAAAATTAAATTAAACCACGTAAATAAAGTTCATAAATACCTATGATAATAGAGATAATTGAGGTAATATCTATTTAAATTTTAAACTGACAACTCGCCACTAACTTCACTGCGGCCTCCTCTCTCGACCCAATTTGATTATTTCGGAGTAAAATTGTGTGACATAGAAACACATACAAAATCAACAGAGTGTCATCTCCTGTCTTATTATACTTCGTGGTCCAGAGATAAAAATTATTTTCTGGACAATCTATTATTCAAAACTCTTTTTTTATTTAATTAAATTTATCAACTTAATACATCGGCTGCTTTATTTATTGACATTCATAATAGTTTTTGCCAGCCGAAGATCTGATACTACTAGAATGTGCTATCTGGACATTAAAATATTGTTACGGAAAATTTAAATTTAACCGCCGTTTTAGGTTGAGTTTAGTTCAGCGAACCTTCATAAATTTGAAACTAGATGTCAGTCTTGTAACTTAATTTATATTAAAAAGAAATGACTAAATTGATATAAACCAAGGAACTGTCATTCTCTTGAATTCTTTATGAATTTAAATATTATTTTGTCATTATATTTATACTGTAAACATTATTGACAAAGTGAAACAGTATGTTGCACTGAACGCATACCTACAAATATTTCACTGTAAGCATTTGACGCATGAGCAGTGTGTTGTGTCTCGTGTACAACATCCGCATCCGGCATCCCGGCAACATCATCCACATGGTGTCATGAGAACAACAAACAAGAACTGACAAGAATATAGAAAACGGCAACAAGTTGTGGTATAATATAGGTTACGAAGACATTCAATTGTTCTGGTAAGTGAGCAATATTAATCTATGTAAAATTAAGCGGTAGTTTATTGTGTCAGATTATATTTTTATCTTTTACTCCTAGATTGTACCTCCATCTTAGCTTAAATCAAGATTTGGTTGAGCCGGTTTTGTTTTTTTGGCTTCGATTTATTTATTTATGTACGTACTCTAATATAACACTAACTTAACAGAATCTGATTATGTTTGATTAGTCAAATTAAAAATATAATACGACATACCTTCTATAAATTTGTTGAATTATTAGTTATACCTAAAATGAATAAACATAAAGGTAATGTTGTATCAAAACGGCAGCTGCAACGACGTGTAAGAAATTCATTAAATAATCTATTTAAACCTAATGAATATCAACCAGTTTCAAGCACTAGTAATGTGAAAATAAATTCAATGGAGAATCTCTCTTCAGTTAACAGTACATTATACAATATTCAGATAGGACATTCGTTCCCGATCCCTTCAAATTTAGAATCAAAATCATTAACCTCAAATGTGTCTGTTTGTGAGAATAGTACTTTACCAACTAGTTCTTATGAAGTGGAAATTGATGCACCGCTCAATATGTTTAATGCTGTTGGGGGTCAAAATAAAATGGAAAATTTGACAACCGATGTACATGATGAATCATTGCAATATAAACTTCAACAGTGGGCATGCAATTTTAATATTACAACTAATGCTATTAATAATTTACTGAAGATTCTAAAATCGTATCACAATAATTTACCATTAGATTCTAGAACCTTGATGAGTACACCGAGAAGTACTAAAAACTGTATACAGTTAAATAATGGTGAAATGTATTATTTTGGTATACAAAATAAACTTTTACAAAAAATGTCATCTGGAATTAAGGACAATATTTCAACAATATCACTTCAAATTAATATAGATGGGTTACCCATTTTTAAGAGCAGTGCAATGGAAGTTTATCCAATCTTGGGACGAAGTAATGATTTAATTGATAACTCTCCTTACATGATTGCTGTTTTTTGTGGTAATGAAGGAAAACCGGATCCATTATCAAAATACCTAGAGAAATTTATTGCGGAAGTTCAAATTTTGAAATCTACCGGATTAACTCAAAGTGGCAAACACTATCACTTTGATATCAGTTGTTTTATATGCGATGCTCCTGCAAGAGCTTATTTAAAAGGAACATTCGGACATACAAGTAAATTAGGGTGTGATAAATGTAATATAGTAGGTGTCTATGATCGTAACTTTCGTCACATTGTATTTACATCTGATAATTTACATAGTTATAGTAAAAAACAAGATTCTGATTTCTATTGCACTGAATTAAAATCTTATATAAAAACTAGAACACCACTAATTGAATTAAATATGAATCTAATTACACAATTTCCTCTTGACCCGATGCACCTAATATTTTTAGGTGTAACTAGGAGATTATTGATTCATGTTTACATAGAAGGTAAAAGACCTCATAAATTATCTCAAACAAATATAGCACAAATTAATAGAAAAATATCTGTTGTTAAATCACATATACCATCTGAATTCCCTAGAAAATCAAGACTATTAAAAGAAATAAAACGTTTCAAAGCCGTAGAGTTTAAATTGATTGTACTGTATACAGGCCCAATCATATTTTACAACATTTTAAACAAAAAGTTTTATGAACATTTTTTACTTTTGCATTGTGCAATTTTCATTTTGTCAAGCAAGCTGTTACTGGAAAAATATATAAACTTAGCTCAGTCATTCTTAGATAAATTTGTAATACAAGCTTCTAAATTATTCAATAGCAATTTCGTTGTATATAATGTACATTGCTTAACACATATTGTAGATGATGTACGTAATTATGGTTCCCTGAATGATTTTTCATGCTTCCCTTTTGAAAGTTTTCTAAATTCTATCAAATTGAAATTGCGATCTAATAAAAATATTTTGCAGCAAATACATCGCCGTGTTGAAGAAGTAGATTTGTTGTCTAAAAATTCAACTTCATCAAGTACAAAAATATACAAACCGAAAATTGTTTACGATAGGTCTTATAATACAACCGGGGAACTTATTTCCTATAAATGTAAAAAATTAGATTGTCCAAATTTTGTTATATCTACATCGAGACCAGATCATTGTGTAACTTTGAAAACTGGTAAAATCTATTGCATAAATAGTATAACATTTGTAGAAAACGAATATATTTTTGAAGGAATTCCATTTCACAATAACAGTGATCTGTTTAACTCCCCAATGAAATCTTCGATTATTGGTATTTATTACGTAACGCACTTAAATGAGAATGAAGCGACAATTTTCAAGTTATCAAATATTTCTTGTAAATGTGTTTTACTACCTCATAAACAAGGATTTGCAGTTTTTCCGTTAAACCATTTAATAGCTTAATGCAATAATTACAATTAAACATGCATTATTTTATTAAACATAATCAAATTTTCTAATAAAGATTAATTTTTATATTTTACGTACATAAATATTCAAGTAAAAAATGTATGCCATCGTGGAATTTATGGACTCAGCAGGCGTTTCTAGTAATGAATTAGCCGTTGTACCATTGCAATGGTTACATAAAGAAGACAAAAAATGTTACTGGCCCATAAACATGAAAAATTCAACTCTTAAAAAATTCGTTCAGAATCAAACACCATACAAAAAAAACTGGCCAACATACGAAGTTTACCGAGTACACTCAAAAACAAGTAAGTGTTTATTTATTATTTATTTACAAAAAATAAGAACTAATAATGTTTTATAAAATACTCTTTTTTTATTTCACATGGAAATACTGAAGATTAAAATGATCCTCTACCATGCCAGAAAACAGCCTAAAATATGGATTTCGCCCGCCACTCCACATCTTTTTTGGTTTTGTTAAATATAATAATTTAAAGATATTGTTGAAGAATTTTAAAATTTTGTTTTAGAATCGAAATATGTACCTAATTTGAAATTTGACAATTTTTGTTATTTTTTGAACACAAATATATTCAAGCTTTGTTGACAACATATTAAAATTTAAAGTTAATTCACTTATAAATAAAATCTGTACAGTGGCGGGCGAAAACCTTCCTTTTTACAAATATCGCAGTTTTTTTTTACAAGGGTGCCAAAATTATTTTTTCCCTCAAAGTTTTTGACTGTTTATTGCCATAGAGGATCACCTTAGGTTTTTTTTTATTAGATATTGAATAATTTAATACGTATATATTTTTCTTGAATTTGAGCTACGTAAAACATCACGTTCGTATAAACTTTTAATAATAATTCAATTCATTTTTTTTCAATAAATAAACTTATTTCAAATTAATTTGTAATATCAAATTTACAAGACATATTTTTTCTATCAGTGACAGTCTTTTAATAACTATATAGTTTAATGCATCTTAATTAAAACTAAGCTCAAAATATATAGGTAATATTGACGAAAACAAAGCAATAATTTTAAGCATTTTTTAAAGTTTGTTCTTGAACTAGTTGAAGTTCTTAAAATTGTCGCAAAATTGTCAAATGTAAAACGTGCTTTAATATTCTTTTAATTATTCAAAACTTCAAATTTCAGCAACTTATGTATCAGCTGAAGAAAAATTGAAAAAATTAATTGAGTCTGGCGATGAAAATGCTGAGTCGTCTCATAATACTACAATAAGTTACACTATAAAATCCATACAAGATGACAGCTCAGAAGAATCTGATTCTGATCCAGATAATACACGAATTATAAAAAAGCCGCATTTCAGTGCATGTATTGATATGGATGCGAACATAATTTCATCGCCTAGAAATACAGTTTCTGAAATCTGTTCTACACCGTCAACGTCAATGAGTCGTTTATCCAGCAGTCGATATGAAGAACAAGTTCTCGCCAAATTAACAAAATTGGAAACAGAAATCGGAAATCATTCATTGATTCTAAATGAATTACTACGGACTAACAAAAAGATAAACGTAGAAAAATTAGTTGCTCCACCCGGTCTACCAAAATTTCCAATTACTACGACTGAAACATTTGATGAATTTGAAGAGTCTCTAAAAGATGAATCTGTTTCTGAATATATGGTAAGATGAATCTGATACTAATATTTAGGTGCTGTAATTAATTATGTTGCAGACAAGACGGCTGGCAGCAGTGGGCGGTTCAAACATTCAGGCACAAACGAGAAGAATTTTATATTTTCTTCTGACAGATGAAGTTGCGCTTCAATTCAACTGGAAAGGGAGAGATAAATTAAGTTTTGAAAAAACGTTGTCAATGAAAGTTATATACGGTAATTACCTACCATACTATTACAATATCTGAAATAATTTGCAATTAGCTATAAAAAGGCTTGAAAAATTAAATGTGTCATATATTAACTGAAGTATTGATTTTGTAATAGCGAATATTTCGCATACATCATTTTGACAAATTAGAATGCTTAATTTTTTTAAAGAAGGTATATCCATGGTTACCCTTTTTTAACTGTATTATTTGACAATTCGTGAAATAATGAAGCAAATATAATACGAGCCATAAATTAATTTGGTAAAATTAGTCATAATTCCCGCGTAGAAACGACAATTTGGGTCAAAATAGACTTTGCTGTCGTGATTTCAATATGTCGATTTTAACATTCGTTTGTCCGTTACTATGCACCAACAATTCGTAATTTTACCAATTAATTCATGGCTCTTATTATATTACTTATGATTTTATTTATAATTTTCACGATTTTAATATCGATCATTCTTATAATATTGCTTGTAATTTATACGAATCTGTTTAAGTATATGCTATTTTATTTCCAGAAGCTGCAAAATTGAATTTTCCTGCTGAAGAGAAAAGTGATTTTAATATCGCCCAAGCTGTTAAAGAGTGGCTGAAATTTGCAAAGGCAAGATTAAACTCAAAAAAGAAGAAATAGATTTAATCGGCTTACATCCACCGCTAAATATAAGTTTTTCGTGCCCTGTAGAAAGTATAATTTTGTTCTTTCAATTTATATTAATAATTGAAAAAACTAAATTTTCTTTCTGACATTTTGAAAGATATTATTCATAGTATACGAACAATAGTTTTTTTTAAATTTTATATATACTTACCGTAATGTAAGATAAGTTACGATTATTTATGTATATTATAAATAAAATTTATTAATATTCAAATTCAATGTTTTATTAGAGATTTACTAATTTTTTAAATATTGTTTTATATTTTATTATTTTTACACTAATTGACTTTATAGTTCATAAACCAACAATACAGGTACGTGTTCGTAATTACTTAAAAATAATTTGTTGAAAAGCAGTATACTGTTCGCGTTTTTTTAAATTTAGTCATAGAACGTGGAATTCACATAATAATGCTGTGTTTAACCAAAATTTTGTTTTGTTTTTATATTATGTATATAACGTTTAAACCCGAACAAAGCAAAAAGAAGTTTTAACAAATTAAAACTGGAAGTTACCAAAGGCACTTTGAACTAATTCTGACTTCTGACTAGCCAAACGTGAAATAGTTACCAAAAGCCTTTGATAATTTCGAGTTCTAATTAACTATTTTAAACTGGCTTTTACTAAATTCAGGTTTAAATGTTACATATATACTAAATGTATACGTTAAGATATCCACGTAAATTCTACATTTAAAAACAACGTAATTTCTACGTTGAAAATTTTAGTTTAAATTCAATATAAAGTTATAAATATTACAAACGTTATATTTTTAAGTCAATTTTACGTATAAAATCAGCAATATATCTACGTAGATTTTAGAGTAAATTTAGTATAAAACTAAACGTATTACATACTTTATATTTAAACGTAAATTTTACATTTGAAATCAACGAAATTTCTACGTTATAATTTTATGCGCAAATTTATTGTATTATAGAATGTATATCACACGTTATATTTCTACGTCAATTTTATATTTAAAATCAACGAAATTTCTTATTAAAATACTATATGTAACAAATACGTTTTTTTTTTGCGTTAAATAATATATTTGAATTAATAATATTTCAACGTTACAATTTATCGTTTAAATTCAATATAATATTGAACGTTTTAAAGACGTTATATTTAAAAGTAAATTTTATATTTAAAGTCAGCGACATTTCTACGTTGAAAATACGTTTCAACCAAATCTCGTATCAACGTATGGTTTTTATCATTTTTATACGTAACTTCAACGTATGTGTGCTTATCGGGTTTGTTGTACTCTGATTTAATTTATTTCATTATTAAATTGTATAAGTACTTTGTTTAATTCTAACTCGCATTGTTACAAAGCGTTTCTAACTCTTTGTTGCGTAGGGCGTCAACTTATTAGATTTACGCATTTCCTTAAACTTATTTGTGGGCCCATTACCTGTTTCTTCCCATCTTCCATCATCATCCTGAGAGTGAAGAGTGTCCATCCTTTTCCCGTCCATTGTTGCACTATTCTAGCATTCTATTTTTTCACGCTACAAGTCGTGTTTCGGCACGCACTTTATTTTTCTTTTGTAATTCCGCATTTTATTTACTCGCAAAACGACCTCTCGGTCGCACACACGGTAAATTAAACACCAAAATGTAAAATAAAAGACAAATTTTTTGTTAAACTTTTGTAAGAATATCCTTAAATTGTGACTAAACCCGTGCGTCAAAAAATTTGAAAATAATTTTACTCATAGAAGAGTATTCAGGAAATTGGATTCTGCAAACCGGAAATCTATATTTTTATTCATAAAAAAATTACAGCCGTTTTCGTATGATGAGACATAAACTACTACTTGATCAAAATTTATCGTTTTTTTCAAATTACATTTTCACGATTTTCTCGAAAACTGTACCACTTTCATAATAAAATATGTATACCGTTTTATAGCAAGTTTTGTGCTCTACAATTTGTTACTAACTGTTTTTTCGTAATATTAATCATTTACGAGATAAAAATTTAAAACAATAGACGGCGGCCATTTTTTCAAAATGGCGGACGAAGCTCCAGTCCAATCGATTGAGACTTTTAGTATGTTGTTGATAAAGGTATTGGGAAGGTGTATACCAAAATCCAGCTTTCTACTAATTTTTTCCACTAAAAAACCTAATTTGACTGAACTAATACGCATTAACATGAAATAGTTTATTTATTGTACTTAATTTTAAATATTTATCTTTCATTCTTCGTAAATTGCACTTAAAACTTCTGGTACAAATATTGAACTAGTACAGTGTTGTCTAATCTGAAATAATTTTTATAAGATGCCAAATCTTCTATACAGAGTTCATTTCTTCTACAAATGAACAAGCCTCCAAGTTGCCTTTCATCTCGGCGTAACAATCACGAGCGACTCCAAATTCTTGGCTTCTTCAAATTACACATATTTTATATTTCATATAGTTAAATGATTTTTTTTTCTAATTTATCTTTTCTATACATGTTTCTTGTCATTGTTCTAAAAGTAACAAAACGTCAAAGCGACCGTTTAAAAATTATGTTGGTAACATTGAGTACCGGTCAATCAAGAAACTAGTACAAAACTTGTATTTATTTATTTATTTAAGTACACAGTCCAACAGGCCGAAGCCCAATAACAGGACTGGGACATAAACATAGAAGATATAAAAAACAATAATTTCAACATTAACATACAAAATCCAAATTAATAGAAAATAATAAAGAGAAACAAATTAAATACAGAATAATTTATAAAATTTCCTTAACAATAAACACAATAAAGTCAAGAAAAGTTTCTAAAATCTTAGTTCCAGGTTCTAGCCGAAAAAAGTATAATGTTTAACAGGCTTTAGGAAATTATTATGAACAAATAAGACGCTACGGATCCAGAAACATTAATCCGACTGCTAGCAATTTTAGATTCAAATCTCTTCTGCTTAATAATTTTGTCTTGAGCACATTGAAGAATTTTGTTGAAAACAATGAAGAGGTAAACGACCACGACAACGAGGAAGTAGCCGATGTCACCGACAAGGAAATTGAAGAAACTTCACCGTTGGCGGATGAAGCTTGTAAATATGTCGCTGGTTTCATAGGACGAAAGTTATTAGTTAAAAATAATTGTGCTACCTGCAAAAACGATTTAATAGACAATAGAAATGAAATTGTAGCGGGTATAATAGAAATATAGCCTTTATGTATTTACATATGGCGGCTAAGTTTAAAATTAAAATTTTTTTAGAAAAGGGTCATACACAGAATGAAACTGACTCTGTTCACAGTGTTATATAACGGTCTGCATGAAATATACCTGTTTATACACCAAATTAATGGTGTACTATTGTTCGAACTGCGTGCAAAAAGCAGTAGTAACTGAAATGGAAAGAATGATTTATAACTACAGTAAATTCCGAACGAAAAGATATTGAGGGTAATTGTGACCCGGTTGGGCCGAGCGTTTGACCGGAAAGACGTCAGCAGCAGCTGATAGCTCGGGAAGACGTCAGAGCGGAGCCGGAGATGCTCGGTCTGTTCGCGTGTGGCTAGCGTAGGGATGGGACGTATGTGTGTTCTGCTGCGCGCTTTTGAGGTTACACCCACGCGTACAGCGACCACCGTATTCAGTCTGTGACTGCGTTGTGGTGTTTTCAGTTATTCTGCAACGTTTGTTTTAGGTCCAGAGCACGTCTTTATTGAATGTAATAATAATTTTGAGTTTCGTAATCCGCCATCATCCATGTGCATTTCGTTCTATTTCAGGTTACAGATTGTGTGAGAACTCGCTCAGAGTTTATCGGCTCTTGGCAGCCTAGTATTTTTGGTAAAAGTTTGTGAGTGCACTTGGTGCCCAGCTATATACGGTAGTATTTTCGTATATTTTGTTTTGTCGTTTAATCTCTGTCGAGATTGTGCCACCGATTTGGTGCTAGTACCAGTGTCTGGTGAGAGCTGGTGTTTTTGTTAGTTGATTTATTATTATGCAGTGTTAGTCACTCTAGTGAGGACTACACGTGCTGGTTTTATTTGGCTTTGCTTCCAGGTTACCGTGCTGTCCTGTAGTTAATTTTGTAGTTTTCATTTATTCAGTTTGTGTAATGCCTATGGTACACCGATCGAGGAGCATCGAGTAACTCCTCGATGAAACCCGTCCTCGAAAAATAGGGGCGCCGCTATTTCCATCAAGTTGTTCCTCGATTTCGCGCGTATTTACTTGACGGTTTTTTAAATATAGTATTATTTTGTTAAGTTCAATTATTTATATTTGTTTTTGGAAAATTATTTCTTATTAGTTTAATAACGTAGTGTTTAAGTTTGTATATTTAGTTATTTTTACGGTTATAAATTAGATAGGTTAAATAAGTTCATTAAATATGAGGTAAGTTTATTATATTTTTAACAATAATTATGCTTAGCATATTATAATGTTAATATTATGTACAATTTAAATCGAGTTTGGAGCCTAGAAGCCATTTTGGTTTTATTGGAAATATATGAAGGAAATCCGTGCCTGTATGACACACAGTCTCCGGCTTATCATAATAGGAAATTAAACCCGGATGTTCTGGACGAGATGGTGCAGGCAGTGGAACAGTATCACCTAAATGTTACTGGTAATTATTAAAATTCAACAAACGCAAATAGTTACTTTGTTCATACTGGTAAATATTTAAGTATTTTATGTTATTGTAGCCGCAGATTGCAAAAAAATATCAATGCCTGAGGGGCCAATTTCTTTCGGAATGCCGAAAAATAGTTGATTCCAAAAGAAGTGGAGCAGGAAGTAGTAGTGTCTACAAATCAAAACTATGGTGTTTTGACAGATTACATTTCCTGAGGGATTACATTAAAGTTCGACAGAGTACCTTTGTTAGAGGCAACATAGAGAATGAGGCGGAGGAAGTAGATGAAATCGACGAAGAAGACGAAGATATGGTACCTAATAGAATATTTGGAAGCATTGTTGTAGAGGTAAATATATAACAAAACTTAATATATTAAATTCTATTTATATAATTATTTTGCCAATGCACAGCACCAACACCGTTTATTCGTTAATTTATTTCGTGTTTCTATTGCTATCCTTGTAGTTCTATTTCCTAGATTTCTAGGTCGTGCAATGCTCCTTAATGTTAATGGTTCGTCATTTTCATTGTCCAAATATCTTCCCCCCAAATGTTTTGATAAAAAATTGTGGAGAATACAACACACCACTGTAATAAGTTCAACCTTTTCTACATTCAAATTTATCGGTGATTCTAAAAAAATTATAAATCTGTTCCGAATGCACTCTATAATAATAAACTTTTTGTTCTTCACGTAAGCCGTGATATCAAAATGGTTTCATTATTCTGTCGCTCAGAGGGAATGCGTCATCCGCAACGAACACAAATGGTGTAGTTTCATCACTTTCTGGGAGTTTCACTAATGCTGGAATGTTGTACGTATTTCTAGAAATAGCAGCATAGAGTTGGCTGTTGCGGAAAACGACTCCATCGCTTATTCTGCCATTTGTTCCCGCATCGACGCATATAAAGCGATAATTTACATCCACTGCAGCTAAGAGCACAATACTGTCTGTCGACTTATAATTTATATAATATGATCCTTCGCCTCTAGATGTTCTGAAATTAATATGCTTCCCATCGAGAGCCCCGCAGCAATTGAAAAAATTCCATTCATTATAAAAATCATTTCCAATTTTTAACCAGTCTGCTTCTGTTTGTGGTATCCGAAACTAATATTTTATTTTTAGAACTCATAATATTTAAATATATATTCGTCTACTACGTTAATGGGACGTTCATCTGCTCCTCCTACTACAAGGAAACGATTATTATATGCTTCTTCGTCTCAGAAAGAATGCTCACCAGCTACAGGACGTTCATCTGCTTCTCCACAATCGAATTTAGAGCGTTCGGCAGCACAACCTCCTGCTATAGCAGGATGTGGTAAAACAAACAATATACCTATGTACCGCCAGAAAAAAAGAAAAATTTCAGAAACAAGCAGCAAAAACACGAACGAAACTAGGGAATCTACACCAACAGGGCGCGGAAAACCTGACAATAGTACCATTATTGCCTCAGCTTTAAATAAATTGGCAGAAAAACCTAGTTCCCAAAAGGATGATTACTACATTTTTGGGAATTTTGTTTCATCTAGGCTCCGAAAACTAGGCAAGGAGTACAGTAAGGATGTGGAACATGAGATAATAAATTTAATATTTGCTGCTGAAAAGCAAAAAACAAGAGAACAAGTGTAAAATAAATATTGTTTGTAATAATAATATACAGTGTACTCGTCGAATTGTGACAGTAGGGTAAATGTGGCTCTAGAGATATTTTTCTATTTCTGCGCAGTTCAACTCAAAGTCGTGTGTGAAGAAATCTGATGCTAAAACAGTTCACCGTTAAATGAGTGCATATAAGCAGAACTACGGATCATCAAGGAAAGCCTTTTTGCCAGTTCGAGTGAACATAGAACGAGTTGAGAAAACCAGAGGACCAATGTACTGGATCCTACTGTAAGTACATGTCACTTATAGGCGAACCTATTATTAATTCCGTTAACTCAGACAATAGAAAGGTAGAATCAGACTACGATCAGGAAAATCCTAATTCACCAATTCCAACAAAACCTTTAAATGAAGACAACCAATCTAAAAACTAAGAAAAACAACATCATATTAAAAAAACAGGACGCCAGCAGACAACTGCCGGAACATATTATACTACAATTTGAATACCACCAAACAAATTTCTACAACAATAAATTTAATTCTTATAAAACAATACAATTAGAGAAAATAATTAAAATGTTAATAAAACGTGAAGGTAATTTAACAAACAGTAATTGTGACAATAATATAAAAAACTTAACTAATGAATTTATACCAGAAAGTTGTAAAAAAGTACTTGCTTCCGGTTCCCATTTTGCTTTACCGATTCTGCCAAAGCATACACCTCTCAAACAAATACTAACTGATGTTGAATCCTGCATCAACAACATGGATGATTGTGATACAAATCAAAAAAATGAACTTAGATAAAAAACAACTAACATTATTACTAATTATACCAAACAATATGATAGGATTGTTCCTAATATTATTAATAAAACATACAATGAAACTAAATCTTTTAAAAAACAACCCTAATCTTATAGTATCGAATTCCGACAATAGGAAATGCACTGTTATCATGTATAAAGATGATTATTACAACAAAATGCGTGATCAACTGAACGACTCCAAGAAAGAAACCAACTAACAAATATCCAAATCAAAATAACAAACTGAAAGAATAGAATACATTATGCTGTACCCCCAAAAATCTACGGTTTACCTAATGCCTATTTTACACGATTCAATTTCTTCGTCAATAAATTCACGAAGTTTTATTTTGAATTTATTGGATCGTGTAATACGAGAAACTTCGTGAATTTTTTCTTCTTGAAGAAATTCATGAATTTATTGACGAATTAGAGTTTGTTCTATTTTTCGACAACTTTTTAGGGAATTCTAAGGTTTTTTCTCCGAATTTTGTCGTTGCCAAACCTTTGAGTTTAGCATTGTTTTTGTTACCTCCAATATTTTTTGAGGTTCAGTTCGTTTGATTTGAAAGTGTGATTTTCTTGAGCTTTTCGTGTTGTTACTATTATAAAAATGGTATACAATTTTACAAGAGGTACTGTAACAATTCTAATTTCATTATACGAACAATTTCCCGAATTGTACAATGTAAGTTCGCCGGGCTACAAAAATAGAAATAAAAAAATAGCAGGTATGAGCACATGTAAATGATTGCTATTCAATTAAATCAAATACTCGGTAATCCTGAACCGAGGATCACTGAACAAGATGTTCAGAAAAAAATTAATATATTACGAACAAATTTTTTTTCTGTGCAAAAAATCTAAAACAAGTGGAACAGGGGCTGACTCTGTGTATAATTCCAATTGGTGGTGCTTTACTCACATCCAGTAAGACAGAGCGAATCTAATTTAGAAGAATACAACGTCGAAACTTATACAGTAAATAATTCTCTACTATTTTGTAATATATTCAAATAAATTGTTATTAAGTTTGTAGGAACCTGAAACTGTTTTTGAGGGGACAGTGAACGAGTTGGAGACCTTTGTCATGACAGAAAATGAACAACTGTTGTTTCCAACTCCAAGCGAGTTATCGCGACCATCAACCAGTTGTAGTAATACTAAAAAAAGGAAGCGAAATTGTACTTAAGATGATGACAGAAAATTATTAGAACTTGCAGCAACATCGCTTATGAGTGCGACCAGTGGCAGCAGCACAAATTATCATATAGAGACATTTGGAATGTACATATTTTTTTAAATCTGTTATTTAGCAACTATATCAATATACGAGTATATATATTTACAGGATGGTGATTGCAGAAATGAAGAGAATCAAATCAAAACAAAAAGTTCTAGCTTTGAAGCGTATAATAATGAACGCAATTTATGAGGTTTTAGAAGAGGAGGATGGCGACGACTAACTTTAATTTTTGTACCAATTAGTTTAATAAAATAATAGGGTCAATCAGGGTAAAGGGAAACTAGGGCTAAATGGAAACATCCACGGCATTTATTTAAACATCACGCCTCTTGCATTTATAAGTGTTAGTTGGTTCTCTTGGCGGTCGCTGGTGACGCCACTACACAAATTTCATGACTGCAGCACGTTTTCTGCGACGGTACGTAATATACAATTGTACGGATCAAAGTAGTTTTACGAAGCTTTCAGTGGGCGATGAGATAAATTTCGTATTTTGAACCAAGGAAGTTAAAATAACAGACTAAAATAACTACAAGGTAAAAAATGTAACTTGGGGTAAATGAAAACATAAAATAGAGGTAATTTTTTAACCAAATAGGAAGGTTATTTTATTTATGTTTTCGTCGAAAAGTCAATATTTATTTTGTGTTATTTGTTTAAGGATTATTTATGTTTTGTACCTTTTTATTCTGAATTAAACAATAATTAAACAAGGATTTTGCTTCAGATAACCCTCTACCCTTAGGTAAATCAACCGTTTAACTGCAATAAAATACTTTCTAAAATACGTATGAAAAAATACATATGAAGCTAATGTTTCCGATAACCCCAGCCGATATAAATGCACGTTGTGTACGAAAAAGTATACTGTTTCCATTTCGGGGGTAAATGGAAACGCTCAAAAAAAAATTTTTTTGTCCATGCAATTTTTTAAACTGTTTTCGAGTACGGATTGCTATAGAACAGACACAAATGTACTTTTGTACCGACTGTCATGTTCCTGCAATAATACATATTTAGACAGCGTAATATTAAAGTCAACTCTGCAAAAACCGTTTCCCATTACCCCGATTGACCCTACAACTTATATAAAATATATTTATGAAAATATTACTACAGTGCAACTTCAATATAAACATATTTTTTTAATTCCTCTCTTATTCGTCTAACCATATTGCATCATATCTTTAGATCGATTTCCTCCTTGTTTGGCTAATCTATATTTGAAAATATACCTTTGGTCCACTTTCAATTCTCAGAAAATTGTGTAACGCACAACACGCTAAAGTTATAACCTGAACTTCATTTTCACTTGAATTCGAAATCTATTGGCCATAATACCAAAAGCATTCTTCACTACTCTTCGAGCTTTGTGTCATATTTCGAAATTTATATGGTTTTAAACATGTTCCGAAAGTGGAAATGCTGCATCCGCTACAATTATTCGTACATGCGGCATAGGTAAATTTCGGCCAGGCAAAGGTTTATCTTCGGGTATATTTATTATGTTTTTTTCGATGGCACCACACAAACTGCTTTGTTGAAATTCCCCTCCATCTGATACCCTCCCATTAACTCCAACATCAATGTACCGAAACTTGTATTGTGCATCTACTAATGCTGTTTTCATTTTTATAATTAAAGTACATGGAGGCAAAGAATCTTGGAGCTTGAAACACAACATGTTTCCCATCTAATGCTCCAATAGTATTTGGTAAATTCCACGTATCATTAAATTCTTGTGCTATGTTGAGCCAGTCAGCTGCAGTTGAAGGAACCTTAATTTTTTTATACAATTCTATTACCTCAAAGAAATGAGTTTTTCCATACCTGTATATATGTTTACTTCAAACCATAATATATAGAGTGTCTCTGTACTTCGGGAAAAAAATTAAAGGGTATTTACTATAAGACGTACTGATCATGGAACAAAAAGAATTTTTTTAAAATTCGCTAAATAATTTGCATGGTATTTAAAGGAAACATTTTGTTAGCCACTGGTTGATAGCTATTTTTAATGATTTTATTTAAATCTACTTATAATACAAGTAGTAACTCTTTACACAACGCCAAATAAATGTCTGATGTTGTGTAATTAATAATTAAGTTTCTTTGAATAAAGTACGCTGCTTCAGTGGTTCTAAAAATGTTTATTTCAAGTAAACCACCCTTAATTTTACGAATTTAAAAAAATCTTTTTGTTCCATGATCAGTACGTCTTACAGTATATACCCTTTAATTTTTTTCCCGAAGTACAGAGACACCCTGTATAGTTCTACAGAATACCGGAATGAATAGAGATATCGCAGATTCAGATATTCGAAATAAATACATTAAGCTACGATAGCCAAAAGTTACAGTTAACTTTTCTTTTGTAGTAATTATGTTTAATAAATTGTTAAAAATTTCTTCATCCATACGACGAAATTTTTTAAATTGACTTCGGTCTTCTTTAAATTCTTCATGAACTAGGTGAAAATTACCCTTGTCCTTTCTATTTAAACTAGGTCTTACCCACCAACATTTTGGTTTTCTATTTTCTCTGTTATTTCGTCGCTTTCTTACAAAATTAATTACCATCAACGAAAAAACACTTGCCTTCAGAATTTTTATACGTTGTAACTTAATTATAGCCATTGATTTGAACTTTTAATTCCACAGAAACTCGCACGAAACACGATACAAAAATTATTGACAGTAGAGCATAGAAAAGTGACAACTGATATGTAGCGGGGAAGACGGTGATATGCACATATGTCTAACTTCGTGGCTTGTTTCGTCGTTCGCTTTTCTTATCATCTCACGGCTCGCGCTAAGATTTGCAATGTAGAAAATATATTATTTATTATATTAAAGATTTGTGGATTGGAAGAGAAACAATGAACCAGTCGTAAATTATATTCTAAATTTGTTAGACCGGCTAAAGAAGATGCAAGATATTGTAAAAGTATGAGTGATGGAAGCACAAAACAGATCAAAGAAATATTATGATCGGAAAACGAATACCATCAAATATGACGTTGGTGATAAAGTTGTTATATCACCATGCGCGCACAAATAAACTACAAATGCAATGGACCGGACCGAATAAAATTGTTAAGAAAATCTCTGAATCCAATTATATTATTGAAGAACCTACAGCGAAAAGAAAACAAACATTAGTCCATGTAAATTTATTACAACCGTATTATGATAAAGTATAATTGGTAACGATGACCATAACACAACCTGGTGAAGACCAAACGGAATTAGATATTCTTGAATTAGAAACAAGAAAGGAAAACGATATACTTACAGCTTCTGAAGTATTAGATCAAGCTAAAGGTGTTGGACGACTTACAGAAATTCAGCGAAAAGAATTAGAATTACACGTGTTTTTCTTTTGCGCCAAAAGAAAAAGCACGGGTAATTGTGCTTTAGTGGAACACAGTTTACAATTAGGGCACAGTTTTGACTTTGAAAATGCTAAGATAATAGACACAGAATGCAACTTGCATAAAAGGCTTACACTAGAAATGTTACACATAAAATTGGACGATAACAATATCAACTTAAAAACAGATACTACAGCATTACAGTAACATAGTTAAAAACGGTTTTTCCGTAGTATTGGATGATTTCCGTTGTACTTTTTGACCATAATTATTGTATAATTCGTCGGTGCGCGTGCAAAAGGGTATAAGTACTGAAAACATAGTTTTAAGATATAACCTTTGTTAAAATAATTATTATAATTTTCATGACAGATAATTGTAATAACCAATAAACTATAACAGTTTCAAATAGTATTCTCTCAGTGTAGGGTGATTTTCAAATTCATATTTTCATATTATGTACCAAAGTTTTGAAAATTATTGGAAATATAGCCTATTTCACAAAAAAAAATTAAACATATATCTTTGAACACTTAACTTTATTCATAAAATTATAAGCAAATAGAAAATAGTAATACAGAAATCAGGCACATAAATAATAAAAATAACAATATTAATTACATTGTATGACAAAACTCTTTATTAAAAGTAAGTAGGTAAACTACTAGTCTTCTGTTTCTTTTTCGGTTTCAGGATATTCATCCCTAGAGTCACCATCAGTTTTTAAATTTTTATAAAAATCTTGGAAAACCTTGCTTATTAATGCAAGCATTTCTATTAAGTTTTCTTTCTTTTTTTTCTGATATACAGACAAAACCTGTGTAACACTGGGGCACGTCCGGCACTGTAGTATGTTGACGTCCTTTTTTTCTCATATTAACTGATTGAAATGGGGCTTTTTCATCAAGGTTATTTTTATATTGAAATATTGCAAAATTTTGTTTCGAATACCTTAGCCATTTCACATTCTTCCACACAAACTTTTCGCCCATTTCATAAACCTTTTTTGCATGGGACGTTTTTAAAATATGAAGCAAAATCAAGAAAATCTTTCGTGATCATTTCGTGAACCTTGAAGGGCTTCGCACGAGTTGCATCCAGTCATGCGGATGTTCTTCCGCAGACGAGGAATGTCGATAAACCCGAAGAAGTGCGTAGCCATTTGTGCCGAAACATTCCAGGGGAAATCTATCCCACGCACTAAGCCCGTCTTCCGAATCAGCGGAACATATATAAGATCTATCGTCGACATGGCTGTCTTCAGATACCTCCGCCAAAAGTTCTCAGCGGTTGGCTGCCTAAAACCAACCCTGGGTAACCTCACGCAGTGGCTCCAAAACCTACACCGAGCTGCTCTCAAACCCGATCAGAACCTCCAATTGCTTCGAGATCACCTCTTACTAAGACTCTACTATGGGCTGCAAGTTCCTTCTATAACAGCCGCTATCCTCTACGAGTGTGACCGTGTCATCCGCAGAGCAATCAAACGTATACTACATCTGGTTAAGACCACTCCAGACCATTACCTATACGCCAAGCTGCGAGATGGAGGGTTGGGGATAACGAACTTCCGTTCAACAATCCCGCAGATTATGCAGAGACGGCTCAAGCTAGAAGAGGATGAAGTGACCGCCTCTGTACTTTACACGGAACCAACTAAGTCATTTGTCGAAAGACTAGCCCGAATTACACCTGTTGGCAACTAGACCTTAGTCTGAAGGGACAAACTCAGTTCCAATAAGTACAGCGCTGGACTGGAACAGGCAGTCGAAGACGGCGAAAGTCGAGCCTGGCTCCATAGTACATCCAGAGGGTGGACTGGCCGCGATTTCGTACGTGCGGTCCAACTTCGCACGTACAATCTACCCGTAAACGATCTTCCCTACATAGGTGACAAACAATGCAGAGCAGGCTGCAATATCAATGAGAGCCTGTGCCACGTTTTACAGGCCTGTAAAGTCAACCATGGAGGAGGAATCGAGCGACACAATGAGGTAGTGCGGAAAATCGCAAGGCACTATCGCTCAAGGGGATGGCAAACCCATATAGAGCCCCGAATCCGTCACGAGGACGGACAGCTCTACATCCCAGATCTGGTAGTCCTTCGGTCCCAAACCGAAGCCATCGTCTGTGACGTGCAAGTGAGCTGAGCTTCCCGCTCACTTGTCGATACATGGAGCGACAAGAGACTAATATATGACCATGTAAGATTTAGGAAAGCAGCTGCCAGGGTTTGGCCTAACTACCAGTTCCAGGACATAGTGGAATAGTGGAGATGATACTCCTAATATTTTTATATATAGTATTAGGCTAAATCGGTTTGAAATGCTAATAAGGAATCTTCATTTCAATAATAATGATCACTTGAACGGTTCAAATGACAAATTGCGTCCCATTATTGATATATTGAACAAAAACTTCAAAGAACATGGGGGATTGGAGAAGAATATTTCAATTGTTGAAAATATGATACCATACTATGGAAAACATTACACCAAACAGTACATAAAAGGCAAACCAATTCGCTTTGGTTTTAAAAATTGGGCTCTCTGTACGAATAGTGGTTACATGGTTTCATTTGAAATATATAGTGGGAAATTTTCTGAACAAATTTTCTTTGACAATTATTTCACCAGCGTAAATTTACTTACACATTTATCTGAAATGAAGATATGTGCAACCGGTACAATAAGAGAAAATAGATCCGAACGTTGTTCATTTCCAGAAAATAACTCTAACAAGGAACCCAGAGGGTTTTATAAGTTTGTAGCTAACGAAGAGCTGGTTTTGGTTCAATGGAAAGATAAAAAGGTTGTGACTGTCTCATCCAATTTTGAAGATAATTCTCTTGTGATCGCAAAACGATGGTGTCGAGTCTCAAAAAAAAATTAGACTACCTAAAATGATTTCCGCTTATAATAAAGGTATGGGTGGCGTGGACAAAGCAAATGGTCTCATTTCATTCTATAGAACAAAAATGCGACAGCGAAATTGGTATTGGCCTATATTTTTATAATATTAAATGATACTTAACTGTGTTGTGATATTTATTTATTTTGAATTTTAAATTATTTAAAATATGCCTATATATTTGTTATCATCATTTAATTTTCCCAAGTAAGTTGTTAATTGTTAGTTTCTGTTATTACTAAATTGTATTCACTCTCTTCTTTTTACTGTATGTGATTTGAAGTCCTGAGGAAGACGCATGAGGCGTTCAAACCGGTTGATTTAGAGGAAAATAAATTTATGTGACTTTATTTGATAGAGTTAAATTGTATAAACAAAAGAACAAGAATTATAACTATGATGACTCAGAACAAGAAAGTAGTTCAGAGAAGGAAGAAATTTGAAAGTTGTTTCTAAATTCCGCCAATTCTACCTATCGCCTTAGAGCTGTATGTAGTGCGTTTATCTTGCTTTCTATTGTGGTTCTAGTTTTGTATTGTTATTTTGTTATTGTTATTATCTTGTTATTGTTATTATTTTTCTGTTATTTTGTGTGTGAATAGTGATTTTGTTATTTTGTGTGATTGTGATTTTAACAATGCCTGGAGGGCTGTGTTGGGTCACCAAGTGTTCTACAAAGACAGCGGATGGTAGACATTTGTTAAGGGTTCCAAAGGATACAGATCAAAGAGGTACAAATCAGTATTTTTGTTATAAAATAATAATAATATATATTTTGTTAAACTTAGGACGCAAAGACCCGGTGAAAGCAGAACGGAGGCAAGCATGGCTACGTGCATTAAACCGTACTGATATTTTAAATATCAATTTGGAAAGAGCCCGAGTTTGCGAAATTATTTTATTACTGGTAAGTTGATGATTTGATGAATTGTATTTTCATATAATCATTTTGTTTTGTGTAACAGGGAAGTCAGTCAACGATCGTACCCACACAGATTGGGCTCCTTCGCTACACATGGGCCACGATTTAGATTTCAGCGATGAAGATGAGGAGCTAGCGGCCAAACTTGCTCGATTTGATGAGAAAAAAGAACAGGAACGAACAGTAATATTTTAAATTTTATCATTTCATCATCAAATATTCATAACTAATGTACATTATTCATTGTAGATAATGGAGTCAATTAATTAGTTTATCGTATCAACTGTTATAACCTTTTAATATTATATATTTATAGATAATTATAAACATAATACGTTAGTTAATTATAATATGTTAGTTATTTATAATATAATACATTTGTTACGACCATAATAACATAAAAACCGTACATAATATGCAAATTTTCAAGTAATTGTTTTCACTGATTTTATTTGTTTTAACATCGTCGTCGTCGATGATACGATAAAGCTTTAAATATAACGCGAACATTATGCGATTTTATCCCTTCCCTATCGGATTTTGAAAAAGACTCGGTTTCACCTCGTCACTTAGCAACAGCCTCCAATATTATAAATCGCATAATATTCTTGTTATATTAATAGCTATTATCATTTTAATCATGTATTTTAGACTCAATTTTAATATTTCATGTTTCATGCTTTTGTTTTCATTAACGAATGAAAACCATTAACGATTCAATATGTTACATTTCATTGTAGCTATTTTAGTAAATATATCATTTTTGTATCATCTCACCATTATTCATAGTGATATTTAGATTATGTATTGTAGGTGAATAATATAATAAATATAGTTCGATTAATAATCATAAATAATTGCAGTGTATTTTAGAAAATAAAATTATTGTTTAAATGAATTCCTTATTTTTTTTGTTATTTTTATAGTAATAAAAGGAAGGAATCAACAGGTATTGTAATAGTGCTTTCTAACTTTGCATGTATTGCTGAATTGAAATATATTGTACAACTCGTATAATATTTTGTAAAATCAAGAATAACATTACTTTAATTATATAGCGCACATTAATTACTATCGGCGAGCAATGTGCTGCTGCTGTTGCGGCACCAGAATCACCACCTCGTGTACAGGAGTATCTGCCCATTATAGTAACCCCGGAAGCGCACCGAGAGGCAATAAAATTAAGACAACTTACACGAGCAGCTGAAACTAAAGAGCTGCTCGTTATGAATGAGGAGATGATAAAGGAAAATCAATTTTATATAAAATTTTATACGGGTTTGCCAAATTATAAATCAGTGAAAGCAGTGTGTAATACGATTGAGTCTTACATCTACACATCAACTTCTAAGTTGTCAGCCTTCCAGCAACTTATGGTGACACTAATGAAGTTGCGACTTGGACTTCTTTTGACAGACTTGGCCTTCAGATTCCAAGTCCATAGAGTTACAGCTAGCAGGATATTCTACAAAGTCGTGGACCTGTTGTACTACAGGCTGAAAAATTTTGTAAGATGGCCTACAAGAGAGGAGTTGATAGCAAAAATGCCCTTATCTTCCAAGGAGCACTTCGGCAACAAAGTTGCAGTAATTGTCGACTGCTTTGAAATTTATATAGAAAAAAGTGGGAACCCCGATATTCGTCAACGTGGAGTTCTTATAAACACCACCATTAAATTATTAGTTGGTACTGTGTTTCTAATTGAATACCACCTAGTTTATACTTTCATGAAATAATTTTTGCAGGCATAACACCTCATGGGTGTATTTCTTTTATTTCACCTGCTTATACAGGGAAGTCAAGCGACACTTTCCTTACAGAAAACTGTGGGATTATTAATAATCTTTTGCCAGGCGATGTTGTTTTAGCGTATAGAGGTTTCCACATAGAAGAATCGGTCGGCATATGTCAGGCAACGTTGCACCGACCAGCTTTTTTGAGAGGTAATAATTAATAATAAATATATACTACTTATACTAACAACTCCTATTATTTATAGGACAAAAACAGCTTAGCCTGTTCAATATTGAAGAAACAAGAAAACTTGCTAATGTTAGGATACAAGTTGAGCGGGTTATTGGACTTATTCGGCGAAAATATAAAATGTTACATACCGTCCTGCCGATGTCAATTCTTAACGAATGCAAAAATGAAAATGTCGCCACGATTGACAAAATTGTGCACGTGTGTTGTGCACTGGTAAATTTGAACCAACAAATAGTTTCATAGAATATAAATTCTTTTTAAAAAAAATGATTGGTGGTCCCAAAAATTTTATTAGGTACAGCAAGAAAAACCTCACCATTTCCAACTTTATTTTTGTTTTTTTTTATTGACTTGCATCCTTCGCAAAACCAAAATTTTCGCGCTATCTTCATATTTACACATTTCATATGGAACCACTTCTGCTACTAGTGATATTTATTCTGTTCTCGAGTCTTCAACTACATCTCCATCGCCATCATCAAGTATAAATTTAATATCACCACCACTTCAAGACCTTCTACTTCTACCCGAAATGATATAAATTGCTATTACTCTTTAAATAGCTTTGCTGATATTGTTTCGAAGAATCAGCAAGAACATTTAGAAGCTGCTTTTGCAAGATTTGTGTATGCTAATAATTTACCTCTTAGTATTACCGAAAATGAACACACAATAACATTTTTCAAACAAATTAAACCAGGATTTGAATTGCCCAGTCGTTATAAATTATCCAATCGCTTATTAGAAACGGAATATAATTAATTGCACGTTAAAGCTATGGACAAAATACAGTCGTCATATTGTTTAGGTTTAATGTGTGACGGTTGAACTAATATTAAGCGTGAGCATTATCAATATCATCATTACCACACCAGAACAACCGATATTTTATAAATCAATTAACTCTAAAACAAACAGACACACTGCAGAATATATCAGTTCTGTTCTTATAAGTGTAATTGAAGAAATCGGTGAATTGAAGATTACCTCAATTGTAACAGATAATGATAGCAATATGAAAGCTGCGTGGAATTTAATAGTAAACAAATATCCTCATATTACAGCCTATGGTTGCGTTGCGCACGGATTGAACCTTCTTGTGCATGATATCGTTGGTCTGGAACCTATTACTAAAATTGTAAAAGTAAGTAAAAATGTCATTAAAGAAATAACAAATTCGCATATTATTATGGCAGTTTTTAAAGAGAAACAGAATAACAGTAAAATAACAATTATTTTAAAACTACCCGTTGTTACACGCTGGGGTTCAAATATAGCTTCATTGAAAAGTATTTTAGATCATAAAAATAATTTAAAAACAATGGCCATAGATGAGCGAGTAGAACACGTTATTTCGGGTAAAACAAAAAGTACCATTTTAAATGATCAATTTTGGGAAAAAATTGTTAATTATTATAAACTTTTGAAACCTTTGGCAGATTTTATTACAAATATAGAAAGCAATAAGCCTCAAATCAGTAGTGTTTGTACTATATTTAATGATTTAGAAGATTTGTTTAGAAAAAATATGCTAAAATCTGAACAAAAAAAATTTATTGAATCTTTAGAAAAAAAGACGCAGTTTCTGTGCGAAAGATATACATTTAGCTGCTAATTTACTAGACCCTAAAATGTTTGGAAAAGACTTGAAACCAGCGGAAGACGTTCAAGCTATTGAATTTATAATGAAGCTTGCATCAAATTCGCCAGATATAAATGAAGAAGCTTTGCTTTCCGAAATCTGCCTATTTCGAGCAAAAGAAGGTTTGTTTGAAAAACCTTTCTTATGGAAATGTGTCAATCAAACATCTGCTATATGCTGGTGGAAAGGCTTTTGTATAATGTCTTATCCAAATCTATCTAAGGTAGCACTTAAAATATTAAGCGCTCCTCCAACATCCGCAGCTTGTGAAAGATCGTTTAGTAAATACGGAAACATACAAAACGCAACGAAGAATGGTCTAGAAAATGATAAAGCAGCTAAATTACTGTTTATAACAGAAAATATTAAATTCTTAAATGCTCAGGATTTAGAATTAAATGTTTCTTCATCAACTCCTCCAATTAAAAAACAGAAGCTATCAATATTATCAGGAAGAAACGAAGTAATACAACAGGAAGTATCAAATACTGCGTCAATTGATACCGATACCGAAACCGATAGCTCCATTGAAGAAGATTTAACAATACCTTATGCTGACTACTCAGATAATGATGATTATGATGATGATGATGATGGTTCAGTTTCGGTATCTTTCCCCTCATTGCCATCTGATCTGACTAATTTTTAAATTTAAGAGTAGAAATGTAATTTTGTATTTGTATTTTGTACTTCAGTGAAAAATTTGTACTTCTTAACATACACCTGTAGTTTGTTAAACTAATATATATTGATATTTACAACTTTTCAATTTTTTTTTTGAAAAGTTTCACTTTTTCTGAAAAGTATCGTAAAACTTTTCATGAAAACTTACATCCCTAGCTGCTACACTCAAGTAGGGTAAAAGACTAAATTGATAATGTAGGTACTACAAATAATACTATAATAATTTTTAAATACTTACATTTCCAAGAACTAATATTTTTCCACTAATTTCTTTAACGCGAATATCTCGCACCCATCCGCACTTGAAGAATTTGTAAGACTCCAAGCTTTTGTAGGCTTTAAACTCTTTCGCTATATACGCACTCACACATGTACAAAATAATCGTAAATATCTCCATGTGCAATATCTGGAAATATTGCTATATCCCGAGTGAATGTTGACTCGTCACAATCATACGGGTCGGTGTTATTTATCAAACTAATTTTTGATAAATAACGCTCCTGCACTGCACTTGTTAAACTCTTATAATAAACCGACATGTTAAACAATAACAGAACGTTTATAAAAAGAAAAGCTTGTTGCGAACAAGAAAATATCCAACAACTAACTGAACGTAACTTTCAAAATTTCGCTCCAAGAAAACTTACTTTGCATAGATAGCGCATCAATCACTTGTAGCGGGGGTAAAAATTCTGAATTTGCGGTACGATCAGCTGTTTGAGACCACGTGACCGTACCTAATGTATTGAACAGGAGAATGAATTTGAAAGATATCTGATTCATTCATCAAAAATAAATTACTGGCTTACCTACCAAAACACTCGAAAATTAGAGCTGGAAAGGATTGGATGTTTTCATTCATGAGCAGACACAAAAAATTGTCGCACAAAAAGCCTGAGAATAACAGCCAAGCAAGAGCGAGTACCTTTAACAATCATAATGTGCAACTGTTTTTCGATAATTTATTAAATGTTCAGGAAAAATACAAATTTCTACCTCACCGTATATTTAATACAGACGAGACTGTAATCACAACGCTAGTGCAAGCACCAAAAGTAATAGCTCCCGCTGGACAGAAACAGGTTGGTCAAATTCAATTACGAGAATTTATAGATAATTGTGAAATAGCTTTAAAACTCTTATCAGAGGAAGATAAGATAATATTATTCGAACTAATAAAAATAACTGGCAAAGCAAAACTTTTAAGTCAAAATTAGAAACCTCGTATTCAGAAAAACGGAGTCAAGCAGCCTAATGGGAATTAGAATTCATGTCGACAAGGCAAAAATGAGCCTGTTAGATCATATTCAAATAGAACCGAAAATTGTATGGTAAAAGTTATAAATTCATTAGATTCATCCTTAAGCTTGTGAAAAATTAATTAGATCTCAAAGTCTAAATGTTTCTATTTCTGGTTTAAATGAACCACTTATCACATTAATCAAAGCACAAAAACCAAAATTTCTCGAAGATGCGTTTGACTTAGCAATCGCAGAAGAAAGAGAAATAATCAGCAGACAAGAAACACACAAATTCTATTCCGTAAATAATTATTCTAATATGCATAATTCAAGTCAACAAAAGAAATGTTACAATTGCAATAAATTTTGTCATACTGCAAATAATTGTAGAAATATTTCAATTACCCTTCAACAAGTAGTAACAATTAAAATCAAGTTAAAGTAAAAACAGAACCAATAAATTCAATTCAAAATTATAATCCAAAATATAATAATTTTCAAAAATCTTGTAAATACTGCAAGAAATTGGGACACACAATACAAGAGTACAACACAATAAAAGAATTTCGAATATTATTTAAAACGTTGAATAAATTTTTGAAAAATCTCAGACTGAGCCGGGACTTGAACCTGGAACCTTTGAATTTCTGGTCCAATGCTCTACCAATTGAGCTACCAGTCCCTAGGTTCTATCCCAGCTCAGTCAGAGATTTCTCATACGTAGTGTATGTGGTCCACAATGACACGTCACACAATATTTGTGTACTCACGTGACAAATGACCTTTGAATGCGTTATTTGTTGACGAACCAGCCAAATGGATAATTTTAAGTTAGTGAAATAATCGTGAGAAACCCTCTAAGTAAGAATGTTGAATAAATTTTTGAAAAATCTCAGACTGAGCCGGGACTTGAACCCGGAACCTTTGAATTTCAGTCTGAGATTGTGTGACGTGTCATTGTGGACCACATAGACTACGCATGAGAAATATCTGACTGAGCTGGGATAGAACCTAGGGACTGGTAGCTCAATTGGCAGACCATTGGACCGGAAATTCTAAGGTTCCGGGTTCAAGTCCCGGCTCAGTCTGAGATTTTTCAAAAATTTATTCAACATTCTTACTTAGAGGGTTTCTCACGATTATTTCACTAAATTATTTAAAACCACCTAGAACATTTCCCTAAACTGCTCCTAAGCTTGTGTTGGGTTTAATACCAGCTAAAACAAAACAAACAACCCCGCAGTCCAACAATCATCCTGCGTAAAATATATATTTTATGTAGATCTATCAACGTATCATAACACAAATATTGACACAAGTTGGTATTGCAAAAAAATACGAAGAATCGAAAGAAAGCAATTTCCCAACTTAAAAATATAATTTTGTTCCACTTGAAAATGTCTGGTGGCGGAGAAGCAATTCATGTGTGCAAGACCATGTTCCTTCATACGCTTGGCATTAACGAATGGAGTGCTATTAATTGGGCGAAGAACAATGTGGAACCTGCGGAAGAACATGCTTCCGAGAAAGAAAATCCAGTCAGCACAAGGAAACAGAAAAAACAACTGGCGGCCCGCGCGGCTGTAAAAGATTTCCTAAATATTTTACCGAAAGTAGAATAACATTATTGTCGGCAGTCCACTTCGAAAATATATTTAGAATCAGTATGGATATCTAAAGCAAATGTTTTTCGTGAATATTAAAGGTAGGGGAAGGTGGGCAGAATGGGGTAGCGGGGTGGAATGGGAAAACGCTTTTAGCGCGTGCGCATGAGTGTAGGAATCCATTAAATGATATTTTGACGTTTAGTCAGAGGAACATAGGTGGCAACAGTGACAACGGTATAAGTTATTTTGTGATAAAAAATCTATTCTTATTCCTTATTAAACCAAGACAATTCATAACACAACTGTAACCCTATTGTGATAAGTGAAGAATAAACACAAATAAAAATAATAAAACTCTAGTTAATTAATACATGCCTTAATTTTACGAAACGGTGACAGTGAAATTTCAAGGTTAAGTGAGCACGTGTCGAGTAGCGCGCGCCATCGGGCGCGTTGCGCCAACTAAACAAAAATCAGTGTTCCCAACGCTAGTGTAAGTAAATATAAACTAAAAACAAAATCTATCAAAATTTTTTAATATGCTGTCAACAAGTGGAGGTCTAAATCTAGTGACAAACACTCTAACAAATGTGAACTCTTGCTACGTCATTTCAATACACCCAACCAACAATGACTACACAAACAACAACACCCCAAAATCTAGCACTACTAGTGCACTAGTCAACATCATACAAGCAGGAGAACTCTCTCCAATGACAACTCCCATGCAACATTACCCTATATACACTGGTCAGAACCCAGTGCAGTCAGACAACAACGAAACATTATCCTGGCAAAAAGTGCAGTACAAACGCCCTCAGAAAAGACCAAGAGAAACAAATAC
This sequence comes from Agonum fuliginosum, assembly GCA_947534325.1. Classification (NCBI taxonomy): domain Eukaryota; kingdom Metazoa; phylum Arthropoda; class Insecta; order Coleoptera; family Carabidae; genus Agonum; species Agonum fuliginosum. The sequence goes on from OX384044.1 coordinate 19,004,237, forward strand.
ACCTACTGAAACATCAAATAAACGCAACAGAAACGTTGACTCAATAACTACTCACAATATGAACAGATACGCTGTTCTACACAACAAAATAAACGATGATCAACCTAATACCATTCCGAAACCTCCACCCGTGTACATACAGAATGTTACAAACTACTCGTTAATGATGCTAACCTTCAAAACCACTCTAAAAGAAGAAGAATTTACATGCAAAACACTCACACAAAAAACTGTTACAGTTAACACTAATTCATCTGACGCTTATCGAAAACTTATACATATGTTAAAGAATAACAACATAGCCTATCATACATATCAACCGAGAAACGAAAGATCATACAGAGTCGTAATAAAAAACCTACATCAGTAAATCCCAGCGGAAGAGGTTAAAGAAGCCCTTGAAGACGAAGGATATAAAATCAGAAATGTATCTAACATTAAAAACTGGAAGACAAAAGAAGCACTCCCGATGTTCTTCATAGATCAAGAACCCTCAGAAAACAACAAACAAATATACGAATTAAAATACTTGCTTAACACCAAGATTACTGTCGAACCACCAAGAAAAATAAATCTGCCACAATGCACCAGGTGCCAAGAATACGGGCACACGAAAACCATTTTATTGTGTAAAATGTGCAGAAAATCATTCATATAAAGACTGCAAAAAGATAGAAACGCGCCAGCAAAATGTATTCACTGCTCAGGCCCACACCCGGCCAATTACAAAGGCTGCATGATCTATAAAGAACTCCAAAACTCTAGAAAAAACCTAAGCCAAAATGTAACACAGAAAACAACACATACCACTAAAAACTACTACTCACAAACAAGATCTGAAAATAGATCCTACTCCGAAATGACAAGAAAAAACCAACAAGAAACAAGTGAAAACCATATTACAAATCCAGTAAACGAAAATTTTCTATCATCATTTATGAATAAATTTGAATTATTTTTCAACCAATTAATGCAACAAAATTCAATGATACTCAACCTATTAACAACACTAGTCAACAAACAAAATGGATAGTACAAGAATTGCGCTATGGAATGCCAACGGTTTGGCACAACACAAAAACGAAATAGAAGTTTTCCTGAACCTACAAAAAATAGACATCGCCCTAATTAGTGAAACACACTTCACAGATCGAAATTATTTTAAAATAAAAAATTATGATACCTATTTCACTAACCATCCAGATGGAACAGCACATGGGGGAACAGCAATAATAATAAAAACCAAAATTAAACACTCCGAAATTGCAAAACACGAAAAAGCACATATACAAGCAACAGGAATAAAAATAGAAGACAGCTATGGCTCCCTCGCTATATCTGCCGCATACTGACCACCCAAACACGCAACCAAACAAACAGACTTTGAGGAATACTTCTCGAAACTAAATGACAAATTTATATCAGGAGGCGACAAACCCTAAAGGAAGAGAATTACACAAGACAATTACAGCAAAAAACTACAATTATATCAGCACGGGGAAACCAACATACTGGCCTGCCGACCCTAACAAGGTACCAGACCTACTTGACTTTTTTATAACGAAAGGTATTTCTAGGAACTACATTGACATAGAATCTAACTATGATCTAACCTCGGACCATTCAGCAATCATAATAACCCTAAGCAGTACATTAATAACAAAACCAAGAAAACCCATATTATATAATAAAAACACGGATTGGGAAAGCTTCCGAAAACATCTTAACGAAAACGTTAAACTCCAAATACCACTAAAAACCCCAGTAGATATTGATATAGCAACAGAAGATCTTACAAAACTAATCCAAAATGCTGCATGGTCTTGCACTCCAATGATCAAAACCAAAAACGATAATACCCTAAATTACCCAAAATTTCTAAAAGACAAAATTTCAGAAAAAAGAAATATTCGACGAAAATGACAACAAACCAGATACCCAAGCGACAAAAATAAACTAAACCACATCGCAAAAGAAATTTAAAAAATAATTCAAAAAATTAAAAACGATTCATTTGAGGCATATCTAAACAACCTCTCTGCACTTCCTGAAACTGACTACTCCTTGTGGAAGGCAACTAAATATCTAAAAAGACCTACACAACACATCCCACCAATTATAAAAGAAGATAAAACCTGGGCTAGAGAAGACCATGCAAAAGCAGAAGCCTTTGCAGCACACTTCGCCAGAGTATTCGAACCACACCCAGCAGCAACGACACCAGATGAAGAGAGAGAAATAACAGACTATCTAACCTCTCCTTTACAGTTATCCCTACCAATGAAGCATTTCACACCTACAGAAATAAAACATGAAATCAAGTTCCTAAATAACAAAAAGTCCCCCGGATATGACCTAATCACCGCAAAGGTTATAAAAGAACTTCCCACAAAAACCATAATACTCCTAACGTCCATCTACAATGCAATGCAATGGTAAGAATCTCATATTTTCCCATCCAGTGAAAACTGGCACAAATTATAGTTATTCTTAAACCAGGAAAACCAGCGCATGAAACCTCATCGTAGCGGCCAATATCCCTGCTTCCACTCTTTTCAAAACTATTTGAAAAACTATTATTAAAAAGACTGTCACTTGAAATAGAAAACAGAAACCTAATCCCGGCACACCAGTTTGGATTTAGAGAGGGACACTCAACCATACAGCAAGTTCATCGCATCGTAGATGAAATAGAAAACAACCTTCGACATGGAAAAGTGAGCTCTGGTATATTTATCGACATAAGCCAAGCGTTTGACAGGGTATGGCACCCAGGCTTGCTATACAAAATCAAAAAAGAACTTCCACACCCATATTTTATGCTAATTAAATCCTATCTGGAAGAACGTTTCTTTCAAGTAAACTACAAAGAAAACACGTCCAAACTTTACCAAATAAACGCTGGAGTACCCCAGGGAAGCGTTCTAGGACCAATATTGTATCAGCTCTACACCGCCGACCTACCCTGCCTGGAAGAAGTTACAACCGCCACATATGCAGACGACACAGCGATAATTGCAACAAATGAAAACCCAAATGAAACGTCAGAAATGTTACAAAAAGCGATAGGAGAAATTGAGAAATGGACTAGAAAATGGCGCATAAAAATAAATGAAAATAAGTCAACACACATTCTGTTTACAAATAAAAAAAACAACATGCCCACATATCAAACTAAATGGGAAACAATTAGATACCAAAGGAAAGGTTACCTTCCTAGTAGTCCAGTCGGCAGAACGAAAAAAAGGCGTTTACTTGGAAAGTATTCCGAACTTAATGAAATTTTGACACGTCATTTAGGGGTACTCTGGGGTGTCGAATCTGAGTTTTCGACCTCGAGGACCTTGTGCTAACTTGGGGAGGTGGAAAAAACCACGATTTTTATTACCTCTTTTCGGTTTTTCGCCTATAACTCAAAAACTATGGGTCCTACGAACTTTTTTTTTCATTTTTGGAAAGAACATTAAATTTCCTTCAAATTAGACTGGTCAAACGTATTTTTTGACCCAATAGGTACCGAGAGACAGGCGTTCAAAATTTGTAAGCACCTATCCAATCTACAAATAGGGAATAAACTACAATTATAACATTACAAACTTGGTCAGCGGGTCAGTCAGTTTCTCTATAAGATACATTATTGTAAGAATTTTTTAGGGCGTTTATTAAACCAAAAAATCAATTTTTTTTGAGAGAAAATTGAGAAGTATTAAACATTTTTGTATTTATTATAAAAACATTTGATATTTCGGCGTAATGAACACCCTAAAATTCTAAAATTATGTATTTTATAGAGAAATGTTCGTAAAATTTAATAAAAGCAACCAGAAGTCGATAACTTTATCCGTTCAGAAGTTATAGCTCATTAAACACAATAAATATTAAAAATTTAAAAATTTCTTGACTTTCTCTCGGAAAAACATTTGATATTTTGGCTTAATGAACACCCTAAAACGTTTTAGAAATAATGTATCTTATGGAAAAATGTTCGTAAAATTTAATAAAAGCAACCGGAAGTCGATAACTTTATCCGTTCAGAAGTTACAGCTCATTAAACACAATAAAAACAAAATATTTGAAAACTTCCCAAAACAAAAAAAAATATTTTGGCTTCATGAACGCCCTAAAAAGTTTTTAAAATAACTTATTTTATAGAGAAATGTTCGTAGAATTTAATAAAAGAAACCGGAAGTCGATAACTTTATCCGTTCAGAAGTTACAGCTCATTAAACACAAGAAAAACAAAATATTTTAAACTTCTCAAAAAAACAAATGAGAGAGTTTTTTTACGTATTTATCAAATTCGTTTTTGGAAAAGGTGTGAAAATGTAAGAGGTATACATAGTATGTAGATAATATACAGATTATGTTGAAAAATTAAAGTTATGGGCCAAAAATTTGCAATATCCTGCTAAATGTCAAATGTGGCTGAAAATGTCATTTTGAGAAATGTTTTTATAATAAATACAAAAATGTTTAATACTTCTCAATTTTCTCTCAAAAAAAATTGATTTTTTGGTTTAATAAACGCCCTAAAAAATTCTTACAATAATGTATCTTATAGAGAAACTGACTGACCCGCTGACCAAGTTTGTAATGTTATAATTGTAGTTTATTCCCTATTTGTAGATTGGATAGGTGCTTACAAATTTTGAACGCCTGTCTCTCGGTACCTATTGGGTCAAAAAATACGTTTGACCAGTCTAATTTGAAGGAAATTTAATATTCTTTCCAAAAATGAAAAAAAAAGTTCGTAGGACCCATAGTTTTTGAGTTATAGGCGAAAAACCGAAAAAAGGTAATAAAAATCGTGGTTTTTTCCCCCTCCCCAAGTTAGCACAAGGTCCTCGAGGCCGAAAACTCAGATTCGACACCCCAGAGTACCCCTAAATGACGTGTCAAAATTTCATTAAGTTCGGAATACTTTCCAGGTAAAAGTGGCTGCCTGGACTATAGGTATGCATCTAGAAAAAAGACTAAACTGGCAGAAACACATTAGAGCAAAAAGAAAGCAACTCGACATTAAAGTTAAACAAATGTACTGGCTCCTAGGCCGCAAATCTAAACTATCGCTAGAAAACAAACTGCTACTCTACAAAACCGCCATCATTCCGATATGGACGTACGGAATCCAACTCTGGGGATGCGCAAAAAAATCCAACACCAACATTATACAAAGATTCCAGAATAAAACGCTGCGAATAATCACTGATGCACCCTGGTACGTTAATAATCATACCTTACATAAAGATCTAAAAATAAAATACATACATGAACAAATCCGAACATACGCCACTAAACACGAAAGTAAACTAAACAACCACTCAAACGAACTGGCAATCAATCTACTAAATAATGAAGAAGACCCTAGGCGTCTCAAGAGGACGAAACCATTGGATCTAACATTCCTTTAATTAATATACTTACTTGTTATTGTACTACTACTACTATTAAATATTGTATCACATTTGCTGGTTGGCCTAACAAAGGCCAGTTGTAAATAAAAATAAATAAAATTAAAAAAAGAAGAAGTACTATTTGTTAATGTTGGTCTTCACCTTCTGCCGGTTCTACATGTGTGCACAATTTTTCTAAGATTTGTAATTAATGGAAGTTGAATGAAAATAAGTCGACATTTTTAAATTTTATCATAATGATGGTTATCCAGTATATTTGTTATTTAGTCTTTTTACAATTTTGCTGTATATTACGGTGAAATTGCTGACTATAATTTAATAAAATATTTTTTTGCAATGTTATGTAGTGGGGCAGAACGGTGGGGGCGGAATGGGATGTTCTGCCACAACATGCAACGTGCTGTAGAAGCTGTTATGATCTTTATTGTGATCAACTTTATTCAAAGTCAAGTCAGGGTTGGTGCTCTTGTGCGAAGTGTCACAAATGGGCACATATGTCGTGCGCGGGTTTTGACAGCGATGACGATGAGTCTATATTGATTTGCTTATTAATTAATTCCGTTCTGCCTCACTATGAGTTTTTTTTCTTTGCGTTTTTCAAGTATAATTTATTTATTTTTTATAATGGTTTTACTATAAACATGTTCTACAATGTCTAAATAAAAGAAAATAAAATTATTTTTTAAAATTTCTAATAAACTCGTCATGTTATCATCCAAAATAAGATGCTACCCCATTCCGCCCCACCTTACCCTACTCTGCTGATAATAAGATTAAACAAGGGAAATTTAAAGTGTTCGATGACGTGATGAATGAAATGAATAATTGAATATTGCATTGTACAAATCCAAAAAAGATCAGTGCGACCATTGCACTGCACATAGAGAGAAGAACTATTAGACGAAGATTACACCCGTCATCAAGAAATGAAAGAAACTGCAAGACGTAAAAAGGTAAGTGACAAGTTGAACGCAAAGCATGTCTACACCATGGATTTGCAAGCCGTCCTTTTGGCCCCTTGTTTGAAAGCTTCCGCCATCTACTACAAAACTAAACTGGCTGTTCATAACTTCACAATTTATGACTTACAAACAAAAAAAAGATTTTGTTATTTATGGGATGGGTCGCAAGGGGCACTTACAGCAAATGAGTTTTCTTCAATTATTTGAAATTTTATTTTGAAAGAAGTACTCTTCCAAGAAGGCGAGCAAGTCATAATATTCAGCGACTGTTGCGGTTACCAAAACTGATGCGTTGATCAACCTTGCTGTCCCATGTCGCATTATGATCACTCAAAAATACCTTGAAAGAGAACACACGCACTCCAGGATTGAAAAACAATTGAGAAATCAAGATATTTCCCTTCCTAGCTCGTATATTAACGCTTGCAAGCAAAAGTACCAGAACCTTATGCCGTGCAATATCTGGATTATAACTATTTCTTAAATTACACGGCAGCATGTAACAATTATAAGTCAAATCGTCCGGCATTGAAAACAGGAGACACGCAGGTTGCTGATTTGCGGGCAATACAGTATAGAATGAGCGGTGATATCGTTTACAAACCGTGTTTTACAAGACATCACTTAATAATGATGAAGAATTTAAACAAATAAATTTTCTAAGGAAAGGTCGCAAATGTAATTCAATGCCACCTTTAAATCAACTCTACAATAAGCCTCGTTCCATTAGTGCAAAAAAGAAGCAGGATTAAATAAATCTTCTTCCAATGATTGATCCTGACGTTAGAGAATTTTATGTCAATCTCCCAGTCGATGGTGAAGCTAAGGATACAGATCCCGATATTGATCGCTATTTTAGTGATGAGAATGTTGATGAATGAAGTGTACATGACATGTATTTTTTTCACTTTCTTATGCAAATAATACAACGTGTTTCTTTTTTTGTTAAAGACAATAATCTGTACCTCATTTTTTATAATACAATTTATTTTGCGCCATCATAAAAGATTACATTATTCTTTTTTTCAGTGATATTTTACCTATCATAATCAATGATGAGTAAAACAAATAGACATATGTATAGTTATGCCCTTTTGTAATTTTTTTTTAAATTAAGTTAAAAGGGCATAATTAGACGTTATTTCAAATAATATCAAATTAACTATATAATCATGTAGTTTTTTCATTAGCAAAATTATAATGTTAATAAGTGTAAAATTTACAAAGCATTCGCTCTTAATACTGATTTCTAGCATAGATTTGAAAACTAAATCGCTATATCTCAAATGTACTTTTTTGCACTTACGACCTTTTGACTACCGACCACAGAATTATAAGTCAAATCGTCCGGCATTGAAAACAGGAGACCCGCAGGTTGCTGATTTGCGGGCAATACAGTATAGAATGAGCTGTGATATCGTTTACAAATTTCATCATCCGGAAGATGGAAAGATCTTCCTCAACGAAGAAATAGAAATTTTAAAGGCATTTCTATAGAAAAAGTTTTATGTCGGAAAAATAACAAAAATAGGTGAAGATGGATACCAAGGAACTTTTTTGAGAAATAAAAGTACAATAAAGAATGAGGGCCGTTGCTTCATTTACCCGCAAGTTCCTGATGAATGTTCATTTGAATACGACCAAATTATTGGTACAGTAAATCATCCAACAGAAGCAAGAGGAATTTATAAGTTTATGATTAATACAATGAATGGTAATTTACCTAAATGTACCTAAAAAAGATGGAAATGAGAGCTTTATAATTTAATTTATTTACATCTACAAACGCTGTGATTTTTTATAAACATATAAATATATATTTTTTATAATTATTTACAACAAATAAATATGAGTCTTTTTTATACTATACAATCCTTAAAAACACGAAATATTAACAATTTTTATGCAAATTTATGTCATGTTGCAAGTCAGTATAATATTTTTTTAATATTTAGTGTTTCTATCAACCTCCGGTTCTTTATAGATAGAATTAAGTTTCTGTTCTCCCCATTGCAGGGTAAATAGAAAGAATTTTTTAAATATATTAATTAATTTAAAAATATATATAATTTCTATGCAAATGTGTTCCCCACAATGCCACACGACTTTTAAAAATATAAAATATAGATTTTTTATAAATAAATGAGATATTAAGGCTTATATGTCCGAAAGTGTTGATATATATATATATATATATATATATATAAGTAATAATTATTTGTAATAAATGTTCTTCAACATAAAACGTAATTTACCTGCTTTTTTGACTGATCTACAATTTATACAATTTTGTTATGTAGATTTAAATAAAATTTACATGTATTATTTATTTACCAACCTTTTCTAATTAACCCTGGGGAAGGCACTAGAGTGTGCCGAAACGTCAGTATATTAGAAAAATAAAAAATTTTCTTTAAGACTGCATTCCTGATTAAATAAATTTACTTACATTTCACCAGTCGAAAAAAACCTTTATTCATTATTTGTAATGATTACAGCATATAGTTTGGTACCTAGTTAAGTTGTGTGAGAAGTGGTTAAGATATTTTCAAAGTAGTTTTTTAGTAAATATTTTGGTTATGAGGGGTAATTTGGGTCAAAGTTGGGGGTAATTTTGGTCAGCATGTTTTCACAGAGATAATATATTTTCAGATGGTGAGATCGTCGAAAAGGCAGTATACGAATGTCCGCCACGGAAAAATCATCTTCCGTATTTTTCATATTCATCGAAGTCACTGGAAAATGCAGTCCGAGCTGTAAGAAATGACATGTCCCAAGGCGCAGCTGCTAAACGTTATAAGGTACCTAAATCAACAATAGGACGCAAGATGAGGGGTGAGAATACGAAGCAACCACTGCCAGGGCACCCCCAATCCCCAATTGTTTTTACCAGAAGAGGAAAAAGCGTTTGTAAAGCATCTAAATGTAATGTCTGAGTGGGAGTTTCCATTTGATTTTTATGATCTACGACTTATGGCACAAAAATATTTAGATGGAATAGGCAGAAGGGTGGCTTTACTTCCAGATAATCTTCCTGGCCGTGATTGGGTCAGAAATTTTATGAATCGCCACAAATACCAGTTGTCGAACCGATATGCTTCCAGTATTAGTTCAAAACGTGCGAACATTAGCCCGGATATTGTGGACGAATTTTTTGAAAATTATAAAAAATCGATTGAAGCCATAAGTCCTGATAATTTGATTAACTACGACGAGACAAATCTCACAGATAATCCCGGATCCAAAAAATTTATTTATAACGGAGGCTGTAAATACCCAGAACGCATCATATACTCGACAAAAACCTCAATTTCTCTTATATATACTGGGCCGCAGATTTTATTTTGATGGTAACCAACCTACAGAATTAACTTCCAATTACAGGATGGTAGATGTTATTATAGTGGAATCCAACCACTCGGACCCAGTGGTATTATTGTCGGTTATGCTGGGAATCGAACTGGGGACCGCTAGCATGCTAGGCGGACCCTCTACCGCTGAGCTAACCACTGGCCCAAGGCGCAGCTGCTAAACGTTATAAGGTACCTAAATCAACAATAGGACGCAAGATGAGGGGTGAGAATACGAAGCAACCACTGCCAGGGCACCCCCAATCCCCAATTGTTTTTACCAGAAGAGGAAAAAGCGTTTGTAAAGCATCTAAATGTAATGTCTGAGTGGGAGTTTCCATTTGATTTTTATGATCTACGACTTATGGCACAAAAATATTTAGATGGAATAGGCAGAAGGGTGGCTTTACTTCCAGATAATCTTCCTGGCCGTGATTGGGTCAGAAATTTTATGAATCGCCACAAATACCAGTTGTCGAACCGATATGCTTCCAGTATTAGTTCAAAACGTGCGAACATTAGCCCGGATATTGTGGACGAATTTTTTGAAAATTATAAAAAATCGATTGAAGCCATAAGTCCTGATAATTTGATTAACTACGACGAGACAAATCTCACAGATAATCCCGGATCCAAAAAATTTATTTATAACGGAGGCTGTAAATACCCAGAACGCATCATATACTCGACAAAAACCTCAATTTCTCTTATATATACTGGGCCGCAGATTTTATTTTGATGGTAACCAACCTACAGAATTAACTTCCAATTACAGGATGGTAGATGTTATTATAGTGGAATCCAACCACTAACTAACCACGAAGATGGGACGATTTTACCTCCATATGTCGTATATAAAGCCGAACACTTGTGAGATAAGTGGAAGGAAGGTGGTTCCCCAGGAACGCGATACAATCACTCAAGAAGTGGTTGGTTCGATACAGTTTGTTTTGAAGACTGGTTCTTAACGGAAGTTGTACCGTATTTTCGAAATAAACCGGGGAAAAGGCGCTGGTGGGCGATAACTTGTCTTCGCAATTTTTCAAAACAATTTTCGAGACCTATGCGAAGTTAGATATACAATTTGTCTTCCATCAAATGATACACATCTATTGCAGCATTTCGATGTTCCGTTTTATGCACCATTAAAGCGCTACTGGTGCGAAATTTTGACGGCATGGAAAAAATGAAGGGCTACGCCAAAACACTTTAAGCAAAGATTCGTTTCCTCGGCTTCTCCTGATACTACACAATAAAATACAACAGCAGGACAAAGGCGCCCAAAATATTATTTCAGGGTTTAATAAATCAGGATTATTCCCAGTAAATGCAGATAGACCTAAGCAACTGTTACCTGGGTATTTGCAGGCACAAAGTGAAGATGCGAATAAGAACGTTTCTGACTTAATGGTAGATATGCTTAAAGATCTTCGGCACTCTTAAGGGAAAATACGCCTAAAACACGCCGTAAACGACTTCTGGTTGAACCGGGCTAGAGTGTCACAGCCGCAGATTTTGAAAATTCGTCTGAACTTAATGCTCCAAGTGGTAGTAGTAGAAACGTGCAAAAAAAACGAAAACGAATTTTGGAGAGTGATTCTGAGTTATCAGATGATTCTGAGTTATCAGATAATTCTGAATTATCAGATAATTCTGACAACGATTCAGTATTTGTGAAAAAGTTTGTGATTTTGATTTTGAAGTAATTAAAAGAACTATAGAAGATTTTTATATGGTAAAGAAAGAAGTTCCAACTTACTCTAAATTATTAGATGAGATTAAAACTAAAATTGATTTTCCATTCGGCAAATCATCACTTCGAGCGTTATTAAAATCAAAAGGCTTCGTCTGGCGAAAATGCCAGAATAAAAGAAAAGTTCTTATGGATAGACCACAAATACTAAATTGGCGCTGTAAATATCTAAGAGCTATAATGACATATAAATTAGAAAATAGAAATATATATATTATATTGACGAGACATGACGGTTCAAAGATGTTGGCAAAGCGAAGACATCGTTGGAGTCACTGGAGACATACTTTCCACAGGTTTGTTATAATTTTTGTAAATCATTCGTTAAATTTTTTCATATAGTTAATTAATATTATTTTCAGGTCGCTTGATAGTCGTACATGCTGGTTCTGAGATAGGATGGGTTCAGAACGCTGAACTAGTTTTTAAAGCTGGTTTGTCCACTGGAGATTACCATGGTCAAATGAATAAAGAAAATTGTACGAAATGGCTGAAGGAACGATTGCTACCCAATATTAAACCAAATTCAGTTATTGTTTTAGATAATGCTCCATATCATTCGGAAGTAGAAAAGAAATGTCCTACAAAATATGCAACGAAAACTGAAATGATGTTATGGTTAGATAGTAACAACATAAAATATGATTTATCATATATAAAATCCGATCTCATGGATCTAATTGAACCACATCGATCCAGAGAAAAATCATATAGGATTGATTCAGTGATTAGAGAAAGCGGTCATATTCCATTGCGACTTCCTCCGTACATGTGTGAATTGAACCCTATTGAATTAGCATGAGCAGGAGTTAAAAGATATATAAGAGAGAATAACACTACTGGCGATTTAAGTCTTGTAAATTTAAAAAAAATTACTGCAGAAGCAATTGCAAGAATTAATTAAGAAAATCACTATTGGGAGACTGATGAACAAGTTGAGGCAATTATCGATTCATTTGTTATAAATGTTGGCGATGATTCCAGTACAGATACAGAATCCGAATCGAGTTCCGACGACGATGAAGAGAATGAGGAGTTTTGTTTATTAAAGAATGACGAGTTTTGTTAGCAAAATGTTAATTTTTTTAAATATTTTTATCACTCACTGATTTATACTTATCCAGTGTAATTTATTATTGCTTAAGTTGTATATAGATTTTTTCTACAAATATTACATCCAGTGCAAGTATTTATATGTTTATATATTTTTCCGTAAATAATAAATAAATCCTCAAAATTCATTTAAAAAAATTATTTGTGTACGTAATGTTTGCCCATTTATTGAAATGAATTTTTTGGCGGCCTATGATTTTGGTTGATTTTACATCCATAATCCCTAACTCGCCACGCCCCTGCCTCGCCAAGTTATCCTGCGCGAACAGTATATTTTTGAAGGTACAAGGCCAGATTGTCAATTGAGACACTATCCTCACTTAGTCTTTTGCTCATTAGCTACTCGGAGAAAGCAAGCTGTCTTTAAGTCACAAGAAAATATAAAAGTTATATGACAGATAACACCATTACCTACTAAGATAAGATAATAACCCTTTTTCTCCTGACGTGCAACATCAGCAATTATGCACTCATATAAATATTGTAATTAGAATTAAGACACCATTCTGTATCCTGCTTCCTAGTAATAAAGTTGTTTTTAAAAATGCTATCGTAAATACAATTAAAATAATTTAGACTTAATTATAAACAAAGAGATCCTAGAAAAGGCTATCCTCAAAGTGTTCGAGCAAGACGGGGTCGAGTCAAGTGACAACGTCAAATCATTCCTGATGGAGGTTAGCAGCCTTGAACACCTTTATCGGCTGTGCCGAAAACTGGAAGCAGCCCGTTCTTCGAAGAAATCATCAGCTGTAGAGATTTCAGTATTGTAAAATTCCTTACAACTACCTACAGTCTGAATAAAGGACTTACTAATATTTTACATGACACTAATATAAAACTGGCTAACTCAACTGCCACTACAATCGCTAATGTGTTTACAAAAACTAAAGATAAAATTGAACCTATTGACACCAAAAATACTGTGTATAAGATCACATGTGGATCATGCGACACCCACTACATCGGTGAATCAACACAAACCCTCAAAAAAAGGATATACCAGCATGCATACCACTGCCGACTACTTGACCAACACCATAGTGGACTCTGTAAACATCATTTTGACACAGGACATAAATTCAAGTTCTCTGATGTCAAAATACTCCAGAAAGAGGTCAATCGAAACAAATGTCTAGTCCTAGAAACATTATACATTAACTCTTGCAAAGAACCAACGGCCAACAGCATCACTAACTATGATCATATAACAGATTTTTTCAAACCAATTATACCTATACCTATTATATGTTTCTGACATGAGGCATCTAAATGTCTCTTTTTGTTACTTTTATATTTTTGTAACATTTTATTATATGACTCGCAAAATATTTTGCGTTTTTTGTACAAGGTGTATACATTTTTAAGCTCTGCATTGTGATATTTTGTACTTTATAGCCGCTGAGGAAGATGTTCGTAATGACATTGAAACGTCCGACGAAAATAAATTAAAATAATTCTAATACAAAGGCCTTCATGCTAACCATTCCTGTATACTAAATACTATCAGGCCAACCCTTTGCTCATAAAACAGCTGTAGAGACTACACTGGGATCAGCTGAGAATAACCATGCAGAATGTTATGGCTTTGAGAAAGGAGAAAGTTGTGCAAAACCTGCGGTGCGACGAGCGGGTCGACTGGCAGAAATCGAATGTTGGAGCTACAGTAAACCAGGACATCAGTTTAGAGGATGTTCGGCGGCCCGATATATATTCTGCTATGGGTGCGAAAAACCCCGCGTTACCAAGATTAACTGCGATCGTTGTTCGGGAAACGCAAGACGCGGCCGGTAAAGAGTTATCGAGACGGCGTCACTTCTCCTAAAGCAACTCAATTGACCGATGCGGAGTGGAAGAATTGGATAGCCTGTGTTCGGGATTTTGTAGCAAGCAGCTCTCCGGTTTTTTTTCTTTGGCGACGCATTCCGATGATGCACGACCGTATCTCGAGGTTGAAGTAGGGTCTTCCATACTGTTGGGCTTAGTAGTAGACTCAGGCTCATCCATTACGTTGGTCACTCCTGCCATAATTAATCAGTTTAAACATTTAACACTATCTATACATCCTTCTCGATACTGTATCACCACGGCCAATGGGACCCAATGTTCCATTATTGGTTACGTGTACCTGGAGTTCTCAGTTCAGAACGTTACACGTCAGATTGAGACGTATGTTGTGGAATCTTTGGCTTCTGAATTGATTTTGGGAATTGATTTCTTACAGAAATTTAACATTATTACTGATTTTGTCAACCACACCTATTACTTCACCAATACTGTTTCTACTGTTGTTTGTACGTCGCCGAGCCAAACCAACTTAACGGACGCCCAGAATCAGGCTCTCAATACGGTGATCGATAAATTATTTTCTCGAAATGTTGCTGAATTAGGGCGCACCACGTTACTTACACACACCATCGAAGTGGAAGCAGGAACACGCCCCATTAAACAACGCTACTATCCTGTTTCATTACACATAGAGCGTTTTATACATGAGGAGCTGGAAGAAATGTTGAAGCTGAATGTGGTCGAACAATCGACGAGCGCGTGGTCATCACCGATAGTGGTTGTACCCAAGGGAAAGAACGAATACCGAGTATGCATTGATTACCGGAAGCTCAATCAAATGGCTAAACCGGATGCGTATCCGATTCCTAACATGAATTCTATCTTGGATCGCTTGGGCGGCGCTTAATATTTGTCTAGTTAAATTTGAAGAGTGCTTTTTGGCAGATTCCGTTGGACAAGGACAGTCGGGAATACACGGCATTTACTGTTTCTGGGAAAGGATTGTACCACTTTGTTACCACCCCGTTTGGCCTCATTAACTCACCAGCAAAGATGCAGCGGTTAATCAATTTGTTGCTGGCTCATGATCCTTTACTGCAGAAATACTGTTTTGCTCATCTTGATGATTTAATAATAATAATAATAAAGTATTTATTTCATCGACTAGTAAAATACAAGTATAGAATATGTCAGAGTTGGGAACATATATTTTAGAGTAAATTCAATATTGAGATCAATCAGCCGCAGTCTGCAGAAAGTTAATCTAAAGTATAGTAACTCTTATTCAGAAGAAATAATCTTAGTGAGTTTTTGAATTAATTTTTATTACTCTCTTCTTTTAAAGAAGTCGGTAATTTATTAAAAATATTTAAGCCTTGAATATTAGGTAGATATTTTAAATTGTTGTGCTTTATATTTGGTATATGAAACATCTGCTTTTGTCTGGTGTATGCAGGAGTATAATTGAAAACCATTTTTGTTATTGAAAACATACATGCAAAGTTCGAGAATATAGAGAGACGTCAGTGTAAGAATTTTGAATTCCTTGAACAGTTGTCTACAGGAGTCAAAGCGAGAAACACCCGCTGTAGTGCAGGCGCTGAGAAACATTCCGTTTGAAAAAACCGATGACCTCATTCTGATTGATGATTTGAGTTTAGAAAGAGTTAAAAATCGATATTGTGGAGGTTGCCGGACGGAATTATGGTCCAGTTTTTTTTTTTCGGCCCTATAATAGGAGTTTTCGGTTCCATCGTTCTCAAACCGTTTCTGGCGCTTCAGTTATAGCCACGAAGTGTAATAAAGACAGGAGATGACACTCGATTGTTGACTATGTCACACTTTTTGACTCCACGAGCAACTAATTTGGAGGGGAGAGGGGGCCACATAATCTGAAGTTAGAAACATATGAATGAAAATTCAATTAAACTTGTATTTTATAATAAGTTTCTTTATTCAATATTACCTATTGAAACTATTATTTTTAACACGAACATCAATTTTAAATAAAGATTTATTCACTTGTGTACTAGATAGTTTTAAAATTATTGTGACGTTTCAGACTCGCAAAAATAAATTCATAACATCATGTTCTTATTATTTCAAAATTAAATAAAATATAATGTAAAGCACGTAAATAAAGTTTATAAATACCTATGACAATAGGTGGCCTCCTCTCACCACCAAATTCGATTGTTTCGGAGTAAAATTGTGTTTTTTTTTTGTTCGCAAAATAAACATCAGCTTGTTCAATTTCTTTGCACGTATGCTCCAACATGTTTAAAAATCAATGCTGAAACAGAAGTTTTCATTACCGGTGGGTACGAAGACCCTGAAAAATGCTTCAAGCTCCAAGGTAATAATTTATCCGAAGTCGTAGACTTGAAGTCCAATCACCTAGAAGCAGACTGTAGAATGTTCAGCCATATATTTCATGCTGTTCGTGGAGGGATTGAACAAGTCATTATAAATAGTACAGATACCGATGTTTTCGTACTTACCATTCACTTTTGGCATAAACTTTCTAACATTGGTTGTCGAGGTATTTGGTTTGAAGGATCGTACAAAAAAAAAATCTTTTAAGCTGTCATTCAGCAGCTGAATCACTTGGCGAAAAAAATGTGTAATATTTTACCCGCGTTACATGATTTAACAGGTTGCGACACGACAAGCCGATTTGCGACTAAAAAGCAATGTATAAGCGCTGCATCCGAAGAATTCGTTTAGGATGTTCTTTCTATTTTTGCAAATAACTCCGAAACTCCGATGAATTTTAATGACATTGAAAAAGTTTGCACTTATTTATTTGCGAAACAAAAAACTACAGCAGATGAACTGCGTTTCAAGCTAATTTCTCGTAACATCGGCTTCAATTTCAATGTATCCAAAGTTATTTGCACTTCTGATGCTTTGTATTTACATTGCTTAAGAGCTGCAGCCCAAACATATTTGTGGAGAAATTCCTTAGAACCAACACATGAGCCTCTGAATTTTCTCCAATTCGGTTATGAAAGACGAGATGGAAATCTGTACCCGGTGAAAATGGCAAAACCGCCTTTGCCAAATTCTTTAATCAGACCTTGCAAATGTAATGCTGATTGCAGAACAATGTCCTGCAGTTGCAAAAAAAGCGACATTAATTGTATATCCCTTTGCAAATGCATCGGCAATAATTGTCAAAACTTACCAGAATAAGAGTAAAATTTTGTTATTTTTCACTACCTACTTATTAATATGTAAACCACTTTTTTTTTAATGATTAAATTTGTATTGCATTATCATCGTGGCGTTTTTCATTTCATACCTTACCCAAAGAACCTTTTAATAGTCAAGAACAACGTTTTTTTTCACAGCTACAGCGATGGAATGGAAAATTCTTATTATAGGGCCAAAAAAAAAAACTGGACCATAATTCCGTCCGGCAACCTCCACAATATCGTTTTTTAACTCTTTCTAAACTCAAATCATCAATCAGAATGAGGTCATCGGTTTTTTCAAACGGAATGTTTCTCAGCGCCCGGTCTACTGTATAACTTTTCTTATTTAATAATGTCAACATTGCTGTAACTGTATGACCAGACAGTTGGCAAAACTGGTAAGGGACTGCTGTAGCAGCCACGCTGACGAAGTCACGGAACAATAAAGAGCTTAAACAAATACACGTTTTATTATTATAAAGAGAGTGCTACAGCCAAGAAAAGTAATCTTAATCTAACATTGGTCCTTCGAGAGCCGGATGAATACAGTATATCATCAAACATGCAATAATTACAACAAATTCAACAAAATACAAGTAAGGTTAACCAAGCTACGAAACAAAGGAAGCAGCGCAACAAGGTTGGTTCGACCGAGCGAGACGAACCGATCTAGCCACGAAGACAGCCGAACGCGTCAGATAAAAAAATAAAGCCGGTTCTTTCAGAAAAAAGTATTTCTATGCCAATTGATAAATCTATTTAAACTAATGTTAATAGTTTATTAGATTTATTAGGTTATTACAAAGAAATTAAATGTGTTTTGTCAATCATTCCGAAAATAGTACCTGATTTACGGAATTTTTTTTTGTGTTCAAAATGTAATCAATCTGATAAACCTGCTATATTTTATCATAATGATAATAATTGCTACTGTGTAAATTGTAAAGAAGATCATTTTATGTGTGACCAATATAGAAAATTCTAATTCTAAAAATTTGGTGCGAGTGACATGTGCGAGTAAGAGGAAGAGAAAAGAGGAATAATAAAGTGAAGAAATAATATAAAAGAAGCAGACTGATCGTCAAATATAAAAAAACAACTTTTTAACCCACGTAAAGCAATTTGCTGGGTTTTCTTCCTGGTATGAGATTAAAATAATAATAGGCTAATAATAACCTAAAAAATTATTTTCATATACCCTCAACAACAACCGAGGAAATAATCTGTGGATCACAACATCACAGCCAAGAGAAGAGGCAGCACCTTAAGGCGGCGAAGAGACTTTTTCCTTTAGATCACCCTTAGAGACTAAATGACTAAAATAGTGAACTAGTTTGTAATTTGTATCAATTCAAACGACCCACAACGCCACACTGTGCAAAGAAGCGTAGCTAACTAGGCGGCGGTTTTTCGCATACCGGAGGTAGCGACATCTAGTTACAAGTAGGAAGAGCTGTCACAATCGATAAAGTAGAAACAAATGAATTACGGGCGAAGAGGAAGCACTAGCACAATTATTAGAAAACGAGAAGAGATCGAAGAAGAAGAAGATACAAACAAAATATTTGAAAGAAGCGCATTATTATTAAGATCACCTATTAAAATAAAAACCACAAAAACAGAAGAAAAACAAGACGAAAAAATAACACAAAAAGACGACAACATGGACGACGTCCTACAACAAATAGCCGAAGCGATTAAAAAACTCTCGGATAACTATGAAGGAATTGCTGAATCAAGAAATTTATACGCCTTTTGCTACGCCACCCAACTAACACATCTGAATACAATGCCAATAGTTACTTGCAACAAGTGTACTATTTCGTTAAGCTCTCCTGCTGTTATAAAATGCAATCTATGTCAAAAGTTGATTCATTCGACTTGCTCAGGTCTCTCTAGAAATGAAATTAGCGATTATAAATCAAAAAGTCTTATTTTTTACTGTGAGGAATGCGTAAGTAAGGAGAACAGCCAACGTGATCTCTTGACTGTCATTGATGAACTAAAAAATGAGATTAATTCGTTAAAACTATTAATCAATCAAAACGGGTGAAAATTCGCAAAATGATTTTAACTTTGAGGAAATAGTTACGGAAGTCACAGAACGGGAAAAACGTAAACAAATCTTGTAATTTATGGATTGAAAGAGTGCTCTAATGTAAACAGCACTATTAGTAATAGAAATTATGCAGTTGACAAACGAGAATATTGATACATCTAATATCAGACCAGTACGACTAGGGAAAGCTGATCCTAATAAAGTTCGTCCTGTGAAAATTAAACTAGCAGATAGTAATCAAGTATATACTATAATACATAAAATTAAGTATATACGAAAAATTGCTAAATATGAGACTATTAAGGTTTCACCGGACAGAACCAAGCGACAAATAGATTATTACAAGAAAGTAAAATCTGAGTTAGATGAGAAATTAAATAATGGAGAAGAAAATTTAATAATAAAACATGTTAACGGTGTTCCTAGAATTGTAAGCTCTTTAAAATAATACAGTCTAACAGTATATCTGAAATTCGTCATAAGGACATCTGAAAAGATGGCGATGGCGAACAAAACTAATTATAAAAAAGTTGTATAAATTTACATTTTGGTTTGTGGCAACACTGGTAGAAAGTTGTAAAATTTTTCGATACAGAAAAACGTTTTTAAAATAGAAAAAGCAAATAAGTTTAATTTCTATAAATAACACTAAAGTGTGACTAAAGAACAGGAGAAGGGTATTCTCAAAAAAATTTCCTATAAAAAAGACGTTTGTAAAAAGGTGTGGTATCCATAACCTCACTTTCTTCACGTGTTCACAATTTTCAATGGAAGAAATATTACAAAAACTCATATCGATAGAAGCAAAGATCGATCTGAAAAGATGGCGATGGCGAACAAAACTAATTATAAAAAAGTTGTATAAATTTACATTTTGGTTTGTGGCAACACTGGTAGAAAGTTGTAAAATTTTTCGATACAGAAAAACGTTTTTAAAATAGAAAAAGCAAATAAGTTTAATTTCTATAAATAACACTAAAGTGTGACTAAAGAACAGGAGAAGGGTATTCTCAAAAAAATTTCCTATAAAAAAGACGTTTGTAAAAAGGTGTGGTATCCATAACCTCACTTTCTTCACGTGTTCACAATTTTCAATGGAAGAAATATTACAAAAACTCATATCGATAGAAGCAAAGATCGATCTGAAAAGATGGCGATGGCGAACAAAACTAATTATAAAAAAGTTGTATAAATTTACATTTTGGTTTGTGGCAACACTGGTAGAAAGTTGTAAAATTTTTCGATACAGAAAAACGTTTTTAAAATAGAAAAAGCAAATAAGTTTAATTTCTATAAATAACACTAAAGTGTGACTAAAGAACAGGAGAAGGGTATTCTCAAAAAAATTTCCTATAAAAAAGACGTTTGTAAAAAGGTGTGGTATCCATAACCTCACTTTCTTCACGTGTTCACAATTTTCAATGGAAGAAATATTACAAAAACTCATATCGATAGAAGCAAAGATCGATCTGAAAAGATGGCGATGGCGAACAAAACTAATTATAAAAAAGTTGTTTAAATTTACATTTTGGTTTGTGGCAACACTGGTAGAAAGTTGTAAAATTTTTCGATACAGAAAAACGTTTTTAAAATAGAAAAAGCAAATAAGTTTAATTTCTATAAATAACACTAAAGTGTGACTAAAGAACAGGAGAAGGGTATTCTCAAAAAAATTTCCTATAAAAAAGACGTTTGTAAAAAGGTGTGGTATCCATAACCTCACTTTCTTCACGTGTTCACAATTTTCAATGGAAGAAATATTACAAAAACTCATATCGATAGAAGCAAAGATCGATGAAACGAAAGCAGAGGTGGTTAGAATAAATACAACATTAGATGAAGTCAAAATAAATAACAAAAAATTGGAAGACAAAATCAAGCAGCAACAAAGTATAATAAGTAAGCTTGAACACCAATTAAAGAAGAAAAATTTAATTTTCTCTGGAGTAAGAGAAAGTGAAAATGAGTCAAATGAAGATGTTGAAAATAAAATCATGCAAATTATCAATGATCAGATACAAATCCAAATACCAAATGAAACTATTGAAGAAGCTTTCAGGCTAGGCGAAGCAAAGGAAGACTATAACAGACCGATCTTAGTTTCATTTACAACTGTGCGACCGAGAGGTCGTTTTGCGAGTAAATAAAATGCGGAATTACAAAAGAAAAATAAAGTGCGTGCCGAAACACGACTTGTAGCGTGAAAAAATAGAATTTTAGAAAAGTGCAACAATGGACGGGAAAGGGTTGGACACTCTTCACTCTCAGGAGCTGTTCTGAGAGACTTAACACAACAATGTCGCTCTTTGATGATGGAAGATGGGAAGAAACAGGTAATGGGCCCACAAATAAGTTTAAGGAAATGCGTAAATCTAATAAGTTGACGCCCTACGCAACAAAGAGTTAGAAAATAAACAACAATGTGAGTTAGAATTAAACAAAGTGGCGCTGAATAAATGAAAAGTGCACGTGTGTATTTATATAAAAAATTAAACAAGTGTACTGTCAATAGTGTTTGAACTAAATACTGAAACGTGTAGCAGAATAGCAAACTATGCAAGTGTAGTGCCAGAAGGGCTGAATAAACGATGCAAGATGGTGTAGGGATTGGAGTGATATTGCAAACACAGTACTTATACAATTTAATAATGAAATAAATTAAATCAGAGTACAACAAATAAATCCAAAGCATTAAACTTAAATATAGCAAAATTAATTACGTAAAAATTAATCAAAGAAAACTTAGTAAAATTTCAACCAATATTTAATTAATTAACACCAAATTTAGCGAAAAAACCATACAACAATAATACACCAAATATAAACCAAATAGTAAAGAATAATAATGAATAAACTAAATAAAGCAGAAATACGAGAGCAAAATAAGTGTACAAATGAAATAAAAATGTGCAGGTTACTTACAAGTATGCAGAATAAATATAAATGCGGTATATAAAATACAAACTTCGATTATTGAGAATTATTGTCCAATATCCAACAATGGAAAAACATGTGGTTTCAAAATATAAATGTGATGCGTTTTTAACTCTAGTTTGTAGCTAAAAAGTAAAAGTATATGATTATGCAGCACTAAAAGTTAAATCAAGAATGCGAAAATTGTTTAGATTTATAAACTTTAAAAATTACTAAACTGTGAGACCATGTGGTCGTAAAAGCGTTAAGGTTAAAGCGGAGAAAATGTGCAAAATCAAATACGTGCGATAGCGTTGAACAATAAACTAATAATGACTACAAACTAGAGAGAAAAATAATTAAATTATTAAAAACTAAGTCGTGACGCGCTCGATAGACTGCGCTAGCTGTCGGAGATGCTCCTTGGACCACAGCTGAAGACAGTGGCGTCACAACATCCTGCCGGCCAAAACCGAGTGTCAGGTGTGTGGAAGAGGGCACAGCTTCACGACAGGTCTGGTGAGGACTCCGGAAGCAGTTCGCACTTGGGCGACGCGCACCACGCCGTCTTTACCAGGATGGACGTCGATGACGCGACCGAGCTTCCATTGAAGTGGAGGCAGCAGCTCATTCCTGATGAGCACAAGTTGGTTCGGCTCTAGATTAGCCGTGGAACGAGTCCATTTTGTTCGCTGTTGGAGAGTGTTGGTGTACTCCTGGTGCCATCTCTTCCAGAAGTCTTGTTGAGCTCGCTGCAGCAGCTGCCAGCGATTGAGATGGTGATCTGGTTCATTGGCATAATCTCGGTCTGGCAAACAAACAGCTGGCTCTAATAACAGAAAATGATTAGGTGATAAAGCGGTCATATCGTTGGGGTCAGATGACAATGGGCATAAAGGCCTGGAATTTAAGATAGACTCGATTTGACATAGAAGTGTGCTGAACTCTTCAAATGTCAGTACTTGAGAACCGATGACTCTAGATAGGTGGAATTTAACGGATTTAATTCCAGCCTCCCAGAGTCCGCCGAAATGCGGAGCAGAAGGTGGATTCAAGTGCCACTGGATGCCGTCAGAAGTGAGTTGATTGGCGAGAAACTTGTTGTAGTCCGTGGAAGCGATGAATTTTTGTAGCTCAGTGAAGTAGCTTTTCGTGCCTACAAAATTAGTACCTGAGTCGCTGTACACGTGAGAACAGCGTCCACGTCGGGCAAGAAAGCGGCGGAAGGCGAGGATGAATGCTTCAGTCGTCAAATCTGAAGCGAGTTCCAGATGCAGGGCTTTCGTAGAGAAGCAGACAAAAAGACAAAGATAAGCTTTGGTTGCCTTGTAGCCTCGTTTCTTGATTGGAGTCACGTAGAACGGACCACCGTAGTCGACTCCTACGACGTCGAACGGTTTCAGTTGAATAACTCTGTTGTGAGGCAAGTCAGCCATTGGAGGATGAGGTCCTGTAGGTCGACAGCGAAAGCATTTTGCGCATTTTGAAGAATAACTTCGGATAACGCGTCGGGCAGCTAGAATCCAGAATTGACGGTTTAATAATGCCTGCAGAGTTCGTGGCGATGGATGTAGGTATTTTTTGTGAAAATAATCGATCACGAGATCGGTGAATCGATGTTTGGATGGTAAGAGAAGCGGATGTTTTTGAGAATAGTTAAGTTTTGAGTTGCGTAGCCTTCCTCCAACACGTAGAAGCCCATCAGAGTCAATAAAAGGATTTAGTTGTTGTATTGGTTTAGAGCATAATTCTCCTCGAGATAATTTATCGATTTCGGTAGAGAAGACTTCTTGTTGAGTAAGCTTTGTCCATCGTATTAGTGCATCATTGAGCTCTGAAACAGTTATGAATAAATCATGCGTAATTTCTTGGCGATTTAAGCGTTTATAGAATCTTAAACATAGAGCAGTGATTCTCAAGAGCTGATCAAGATTAGAATATTTATAGAGAAGATCATCGTGCTGATCATTTTCTGCAACTAAAGTTAATTTTTCTTCTTCTAGTGCTGTCGAGGAAGGCGCACTATGGTTAGATGGTTGATCTAGTGGCCAGGAACTGAGAGAGTTTTGCAGCCATAACGGGCCTGTGAACCACAAGGAGTGTGATAAAAATTCCTTTGTAGAGATGCCTCTAGAAGCACAATCAGCAGGATTCTCGTGTGAACGTACATGATGCCAGCAATTGGATGGAATGTGTTGTTGTATGTCAGCGACTCTGTTACTGACGAAGGTTTTCCATCGATATGGTGGAGAACGAATCCATGATAATGCGATAGTGGAATCGGACCATGCGTATATCTGAGAAAAGTTTAAATTAGTCGTTTTTACTAGGTTTGAGATTAAATGAGACAATAGTACAGCGGCACATAACTCTAACCGAGGGAGAGAGATACGTTTCGTAGGCGCTACTTTAGTTTTAGCAGAGATGAGGAATAACTTTGTAGATTCCGAGCTGAAGTATTCTGCGCGAATATATGCAACAGCAGCGTAACCTGCTTCTGAAGCATCACAGAAACCAATGAGTGTAAGAGAGGCATTTGATACGTCGATATACCGAGGAATGTTGAGGGCAGAGAGGTCAGACAGTTGAGCTTTGAAGGTGTCCCATTTCGAGCTTAAGTCTCTGGGTACATCAGAATCCCAGTCGATGCCATGAATCCATAGCTCCTGCATGAGCCTTTTAGCAACCATAATGATTGGCGACAACCATCCTACTGGATCGAAAATCCTGGCAATATCGGACAAAATAGTGCGTTTTGTGCAAGCATGATTAGGCAGGTTGATTTTATACGTAAAATAATCCTCAGAGGGGTTCCAAATTAATCCTAAGATTTTTATTGAATCAGTTTGTTCGTAAGAGAACGAAAATTCGCGGTATTCAGTTGGAATGCATTTTAAGATTTCTGGATGGTTACTTGTCCATTTGCGTAGTTCTAAAGCGGCCGTTTTGAGTAGACTTATTAATTCAGACTGAAGTTGAAGAGCTTCTGGTAAAGAATCTGCTCCTGTGATTATATCATCCACATATGTATCTGTTTGTAAAATTTTAGAAGCGTTAGGGAAATTATTTTTTTCGTCTTCAGCTAACTGAAGCAGGGTGCGTATTGCCAAAAAAGGTGCACAAGTGGTGCCATAAGTCACCGTATTTAATATATAGGTTGTTGGAGGTTTGTTTACATCGAAACTCCAGAGAATTTTTTGAAACATTCGATGATCTTCAGATATTAGGATCTGACGATACATCTGTCTGATATCTGCGGTGAAGATGATCTTGTGAAACCGGGAACGAATAATGATGGAAGTTAAATTACTTTGTAAGGCAGGTCCGGTCAAGAGATTCTCATTCAAAGAAGTGCTGTTGGAAGTTTTCTTAGAGCCGTTGAAGACTACACGAAGCTTGGTTGTTGAGTTTGTCTCTCGTAGAACTCCATGGTGTGGAAGGTAAAATCCCTCATTTGCATTATCAAGTTCTGGCTTGATTAGTGACATATGGTTTTGATCGAGATAATCTTTCATGAAATTATCATATTCATGTTGTAGTTTAGGATTAGAACGTAGACGACGTTGCAAAGATGAGTAGCAGCGAAGTGCATTAGAATAAGAGCATCCTAAATCAACAGGAAATTGTTTGAATAATAGCGGGACGATATAGCGTCCGGAACTCAGTCGTTCATGTCGCGTTTGAAATGTTTGTTCGGCTAAGCGATCCTCATCGGAGAGCATAGATTTTTTGGGAATTTCTTCCAATTCCCAAAATTTATTTAAATTTTCAGAAAGATGATCCTGAATGGTGAGTAATGTGTCGACTTGTGTGTCAGTAGTATTGGTGATTGGACCCGAAATAATCCAACCCAAGGTGGTTTCAAGTGCAATTGGAAAATTGTTATGATTAATCTTCTGCCCTGTAAGAATATCGAAATACAGATCTGCACCGATCAGTAGTTCAATGGGCGCGGGTGTTATGAAATCAGGGTCAGCTAGCTGCAGATGACTAAATTGGTTTAGAATTGTCGTTGACAACGGTCTCTTTGGAAGATTGCGAGTGATATTTGTAACAACAATTGTCGAAAGCGAGTGAATAGGTGATTCTTGATATGATGAGCGTATTTTTAGTGTAGTAATTCCTTGTACGACGTTCTTAGCGGTTGTGTTACCAAATCCAGAGACAACAATGTCTGTAGGACGACTTGACAAATTTAAGCGGTCTGCACAAGCATGTGTGAGGTACGATGCTTCGCTACCGCTGTCAAGCAGTGCACGAATAGGTTTCCATGCACCAGCCGAATCAGAAGCTAAAACGATTGCTGTTCCTAATAGAACAGATGGAACCGAGTGTGACGTCAGACAGGTAGTTTGAGTGTCAACAACATTGAGGTTGTCAACGTTAGTGGAAGAATCACTACAAGTGGCTTGATTAGCAGCCCTTTGCATGGTTGAGGAATTTGCCGCAGCAGTATTATTCGGGAAATGAAGCATGGTGTTATGTCGCTTATTACACTGTCTACAATTTGTTTTTGATTGACATTCAATGGTTGTATGTATTGAGCTTAAGCAGTTGCGACATAAATGCTTTGCGCGAGCAAGGTTCAAGCGTGCTGACACATCCATGGCTTGGAATTTGGCACATTGCATGACTTTATGATTTTGAGAGCATGCAGCGCATTTGTGCGAAGTGGTCGTGGAGACGAATGTAGAAGTGCGAGGCGATTGTTTTGGACTAGAAGTTACGAATTTTGGCTTAAATTGTGTGAATTTTTCTCTGATAGCGAGCGTTTGAACCTGATTAACAGACTGCCACTGTTGAGATTGAATGAATTTATTTAAAAAATCGAGTAATTCATTAAGTGTCGGAAGTTTGTCTCTACTAAGTCTGCATTCAAACCTGTTACGAGTGTCTGTGTCTAGTTTAGTGATAAATATGAAAGCCAGTAATGAGCTCCATGATTCTACTGGTTCTTGGTTAGACTTAAGAGCTTCAGTATGCTCATTGATTGAAGAGACAAATTGTGTGGCATTTTTATATGTTAGTGGAGTGAGCTTCGGCAGATCTATTAATAATTGCAGGTGGTGTGATGAGATAAGCCTCTTGTTGGCATAACGATCTTCCAATAATTTGCGGGCTATAGAATAATTATCGTCAGTGAGAATTAGATTCTTCACTAATGCTAACGGTTCGCCTTTTAATGTTAATTTTAAATACTGGAATTTTTGTACAGATTTAAGAGTATCATTATCATGAATGGCGCTGTTGAAAAGATCATAATATGAGTTCCAGTTTGAGATTTCTCCGGTAAACGTGGGTAGGTCCAGTTTAGGAAGCCTGGCATAAGACTGAGACTGTGACGAAATTTGTGAATTGAAAGCAGTATTTAATGATTGAGTTGGTTGTGGCTGATGCGGTTCATTGCTAAATGGTGGATTTGCAAACTTAACTTGTATTTCCCGTGCCTTAGCATTGAAATCATCATATTCAATAAATAAATCATTTTGTTTAGATTCATTTTCAGGAAGAGCCATGATCTTAGCGTGATGCGTTTCAAAATCGCGAATACGATCAGGTAGTAATCCATATTGAAGTCGAGCTTCGATTAATTTAGCTGGATTATTGTCTGCTTGGTCTAAAAGGTCGTTTAGAGTGTCAACAAAGCGAATACAAAATTCTCGGCGAAGTTTTGTAAGTATTGCTTCTGTCATGATGACGATGTACGATATGCAGGAAATTACAATAAAGACAATAACGTGTAGTAAACAACGAGAATATGTTTATGCAAAAGTAGTCAAAAAAGGACTTGATTGCGTGTTCTGACAACGAGATAGTTGCGAACGTGTTAAAGCAAAACTGCCGGCCAATACCAAATTAATGAGAATAATTGTGAAATATTGGTGGAGACTGCGTAAGCGTACTAGAGAAAATATTAAAAAATGGAGTGACATACGCCCGTGGAAAATAATTGAAAATAAGTAACAAATGAATTTTCACGCGACCTGTCACATCCGGTTCTCGAAGAATCAAATGTTCGAGCGAGAGAATAACCAAATAAGTTGGTTGCGTGTTCTGACAACAAGATTGTTGAGAACGTTTTGACAGCATACGAAAGTGATGCGATTAAACAGAGCGTAGCACTCGCCGATGGGACTTGAAGTAATACAAAAGAATTGAATACAGTTTTGCAATGAAGTACAAATGTAATGCCAATTTGATGCGAAAAGCGTGAAAGTTTCCAGCGGCCCGCTACGATCCGGCTCGAAGGACCAAATGTGCGACCGAGAGGTCGTTTTGCGAGTAAATAAAATGCGGAATTACAAAAGAAAAATAAAGTGCGTGCCGAAACACGACTTGTAGCGTGAAAAAATAGAATTTTAGAAAAGTGCAACAATGGACGGGAAAGGGTTGGACACTCTTCACTCTCAGGAGCTGTTCTGAGAGACTTAACACAACAATGTCGCTCTTTGATGATGGAAGATGGGAAGAAACAGGTAATGGGCCCACAAATAAGTTTAAGGAAATGCGTAAATCTAATAAGTTGACGCCCTACGCAACAAAGAGTTAGAAAATAAACAACAATGTGAGTTAGAATTAAACAAAGTGGCGCTGAATAAATGAAAAGTGCACGTGTGTATTTATATAAAAAATTAAACAAGTGTACTGTCAATAGTGTTTGAACTAAATACTGAAACGTGTAGCAGAATAGCAAACTATGCAAGTGTAGTGCCAGAAGGGCTGAATAAACGATGCAAGATGGTGTAGGGATTGGAGTGATATTGCAAACACAGTACTTATACAATTTAATAATGAAATAAATTAAATCAGAGTACAATAAATAAATCCAAAGCATTAAACTTAAATATAGCAAAATTAATTACGTAAAAATTAATCAAAGAAAACTTAGTAAAATTTCAACCAATATTTAATTAATTAACACCAAATTTAGCGAAAAAACCATACAACAATAATACACCAAATATAAACCAAATAGTAAAGAATAATAATGAATAAACTAAATAAAGCAGAAATACGAGAGCAAAATAAGTGTACAAATGAAATAAAAATGTGCAGGTTACTTACAAGTATGCAGAATAAATATAAATGCGGTATATAAAATACAAACTTCGATTATTGAGAATTATTGTCCAATATCCAACAATGGAAAAACATGTGGTTTCAAAATATAAATGTGATGCGTTTTTAACTCTAGTTTGTAGCTAAAAAGTAAAAGTATATGATTATGCAGCACTAAAAGTTAAATCAAGAATGCGAAAATTGTTTAGATTTATAAACTTTAAAAATTACTAAACTGTGAGACCATGTGGTCGTAAAAGCGTTAAGGTTAAAGCGGAGAAAATGTGCAAAATCAAATACGTGCGATAGCGTTGAACAATAAACTAATAATGACTACAAACTAGAGAGAAAAATAATTAAATTATTAAAAACTAAGTCGTGACGCGCTCGATAGACTGCGCTAGCTGTCGGAGATGCTCCTTGGACCACAGCTGAAGACAGTGGCGTCACAACAACAACAATAAAAGCTAAAAAACAAATACTTAAAAACAGAAAGAATCTCAGAGGCAGTAGCATTTACATCAATGTGGATCTAACTGCAGATAAACTTGAAGAGAGAAAGCAGCTACTGAAGGAGAGGAAAAGATTAAAGGAAGAAGGAAATCATGTCAAAATAATCGGTAATAAGTTGGTAATACAAAACGATTCCAATAGAAATGATAAGCGTCAGAGAGGCAGCGACAGCTCCCAAGACACCCCCTCCAAACCAGCGGCCAAAAACGCAAAACAAAGTGCAATTAGCACTTTTTTTCGTCCCGCAGACAAGACGCTCAACAACCCCTAATATTAAGTTAAGTGATTTATCTTTGATTTCTAAAACATTGAATGTAATATTTTGGAATATAAATGGTTTTAATAGTATATTTAAATTAAGTCATGAAACCGTGAACATACTTATTAATGCAGATATTATTTGTTTATGCGAAACATGGGCCCACAAGGAAATTGAAATATTACCAAATACTTTTAAAAATTATAAAATTATCTGTCAAGCAACAGCTAGTAAAAAAAAATGTATTGGTAGGGCTAGTGGGGGATTACTGGTGTTGTGTAAAAATTATGTTTTCACGAAAACCAAAACAATAGAATCAAACAATTTATGGATTTTTTTGGAGTTGCACACGCACTTCGAAAAAATGTTCTAGGAACTATTTACTTTAAACCTACTATAGATATGCATACCTGTTTAGATCTACTAAGTAATACTCTAAATTTGATTTCAGATACTTATATGGATTTTAAGGTTATAATACAAGGAGATTTTAACGCTAAAATCGGGCTGTTGAACCAAATTTATGAAAATTGTATTTCCAATCCAAATGTATATGAAGAAAGAACAACTCATTCAGAAGTAACAGATGGTCGAGGTAAAGCTTTAACACAACTTATGGAGGAATATGGTCTCTCTGTTCTGAATGGTCGCACGAAGGGAGATATACCAGCTAGGTACACTTTTATGGGTCATAACGGTAACAGCATCATTGATTTAGTATGGGTAAATATGAATTTGTTAGAATACGTAAATAGCGTGGAGTGTATTCCATCTTTAGAAGCATCGGGACATTGTATTATTAGCTTTTCCTTAAACTCAAATAATGTTGAAGTTGAAAAAGTTAACCCTAACTACAACAATCAAAATTCACTCTCTGTCAAGTATGAAATTAAATTCAAATTCTTGCAAAACAACACAGAAAATTACGTAAAATCATTAAACGATTCTTCACGAGTATATTTTAATAATTCAGATTCCTCTAAACTTTATGAGAACATGATACATGCAATCAAAGAAGCTGCGTGTCAGTCTAATATGTTACAAATCAGTAAAAGCAAGCCTAATAAAAACACTCACTCTACATGCAATAATAAACCGTGGTTCAATAACGAATGTTATAATTTAAAACAACAAGCTAGTAATCTAATAAACCTCTATAAAAAAGTTCCATCGTTAGATAACATAAATTCATATAAAAAAGCAAAATTAAAATATAGGCAGGTAATTAGCAAATGTAAAAAGGATTATCAAATTGCAATTTCTAACTCTTTAGCAAATATAAGAAATAGTGGCGAATTCTGGAATACTGTTAAAAAATTAAAGGTTAAAAAACACATGGGGAACGAGATTAGATCGAAAAGTTGGAAAAATTTCTTCACTGAACAATATCAATCTGTTGTAAAAGAAAATATTACTTTTTATGATAATTTCAATCCGATATTTGATTCTGCTATAACATTAGAAGAACTACGAGTAAGCTTAGATAACGCGAAGCAAAATAAGGCTCCAGGTATAGATAGTATATCAAATGAATTTTTTAAAAATTTTCCGGCAAATTGGGAACACTATTTACTTAATTTATACAATGTAGTTATGACACAAGAAGACACACCAAAGTCGTGGTCGCAAGTAAAAATGTTCATGCTTTATAAAAAAGGAGATGCATCAGAACCCTCTAATTATAGAGGAATTGCACTTATTAATTCTGTTAATAAAATATTTACAAGTATCATATATCAAAGGCTGCAAAAATACTTAGAAAATAATAACATATTACAAGAGAATCAAATGGGTTTTAGAATTGGACGAGGAACAATTGACAGCATTTTCTCTCTAACGTCTATAGTTCATATTCAGTTAAGACTTAAAAAATCTAACACGTATGCAATTTTTATAGACTTTAAGCAAGCCTTTGATACTGTAAATCATGAAAAATTATGGCAAAAAATTTACGATGTGGGTATTAGCTCCAAAATAATCAGGATACTTCAAAAGCTATATAATGATGCGTGTATATGTTTAAATAATGATCCAGAATATTTATTCTCACAAAATGTAAATATTACGAGGGGTGTTTTGCAAGGTGAAATATTATCGCCTCTATTGTTTTCAATTTTCATTAATGACTTAGAAACATTTTTTAGAGCAAATGGAGCAATTGGCTTAAATATTAACGGAACTGAGGATCTTCTTATGCTAGCTTACGCAGATGATATCGTAGTTTTCGGCTCTTCCGCAATAGATACTCAAAGAAAATTAAATATTTTAAATAATTATTGTAAACAAAATGACTTGTTAGTAAATACAAGTAAAACAAAAATTATCAACTTTCATAAAGGTCGCGCAAAAACGTTTAACTCCGCATTTAAATATGAGGAAGCGGAAATTGAAATTGTTAACAAATTCTGTTATTTAGGAACAGTGTTTTCCAGTTCAGGTAAATTTGTAGAAGCAACGACACATGCAATAAGTAGAGCATCTCTAGCAATAAGCAGCGTAAGATCCGTATTAGTTAAAGGTAAATCAAATAAATGGGATGAAAAAGTTAAACTTTTAAATACTATCATAAATGCCACTGCATTTATATGCAGTTGAAGTATGGGGTTTACGATATATAGAAAGATTAGAAATAATACAAAACAAATTTTTAAAATCTATTTTAAACTGCTCAAGAAATACTCCTAGTTTTATGGTTCGAGCTGAAACAGGAGTGAATCACGTAGAATTAGAAATTATAAAAAGGGCTCTTTACTGGTGGTTGAAGCTTTTGCGCATGACGGACAACAGGCTTCCAAAAATTCTATTCAACCGTCTAAAGGAACTTGACTCCTATTAGTATAATAAAAAAGAATATAATTGGGTTACGCAATTAAAAACAATTCTTAATAAGTTGGAAATAAATAGTTTCTGGAACGAAGAACAATTAACAAACAAAGACATACAGATAATATTAGATATGAAAAGCATTAAATTACGGGAAAAAGATCTAGAAGCGATGGAATCATCTAGATATAATGTTTTCTATAAATCGTTAAATCCTGCCATGGTGAAACCAGAATACTTGCAACTAAATGCCTCATTCAATTACAAGAAAATAATAGCACAACTAAGATTATCGCATAAGTACAATCTTACATTATTTATTAATAATATTTGTTACAAATTCGAATCACAATCGATTTGTACAATATGCAATTTGCAAGAAACAGAAGATCTCTTTCATTTTATGAATGTCTGTCCTATTTACCAACACCTACGAGAAGTGTACATAGCTGAATATCTCCAAGAAACAAATAACGCAAACTTTTTCGAAATATTTAACAATTTATGTTCAAAAAAAATTAAAAACATCTGTTACTTCGTAATGGGTGCTGTTCGTCTCCGAAGTTTTATAATAAATGAATAACTCTTTTTTTTTTCGCAACTATTTTTTCTCACCGGAAGGGTAAAACAAACAAACTCCTTGTAAGGTAACATAATGTATATTCACTATTCACTTATTATAATTATTATATTTTGTCTCTCAAGGTATGAATATGTGTAGTGAAAGTAAAGTAAATAGGTTTAATCGTGAAATTTAAGTATTTTGAATATTAATATTATACAATAGTTTTAAATACTTGTTATTATATAATTACATATATACAAAAATAACAGTACCTAGTGATACTTAATAATATATTTACTTATTATAATTATATATTGGTTACTGTGTTATGTAATTTATTTATAATATATTATGTTATGTTGTAGGGTTTAAGTATCGGGAACCGTTAATAATAATATAATACAGTAAATTTAAAGAGTTGTTGTTAAGGATAGGTATATAATATATTTTTGTACTCCATGCCAATCAAATTGGTATAAAGTTTGTACACTTTTATAACCAATAAATATTATGTTATGTTATGTTATGTTATAAGGACATCAGTATGTTCTATCAAAACACACGAGGACTTAATACAAAAACAAATTCTTTTTACTCTTCATCGGCATCGTGTCTTTTTGATATTGTCTGTATAACAGAGACCTGGTTAAGCGAAAACATAAATAATGCTGAAATTTTTCCTGATAATTACAGTGTATTTCGTTGTGATAGACGTTTCGAAAAAACTGGACTTATGAGAGGTGGTGGTGTTCTCTTAGCAGTTACAAATAACTTTTCTGTAAGTGAACTTAATGTAAATTTTCTAATAAGTGATTTTAATTTAATTGATATAGTTGGCTGCAAAATAAACAACACTGATTATAAGCTGCATGTTTTCGTAATATATATATATATATATATATATATATATATATATATATATATATATACCACCAAACATCTTGCCATCCGATTTAGAAGCTTTTCTCAATGCTCTCAGCATGATTGATTACATTTCAAATGACAATGTGTTAATTATTGGCGATTTCAATATTCCTGCGCTAGTGGATGCCAATATAAGTGATAAAAAATTTAATATTTTCAAAAACTTTTGCGGATTTACTAACTTCAAACAAGTAAACAATGTACTAAATATCAATAGCCGAATATTGGATCTTGTCATCACGAATTTAAATTGCACTGTTACCCGTTCCGAATTACAGTACGTTACAGAAGATTATCATCATCCTGCTTTAGAAATCACTGTTAATTACGAAACTAATAATTACCGTTACTTTCCAACTGAAAATAGTATTACAACAACTTATAACTTTAAAAAGGCCGACTTTCCCGCACTTTATGACGCACTATTTCAAGAAGACTGGTCTTTTTTGTATAAACACATGTCTGTTGATTCTGCCTGTGATGAGTTCTATAATAAACTTAAACAAATTTTTGATTTATATGTACCTCATCACCAAAATCACAATTATAGAAGAAAATATCCAACATGGTATACAAGAGAAATAATTTATAATGTAAAAAAGAAATATAAAGCACATGCGAAGTATAAAGCTACGCGTAACGCTGAAGCATACCAAGAATTTCAGACGCTGAGAAAATTAAGTAAGCAAAGCTTACAATGAGTATATACGCACTGCTGAATCTTCAATTAAAACTGACTCTAATATATTTTGGTCATTTTTACAATCAAAGAAATGTCAATCCCGAATTCCTGGCAATATGCACATCAACAATTCCTGCTGCTCTGATCCTAATATTATTGTGAACGCATTCGCAGATTACTTTTCCAGCGTATATCAGAACACTGCAACTGTAAGTGACGAAGTTATAAGTGCGACCAATTATTCTGAAGCCATTACTATATCTGAAGTTTCGACAGAAGAGGTATATAAAAACATAAAAAAAACTGAAAAATAAAATGACGTGCGGTGTTGATCAAATTCCGTCGTTTTTAATAAAAGACTGTGCTTATCCACTTACTACACCACTTACTTATATTTTCAACTTGATACTAACAAGGGAGCAGTTACCAGAAATATGGAAAATCTCAAAAGTGTGCCCAGTTCATAAATCGGATGATGCAGCCAATATAACAAACTATAGACCTATATCAATATTGTGTAATTTTGCAAAAGTGTTTGAAATGTTACTCCATTCACATATTTACGGTAGTGTGAAAAACAAACTATCCAGTGTCCAGCATGGGTTTCGTGAAAAACGCTCGACAATGACTAATCTTGCTGTGCTTACCCAATTTTTAACAGAGACTGTCGATAGGGGTGGCCAAGTGGACGTCATATACACGGACATTACTAAAGCCTTCGATCAAATTGATCAGGCTATTTTACTGCACAAACTGAATAACTTTGGTCTCAGTGATTCGCTTCTCAATTTATTTAACTCCTATTTAACTAATAGAAAGCAGTTTGTGCAGTATAATGGTTTTAAATCTAACAATTTTGTAGCTACATCTGGTGTACCGCAGGGCTCTAATTTAGGACCATTATTGTTTACAATATTTATAAATGATATTTGTGAGAACATCAAATGCAATAAGTTACTGTTTGCGGATGACTTTAAACTATATTACCCTATTACTAATATTATTGATTGTCAGGCTCTACAAGTAGATGTTAATAATATAAACAATTGGTGTAGAAAAAATAGATTGCATCTAAACCCTACAAAATGTAATGTTGTATCTTACCATCGTAAGAAGAATTCAATTATATTTGAATATCAAATTGATAATGTTAACATAGCCAGAGTAACTATAATCAAGGATCTATCTAAATGTTTTTCTGAGAGAAAATTGAGAAACTTTTAATATTTATTGTGTTTAATGAGCTATAACTTTTTAACGGATAAACTTATCGACTTCCGGTTTCCTTTATTAAATTTTACGAACATTTCTCTATAAAATACATTATTTTAGAAACTTTTTAGGGTATTCATTAAACCAAAATATCAATTTTTTTCGAAAGAAAATTGAGAAATATTAAAAATTTTTGTATTTATTATAAAAACATTTTTAAAATTTAATAAAAGAAACCGGAAGTCGATAAGTTTATCCATTCAAAGTTATAGCTCATTGAACACAATAAATATTAAAAATGTCTCAATTTTCTCTCGGAAAAAATTTGATATTTTGGCTTAATGAATACCCAAAAAAGATTTTAAAATACTGTATCTTGTGGAGAAATGTTTGTAGAATTTAATTCAAGAAACCGGAAGTCGATAACTTTATCCGTTCAGAAGTTACAGCTCATTAAACACATTAAATACAAAATATTTGAATACTTCTCACGAAAAAAAATTGATATAAAAAGTTTCTAAAATAACATATTTTATAGGGAAATGTTCGTAAAATTTTATGAAAGAAACCGGAAGACAATATTTTTTTTCATTCAGAAATTACAGTTAATTAAACACAAAAATTACGAAAAAGCTAAAATTTCTCTACTTTCATTTTTTTTGAAAAAAGTGCTAATTTTAGAAGTGCCATATCTCGGAAACTATTGGACGTACAGAGCTGCGGTTGGGCTTAAATTGTTGTAAATTTAATGTACTTTAAAAATGATACGATCAAAAGTTTGTGGAAATCGGACCATTACTTCCATAGATATATCCGTTTTATAAAAGCAACGCCGGCCATCTTGTATTGGCCGCCATTTCTATTAGCTACCACTTGAGGATGGCAATCATGGTTTTTAGTGATCCTTATACTCATATATAACTATGGTTAAAAGGAAACTTAGTACCCCCAAATTATACCAACATCTTAGCTGGCCCATGGACTAACTGTGGATCAAGGAATTTTGGAATCGATTTGCTGGAGTTTTGGAGGAATCTATGACGGAGGAGTAATCGAGACATTCTGTGGATCGATTACTGCAGTAGAAACTGTATTTGCGCTGGGAGTTATTTG
The DNA here is from genome assembly GCA_947534325.1 of Agonum fuliginosum. Taxonomy (NCBI): domain Eukaryota; kingdom Metazoa; phylum Arthropoda; class Insecta; order Coleoptera; family Carabidae; genus Agonum; species Agonum fuliginosum. The sequence continues at coordinate 19,041,936 of OX384044.1, forward strand.
CGAGGGTAGTACAATATTATCTTTTGCTGCGTACTGGCTCGGCCCAATTCGCACTCTGCTATTAATTTATTTATTTATGTATTTTTCTTGTCACATGCTTATTGCTTATTTAAGTTATTCTTTGTTTATGATTGCTTACCTGGCTTATGTGTGTTTTAGTTGGTCTTATGTTGTGCACATTTTATTTGAGCTGGTGTGGAGTGCTAGCCTCCACCCCGCTGTCTATGTACCGGTAATCACGGTCAAGGCTACTGGCTTGCCGCCAAACCCGCTTGAGGCGGCTATCCCACAATGTATGCACCGCTGTCGCTGTTCACGGCCTGCTGGATCATTGATGCTCAACTTCCAATCAACGGGCTAAAGCAGTAATGTCAGACTAGGGAATTTTTACCTAGTTCTAGGGATTTTTCACATTGAAAGGGAAAAAGGGATTTTTTAGAATTATCTAGAGATTTTATTTGAGTTCATATTATTTAATTGAGAAATGACTACAATATTATTATTATGTTTAGACGACTTGTATTATTCTATGTTACTTCAGAGCCATCTGTTAGCAAGTAGCAGCCTCACGTCCTTTGCATGGTAGTCGTTGGAGAACCCACGGTGGGAGGGTACTTCGACATAACGCAGTGGCCAAGACGGTCGCGAATGGGATGAGGGACAAGGGATGGAAGGTGGTCGAGGAGCCGTCCATCAGAACCAAGGAGGGCTTAAGGAAGCCTGACATAATTGCCGTCAGGGATGGTAAGGGGGTGATCGTGGATGCCCAGATCATCTCCGGCAGCCAGCCTCTACGCACCGGCCCACGCCGAGGTGGTGGCTGGCGTAGCGGAACGACTACAGGTCCCACTTTCTGAGGTTGCCACCACAACATGTACCATCTCCTGGCGGGGGGTCTGGTGCGAGCAATCGCATCAGGACCTAAACCTACTGGGCCTCACCGATGCAGAACTAACCGGACTAACTACAAGAGTGCTGCAGGGTTCCAGCACCAACTGGACCCGATTTAACCAGATGACCAGCTGAACACCAGCTGCGCAACCTCGGACCGGGGTTGGTTAATCCCACGCGCTTTGGGGTTGGGGTAGCTCCCCCATTACACAACAACACCTTCACCATGTGATATTCTTGTTATATATATATATATATATATATATATATATATATATATATATATATATATATATATATATATTTATATTTATTTATTTATTTATTGAATTGTAATTATATAGTAGCTTAAGACAAATGTAATATTAGAGCAAATAAACGTGTCATGTTGCGGGCATTTGACACTTAATAGTTTACGTTAAAACGCCAATTTCATTTTAGGTACTTCCTTGTAGATGTAGTTGTAAAGTTTGTAAATCCCAGATATCATCATAAACCATAAAGTCATTCACAAGTCACGTCATAGAAATAAAGTACATACAGTTTGTCATTATCGAATATCGATCGCTAATGACCCAAAATGAATTCGAACTCGTCATCAGATGAATTGTAAGCAATGTTTTATTATTTTTGATATAATTTTACAACACAACAACTTATTTTTAGAAATCGTCCTTCCACATCCCGTTGTCAAACTCCTATCAAAATAAGAAAAATCCGACACGAGACAAGAAAACAGAAAATTTATGCCCAAAAGTTTAAAGTGGAGTGGATAGAAAAACCACAGTTAAAAAAATGGCTCAAACAACACCCTAACCTTAAAGATAAATTCAGTTGCATCTGCCAAGCATGCAATGCGGAACTGAAATGCGGCAAATCTGATCTAGAAAAGCATGCAGCAACGACCAAGCATAAGAAAAATTTGTTGAAGATCGAAGGCTCGCAATCAGCTGCAACTTTTTTTAAAGAGAATACTCTACATACTCGAAAAGTTTCGGAAGCAGAAATTAAACTTTTTTGCTCACCATAATGTGGCATTTCAAGTTGTTGAACATTTAATTCCAGTTTTAAAAGACTGTTTTCCCGATTCATCAGTGTTAAAAGATGTTCAGCTAGGTCGTACTAAAACAGTAAATATTGTGAAAAATGTTATTGCGGAAAAAGAATGTCTTGACTTGGTAAAGTTACTGCAAAATAAATATTTTAGTGTCTTAGTCGATGAAAGCACTGATATTTCTGTCAAGAAATTGTTTTGTATTTTAGTTAAATATGTAAGCGACTTGGGTAAAGTTGAAGACAAATTATTGGAATTAGTAACTATTGACGCCAAAAATTGTAACGCAGAACATTTATGCATGGCTTTCAAAAACTGTTTGCAAGAAAAAAATATTCCTATTACTAACATAATAGGACTGGCCTCCGATAATGCAAATGTGATGTTAGGTAAAAATAATTCTTTCATGACTCGTATAAAATCTGAAACTAATGCACTAATTGTTCTACCTTGCATCTGTCATTCCTCAGCGTTGGTTGCAAGCCACGCTTGTGCAAAATTACCTCGGACACCGGAGGAATTTGTTCGCAATGTGGCTAGTTATTTTTCAGTTTCAGCAAAACGGACGGCAGAGCTTGCAGAAATGCAAGAATTTTTTAAGGCAGAAACTCAAAAAATACTTAAACTGTCCGCTACAAGGTGGTAAGTATGCACCATGCAGTAAAGCGAGTGTTAGACAACAAATAAATTTTGGGCAGTGTTAATTTCAACTATTTTAATAAATACAAATAATCATTTAATATGCTTTGTTGGAGATAACATATTGTTTGAATACATCCATGATTTAGGTACCTATCTATAAACAAGAAAATTGTAATGATTCGTCAATGACTTGTGCAACTTTTAAAAATTTAGTCGAAATTCATCCTTATGAAATGCATGAAGTAGAAAACGAAAATTATATTGCATTAAAACGAGCAATATTCGATTCATTTCAAGAAGAATGATTAAAGAATAAATTATGATTTAATACATGATTTCGAATGTATTTATGTCATTGTAATACTTAGATTAAATCTCTGTTATTAATTTTATTTAAACATATAAGTAGGTACAATCATGTTTTTGTAGATGCCTGTGCTAAAAGTGTGGAGTGCAGATAAATTAAATAAAGTGTGTGTTATCGTGGACTCACGTACACTAGAAGCTGTTATTAAAGCAGCACATACAAAAGGCATCCAAGGAAGCCAATTATTTTTATTAGATGGTACCTTGATCGACGAAATTTTTATTTTAAAACTCGATGAATATATTCCACCTAGTCCATCAGAATCAGACTCTAGAAGTAGTAGTAAATCAGATGAAACTACTGTAGCTTGGGCCCACGACATGCCAATTTCGTGGCACCGAATTTCCGAAGAAAATTTAAATTTTCTTGAATCGAATGAATGTTTTCTATAGAAAACAATACAATTAATAATCTCATAAGAATTGTAGCAGATGACATATCTAAAACTACGAAATCTCCAGGAAGAAGAAATTTAAGAAGAATATGTCGTCGAATTACATCATTGTTAGACACGGACGATGATGGAGTTCTCATTGGGGAAGGTTTTAATTCTGTCTTCAAAAAAATTGAAGACCATCTACAATACAGAAAAAGACCACATAAAAATGATGCCAATAAAATAGATACGGATAAAATAAAAAAGAAAGGAAGAATTATCAAGTCTTATAGAAATGCTGGTTGTAGCCACTGGCAGCCAATGCCAGAAACATCAGGCACTGATGTAACAGAAGAAGAAAAGAAAGATTTCTTATCACAGCAAACATTATTGCCTGAAAATAATAGAAATACGGAGGAAATAATCCGATATTTAGATGAAACTTACCCGTTACAAAGATTATTTTTAAATCAAGAAAAACCTCCAACCATACCTGATATAATGCAGAATTAATGCCAATACTGCTTGAAACTTAACATGCTTTCTGGCACTTTAATAAACTAACCGCTATAGACGTACAAGCCAAATTAGAGTTCCTGCCAAATAAAATAAATAAAATAATGACATACTTTAATAATCAAGGAAATAAAGAAATAAAACAAATTTTGAAGGAAAACTGTAACCAAGTATTTTTAACATTAAAAGCATTAACTCTTTATTTTAAAGAAGAAATTCAAGAACTTATGATTTCACTAGAGGTTTGATAATATTGATACGTATGATAAATACATATTATGAATTTTCTTATTGCAGGAATCTTGCACACAGAAAGACGGTTTAAAATTATCTAAAACTTCCGCACCTTGGATATTAATGATAGGTAGGTATTTAATTCTTTACGTAAGGCTGCAACATGAAAAAAAAATTGTATTAATTTTTTGGAAGATGTTCGTATGAACAATTATGATTTATCTTTTTTATTTATTCTTTATGTGTTAAATATTAATTTAATCTTATTTTTAGGAACTAACCTGTATATCGTGATAGAAAACAAAATAGTTTAAAGTCCCAAAACTTCAGAAGAAGCCTTTGGACTCTTGTTTGCATATTATTACAAGTTTAAAATGGCGTATGCACCAAATGCAATGATGACATTGGAGTTTATGCTAGATATGTATTTAAAATCAATCCAATATGTGGATCTAAAGGTGTAACGCTGAAAGAACTTTCGAAACGTCAGGTACCTGAAACATCAAAGAAAACAGAAAATTAAAAACCCTATAACATACAGTTAGTTAGAAGATTTGAAACAACCTTGTGCTTTAAAAATTCTTCTTCAGGAATATCATATTGGTGCGAATGAACGTTTACTTAAAAGTATTAAAGAAAAGGGCATAATCGCGGAGAAGAATAAAGAAAAATATGAAATGTGTATTACAATTTTTATGATTTTTTTAATGATAATCAACTTTATGGATTAAAGCTCAACCAAAAAATAGTTAAAAGAGAAACTGAAGTTTTTTATCAAGAAAAGATATTTCATACTGAATCACAAATCGTTGCTTTGTGCGTAGCAACTCGTGAACAATCTAATTCTCAACTTTGGCACTCTACAAGATATGTAAGGATTTCCGCTAGTACCAAAGCACATTACGTAAAATCACGCCAAAGGAAAACTATTAATTCATTAATAGATACTTTCTTACTTTCTTCTGAGCCAGTAGGTAAGGCAAAACAGAATATGCTTTATGGTAAAATTAATGAGCCCAAAGCTGTTCGTGAATATGAAGAAATGTACAATACAAAAGTAATACCAATAGGTGTCGTAATATGTAAATTCCAACCATGGTTATGTGTTTCACCAGATGGTGTACAAGTTCGAAAAAGGGGAAATGTAGTATATAACTTTAAAAGAGCACAGCCATTTTACTCTAATAAAGGTGGAATTTTAATATTAGGAAAAGCATTTCATCGTACCCTTTCTAAAGTAAAAAAAATAAGAGTAAAATTTATTTCAATAGGAGCAATGCGAATATTTTATATTTATTAATGCAAGATATGCACTTTTAAAATTAATAAAATTACCATAAATGTAGTAAAATTTTAAGTTACTATAAAAAGAACATTTATAACACAAAATATAGTCAAATTTTTACACTCTAAAAGGCATACAATATGATGTTCATTCATGTCAGCACATATAAAAGTAAACTTTACTTTTAAAAGAGTACTATTTACTCCTTATCTAGTGTACTTTTACTCTTTGTGAGGGCAAATTACATTATTTCTTTTGCAAGTCTATGCAGGTCTGTGTTCGTAGCGTTTAGCGTTTGTAGGTTCAATTCAGCTTGTAGTGTTGAGGTGTTTGATTTTTAGAAAAATTAATATTTTATATAGGCAAAATGTCTATTTTACCAGTCTTGTATAATAATACAAAACACTATGTGGAAATTTACAGTGACAGTAAGACATTTAATATTATAGTATGCTATGGTTGTTGTTTTTAGTATGTTACGAGTTTTTGTTAATCTGTCATTTGATAAGCTTTATATTTTGTGTGTTTACAATAAATATTAAACTACTGCACATCTGTCATCAGGTCCAACGAAATGAATACTTCAAATACGGGAATATTTTGTTGGTTGCCAGTTATTTGAACTGTAACGAATCAAATATATTTTTATATATACATTTATACCTGATCATTAAAGTATAAATCAATTAAATGCTACTGTATTATCTAACTGCAAATATATATAAGTACTTTTTCTCACACTTAGTGGTGGGAGAACGGCACGTTTCTCCAGCTGTGAAAGAAGTAAACACAGTGGGAGAAATCCGCCTTCTTCCAACTGTTTGTCCACCGCAAGCGAACTGAAGTTGGCGCGGTAACGCGCCGAAAATCCCTAGCGTTCTTAACCTCAAAATCAGATGTTATGTGATGGCCTGCGCTCGTCACTCGCGATCGGTGTCTTTTAATGGTGAAAAGTTTTGGCGGATCGTTTTGCGCGAAGGAAAATGGATCTGCCAGATGATATTCTGGCTGCAGCAGCGGCTGCAGTCGGCCAAACGATTCCCGCGAGGTCCGAGACCAAGTACGAGAGTGCTTATGAGCACTTTGATAATTGGAGGAAGAGGAAAAGCATCCCGGCAGCGCTGAGCGAAGGGGTTCTCATGGCATACTTTTACGAACATTCGAAGTCCTGGAAACCCAGCACCATGTTTGCCCGCTGGTCGATGGTAAAGACAATGATTTTGTGCTGACGATGATGACTTTGATGACTCCGCACTTTTCGACATAGATTTCGATATATAGTTTATTTGCGTAAACCGTTGAGAGTATGTAATTAAACAAGTAATAAGAAATTGCTCTGATTATTTATTAAACCTCAAAAGACATTCAGTGAAACTGAAAAGTCTAGGCCAAATCCAAAATATAAAATTAATTAAAGCACATCTGCCGCACTTGTAAGAAAAAGTAGTACACTTCACTGGAGTAGGGGCTCCCACTCGTGTGAATTGGAGCACGTGGGAGAAGCCCCTACTTCTCCCTCTAGTAAAGTAATATACTATACTTTCACGTTGCACAGATTTTATTACGTGCAACTCTTTATAGTCCATGAGCCAATTACTTTTTTGGTACCACCTGGGGTGGCAAATGCTGACTATGATTTTTTTGTTCAGTTTTATGTGTAGACCAAGAATAAATGTGATAGCAATGTCTAAGTAGTAGCTTTATGGCACAAAATAACGATTTTTATAGTAAATAGTGATTTTTCATCATCAAATTATAAAAAGGTACCAATCAAGGTGCCACATGCTATCAATGTTTTTATTTTTCAGTTTTGTGTTCAGATCAAGAAAATATATGATAGCACGGACTATGGAGTAGCTTTTTGCAGAAAAAAACAATTTAAAAAAAGAAAGAAATTTTAGTATTTTTAAATTTTTGTGTGTTTAATCAACTCTAATTTCTAAACGGATAAAGATATCGACTTCCGGTTTGCAGCGTTGGATTCCTCAGTAAATTTTGCGTAAGACACATTATATTAAATTTTTTGTTAGGCTCTTGATAACCCAAAATTTAATTATTATCTTCAAGTGATAATTGCTAAATTTAAGAATTTAAAATATTTTTTGTGTTTAATCAACTCTACTTTCTGAACGGAGAAAGATATCGACTTCCGGTTTGCGGCGTTGGATTCCTCAGTAAATTTTACGTAAGATACATTGTATTAAATTTTTGTAAGGCCCTTGATAACCCAAAATTTAATTATTATCTTCAAGTGAAAATTGCAAAATTTAAGAATTTTAAATATTTTTTGTGTTTAATCAACTCTACTTTCTGAACGGATAAAGATATCGACTTCCGGTTTGCGGAATTGGATTCCTTAGTAAAATTTACGTATTGCGCAGTAGAAAATTATTTGTTGTTTTGTAGTCGTTGTGTTGCACTGGTTTAGGCGTAATAAAATAATACCTACATGAATAAATACACGAGTAATGTAAGTAATTTTCATTGCTATAAATAAATCTGTTGTAACCTCACTGTAAATATAAAGTTTAATCACGAGAATCTCAAGGTAAACTCTAACCTCATTTTCTTTGTCAATTGTTTTTAATAATACTTTGGTTTTGTTTTAGTGAAAAATCTGAAAACTACCTCCAAAAACACACACTTTACATTGTTTAAAACCAGTTATACCCATTTTTATACAAATACCTGTACAGTGTATAAGACCGACACATAGACGTAAGTAAATGTATTCTTAAATTTGACATTAAATATTTTTATTAATAATGCAATTTGACAATATAAAAGTTTTGCAAGTTCCTATTTTTGATATAATGTTTGTATTTGGAAGTCTTGTATAACATTTATTATTTCAACTCATTTATTAATGTAAGTATAGTCTGTGCCTAAACAACTTATATATTTTAGATAATGTATTCTATTGTTGAATTTCTGAACACAAAAGAGTGCGAAATCGTACCAAGTTGTTGGTTGAGTGGAAATTTATGTATGTGGCCACCTATATTATCACGCGAAAAATTATCTACATATGTAAAAACAAATAAAATTCCAGCCCAAAATTGGAAATCGTATCCAGCACGAATTACACATTCCTATGGTATGTTCTGATTTGAAATACTTCTAAATTCGCATTATAATAAATATTTATTACAGATACATATGAAAAAGCAGAACAACGTTTGCCGAACGCATTAGTTGATTCTAACGTAAAATCGCAAACTGAATCTTATGCGTATTCCTCCTCCGACGAGGAGCCAATTATTAAAAGACGGAAAGAACAATGCACTGCAACTCATAGTATGCCTACTAATATTTCTGAATCAACTTCATCCAATCATAATAAGACAATTTCTACTGCTATAATTCATAATATTATTCCAAAAAACTGCGCCGATAACAGAACACCTTCTAATGTTTCTACCCCAACCTCAAGTACATCAAGATTTATTAATATAACTACTCCTCTTTCTACTGCGACACCATTATCGACAGCTACTGCTCTACCAGAAGCAGCATTTCAACATAAAGTAATTCAGTTACTTACTACTTTTTGCGAGGAACAAAGGGAAAACAAGATATTAATTCAAGAACTCTTGCGGAACTCACGGCGTTCAGCATTAAACATAATTGAAAAACCCGAAAATTTTCCATCATTACCTTGCCGGAACCTCGCTGAATTTCAATATTTAGAAAATCATTTACAGAACAATTTAAATTATGATTATATGGTGAGTTATTTTCAGCAAAAGAAAAATCTATTTTTTATTTTTCTTTGTTTATGTTTAAACAGCAACAATACCTAATATCCCTTGGAGGAAGTAATCCGCAAGTTTCGGTAAGGAAAATGTTGAAGACAACAATTAATAACGAGGTTGGACTTGAATTTAACTGGAAAGGAAGGGGAAAAATGGCGTTTAAAGAAACAAAATTAAATGAAGTAATTTTCGGTAAGTTTGAATTATTTTATACTGAATAAAATAAAGCGAAATCTAGAAAAACTAATTAACGATTTTTATCAAAAATTGAGCTAAAATTCGAATTAATTTTAAACTAATTAGATTAAAAAATTTATTTATTATCTAACAAAATAAATTTATAGATATTATTATAATTTGTATTATGGGTATTTGACCTATTTAGGTACATTGATATTATTGATAAAATAATGTAATATTGAATTAAATTTTCTCTTTTTTTAAAGATTCTGTAAAACGAAGCTACACTGGGACCACAGAGCACAATATCGGAACTGTAGTAAAGGATTGGTTGAAATACTCCAAGGCAAGAATGAATAATTCTAAAAATGAAAACAAAAATGCATAGAAGCCAAATCATATTCAACCTACGTATAGTTTAGTTATACCTTTATTTTTATGGAAGGATTCATCTTTATTTTTATATTATAATATTTTTGTTAACATAATTTTATGTTAGAGTGAACTTTTTTTTGTTAAAATAAATAATTTTGGGTTCATATTATACGTTTATTACACATTATATATTCCTCTCATATTAACGTTGAATTAGCTATTTAAACTAACGTTATTATTCGTTTATTCAACCAGAAAAGTAACGTTTATTAAATAGTATACAAAAACGTTTTTTTTAATAATAAAACCACGTTGAATAATTCGTTTAAAATACGTTGATTCAACTAATAAAGAAACGTTTAAAAATTAGTTGTAAAAATCGTTATCTCAACGGACATTTAGACCGTAGAGTAACCAAACGTTACTAACTAAAAATAAACGTTTTTATAACGTAAGTGTGTTTATTGGGCAACAGCAAACGAAATTGAGAATGATGAAAATGACGTCATCACAACGATAATACGGATAAAACATACAAAAAAAGAAGAAGCCTGCAAATAAAATACGAATTACTTCACTGGTCAAAGAAGATCAACTTTGTCCAGCCGTGAGTGCTAGCATACCTAGGATGTTAAGCGGCTTAAAGTGATCTAGTTACTCAGGTGGCGGGGTGAAGCAACAAATCCGAGAAACTCCCGTAGAAACTTAATTTCCAAAATTGTAGGGCCAACAAATCCCAAAATTGGCGAATCTGAATCCTCAAAAAAATGCACAACGGCCGGTACAGAATTCCAGATTCCTAAAATGACCACTACAACCACTTCACACCTCCGCACACGATCACAGCAAAACTAGCAAAGAAATAATTGCGAGCGAAAACAACCACAGTCAAGCGAAATCTTAATTAGTAGAAGAGTGACCTTCAGAACTACTAAAAGTTTGGCCGGGAGCACTGAATTACCTTGCGGCAATTCTGGTAGTAGCACAGGGGGCGCATAAAAAGTTCACTGCGAAAATTGACCCTTAACAATTTATGTTGTGCAGTTGGTAAAATATAATATTTTACTTGCGAGGAAGTATTTTTATTGTGTTTTTGCATATTTTTACACAGCAATTCAAGTTGCCTTTTCGCCGTTTCTCTTTCACCATAAATGCTGTATAACCAATAAATCTTATGCAGGTCTCGTTCAAGGCTATGCACACAGCGTATATTATACTTCGTGCCGAAGTACATCAGAATAATTTGTTTGTATATTTATATTGATTAATTTATGAAGTTGCATAACATATCAGATTTTGATTTCGACTTGCGCCGGGTGACCACGCCGCCCATTAATTAACTTATTTTTTATGTTTAACTTTTTGCTTGCTTGGCGGCGTTTACGCTTTGTGTAATTTAAATAGCGTGTTCTCAGGAGGGGAGGGGGGCAATTTTGCTAATGTGGATTTCAGTACCCGGCTCAGAGGTCGGGACTTCGGTGATTTTTTCCGAGGCCCCGCGCTTTCATATTTCTAACAATTGTTAGTAGCTAGGGCAAGTTTTGACACCAAATACAACGTTTTTTTTACAAGTCGGATATGCACTTGCACATACGTCGATTTCATTTCAAGACGAAGGAGAAGAAGACGAAACAGAAGACGAAGAAAATTCCACACCGAAGGCTGCAGACACCACAGATGCCTCCCGAAATCATCCGAAAACATATTTCAAGGGATAATATAAAGTAGTAATATGTCAGACATTTCGCTTCGAGAGGGTGAGAAGAGCAACTATATAGCCACACAGCCGTAATCGGCTTGCCATCTACCATAGAAAAGAGAAAGTAGTTATAGAACCCGCTCTCTATTGAATATATTGAAGAAATAAATATTTCATTAAATAAATTGATAAAATTATGTTCATGTATCATTTCTTCCTTTTTGGAAAGGGGCCCCCGCACATAATATTTTCCCGAGGCCCCGCAAATCCCCCAGTCGGGTCCCGACTTCGGTCGTTTCACCTAATGTTAAGGCTAGGTTTAAGTTTATAAACTTTACATATACTCTGTTTATTTCTTAATGCTTAAGGTTTATTATTTACTCAATTTTGGAATGCTAATGCTTAGTTTCGGTCCATACTTATCTGCCTTCATATCTTATAATATAAAGAAACGGTGGCGCATGTTCTGTGAAGAAAATAAAAATTCAGTAGTTAAAGAATCATATTATTTTCGACACATATTCAATTCGAAATATAACATTGGATTTGGATCGCCAATAAAAGACGTCTTTTCAAAATGTCTGGAACTTGGCGAACGAATTAAAGTAGAGATCATGCTGTTTATTACAGCCGTCAGTTATATACCTTTAATTTTACGATTATAAGTGGCACTTCCCATTCAAAATTAAGTAAAGAAAATGTTAACGTTTAACCTAAGACAGGAAATAAATTAGAATTAATATTTTCTGTTGTAGGTCATTCCTACATACAACCTGATAGAGTATTCGCTAGGATTGAGAAAGTCATGAAATAAATAAAGTAATTATAAGATGTTAAAGTAAGGAAGACAAACAGAGTTACCTCCAGAAACCGAACAGCTTATAGTTGAAAAATTATATTATGCTCAAAGTGGGGTTATCCATTGAATTTATATGATTTACGAATGATAGTGAAATATTATTTACAATAACTTAGAATCACCCCATGTTCAGGCGGTATGGGGAATTATGAACTGTTTTATCGGGAGACATTTGACTTCAGATAACGCATCAGCTTGGCTATTCCGTATAACCAAACCGTTTGCCCAGGCATGCGGCGCTGATGCCGAAAATACCAGCTACACCGATAGTATTCCAACAATGCAATTCGCATTCCGGGTTTATGCTATGGTTTCGGCCAAGTTTCAACTGAGGAGAGAAGTATTTTCTCAACTTAGAATCATTTCGAATGGGGCTCGATTTGGTCAATATCCGCTCGAGTCATTACATATTTAAGAGATGAATAATTTCCTCCTTATTAACAAACACATATTAGTAGAGTATCTGTGGCTTTTGCAATTTTCTTTTGTTGATATTCTGATAAATTAACACCATATTGTATATATGACATTTTTACTGATTTATTATTAGAAAAATTATCATTAATACCTATACCTATTTTACGTTTAGCTTTCATAATATTTGTAATTGCCTAAACACATTGACCGTTTAACCAACTTAAATATTTATAGTTACACCCATGTGTGTTAATATAATACGCATGTGCAAAATGGAACATTCTAGAACTTTTACCTAGTATATATAGACGCTACCAAAAATAGTTTATAGATAGTTTATAGAGCCAATGCAAGTAGACAGTGTAAACAATAACAACGCGTTTAGTGTTACTAACAAAAATGTTAGCGTAAATAATCTAAAAAATAGTAATATTTTTTAAAATAATAAAACAAAAAACAGAATTTTACATTTTGCACGAAACTTTCTTCATGTAATACAAATATGGTGGATAAACTAAGAAAACAAGCCGGAATAAAAAAGCAAAAAAAGAATAAAAGGGAAAATATAAGAAAAACTCAAGAATGCTGGAATTAGCATCAAAATTACAAATAATGGAAGAAGAGTATGAAGATTTAAAAGAGGAAGATCAAAAATACGAAAGAGAAATTAAACAAGAAAAGGAATTGCATAAGAGTAATGATTCTGACAATAGTTAATTATAATGTAAGTATTACTATTTTACTTTTTCGTAAATTATATTGTTGTTCAACTAATGCTAAACTAATTTATTTTTACAGAACGAGTTTCAAAAGAAGACATCTTAAAATTCATACCAGTCTTGAAAAACACCTGGACTCTAATAACAATTTTCCTTTTAACCCATTTGGACCCATTGTCCCCATATGAGGACGTCTCATTAAACCAGTTCCAAAATGTATGTTATTTAACAATTTTTAAAAATATCTATTTTACAGGTTTCTTTAATGTCTATTTGATGCATAAGTACCACATTTTGACACTAGATGTTAAATATTGTAAAGTTACATGTGTTCATTTGACGGATAAATTTTAGGTGTGTGCATCATTTAATATTTGTTGCTTTTATTACCGTCTGATAAGTTTTATTGTGGATTTCTCTCTAAGATATAAAATTCAGGTAAGTAATGAATGATAATATTATATTAGAACATATTTTTTTGTTTCCATAGTGACAAAATATCATTTCAAACAATGGTGTCCTCGTATGGGGACACTGGGATCATATGTAGTGAATAATGTTTTACATGTGTCTAAATGTTTTTTTCAGATTATTACATCTTATTATGGACTTTCAACCAATGGATGCTGCCAAGTTTTATGGTAAAAAATATAATAATTTAGCTGCGGCTTTGGATAGTATACCTGCTGCTGATAATCGTGCTGTGGATATAGTAATTTTGCCACCTGAAGTTGATTCGCAAACAGATGATGAAGAAATTGATGAGGATATTTTGCAAAGTGCAGTAGTGCCTAATGACCTTCCAGGAGAAGTTGAACTGCATTTTGATGAAAGTTCGGATGAAGAATCAAATATACCACTTATGGAATTGAAGAAAACACTGTCTAAATCTCAACGAAAGAAACAAAAAATTGAATTTACTCAAAAATGGACAGATAACATATTGAATATTGATATGGTTGAAACCTTTTCTTTTGAAAACAGACTTTGTCATTTGAAAGAAGAAATCAAAACTTTGACGCCAATACAGATTTTTGAAAAATTATTCGATGAGTCAATTATTGAACACATTGTTACTCAAACTAAACGATATGCTACTCCAAAAAATGACCACACATTTGCTCTTACAGAAGATGATGTAAAAATATTTATCGGTATATTGATATTTAGTGGATATCATCGACTGCCACGTGAAAAATTATATTGGAGTTTAGATGAAGATATGACAGTTCCATTGGTTTCTGGAGCTATGTCAAGAAACAGATTCCAATCTATAAAAAAATATTTACACTTGGCTGATAATAATATGTTGGATAAAAATGATAAAATGGCAAAACTAAGACCTTTGATGAATATGCTCAACAAAAATTTTCAGCAATGGGGAATTTTTCATCAAAATTTAGCCATAGATGAAGCTATGGTAAAATATTATGGGCATCATGGGTCAAAGCAATTCATCAAAGGTAAACCTGTCAGATTTGGCTACAAAGACTGGATGCTATGCAGTTCAAGTGGCTATTGTTACAAATTTGACACATATTGTGGTGCTAAAAATTACACTACCAATGATTCAATGCCACTAGGTTCTAAAGTTGTGCTGGATATGCTGCAAATTGTTTCAGATCCTTCAGACCATGTTATTTTTTTTGATAATTATTTTACTAGTTACGACCTTCTACAAACATTGAAAGATTTGGGTTTCAGAGCAACAGGAACAGTTCGTGAAAATAGAACAAAAAGATGTCCATTGCAATCTCCAGGTGAAATGAAGAAATTAGAGCGTGGTCATTTCGTATTCAAATATGACGAAACACAGTCTCTTCTATTTGTTAGATGGAAAGACAATAATATTGTCACAATGGGAACCAATTACGACAAGATGCACCCACTTACAAATGTTAAACGCTGGTCACCTGCTCTAAAACAAAAAACCGATGTCCCTCAACCCTTATTATTCAGTAACTACAATGCATCAATGGGTGGCGTGTACTTGCATGATCAAGGTGTAAATAACTATAGAATAAGCATATTTGGTAAAAAGTGGTGGTGGCCTCTCTTCACTCACATGATAAATATGAGTGTAGTAAATGCGTGGCAATTACACAGATTAGGTGATGCAAGTATAGATCTCTTAACATTTACCAGAAGCATATCAAGGCATTATTTGAGATGCTTTGATAAATCATCTAAAAACCGACCATCTGGCTCGTTACCAAAAAGTATTTTACAAAACGAAGGTGGGCATTTGTAGCGAGCTGTCACCTTTTATTTATATTTATATTTTAATTAATCAAGTTTTCTTGTATATTTTTATAGTATATTGTTTTTATTGTTTTATTGTTAATATTATACATAACTACCAAAATCAATATACACCAAATTTTATCCTGTGCATTATTTTACCATTTTATATAAAGTAAATGTCTTAACTTTTACAATTGGTGACCCCGACGTTTTACAATCCTTCACGCCTCATCCTTCATCGACTGTTCTTCGCGACTTTTCTTCAAGACATTCTCCATTTTCTTCGACCTGATCTTCGAATCAACAAGCAACCTTCAACTCTCCAGTTCCTCTACAACCTTTAACTAGCACCTGGACTGGATTTAAACCTACTTATCTTCAACCTGAACTTGAACTACTCCTAGCAAACCTCTCAACCTCTGCATCTTATTCTTCATCTCCTACGGACTCCTTTAGATTTTATTTTATTAAGGTATTTTTTATTTAAATTTCACACAAACAATCACTTACACGTCAACAGTTCACAACACTCTTCCTTCCTTTCATACTTGCAGCATTTCCCTAGCACTGTCCAGATTCACTTGGGCTGCTAGGGAACTTTCATCAAATCTGTCAACCTCTCCCTCTTGAACACAATTTTTATTTCTTCAACACATGCCAGTGTCATACCCCGCAATCTGTAATTGCATCGACACTGGCATAAACATACATACCACATCTTTATCATTTACCCTACTAGCCACTAACCTGCACCACTTGCCAATTTTTTTTATATTTACTCTCCATGCCTTTTTTGGGGGGGGAGTAATGTAGCGAGCTGTCACCTTTTATTTATATTTATATTTTAATTAATCAAGTTTTCTTGTATATTTTTATAGTATATTGTTTTTATTGTTTTATTGTTAATATTATACATAACTACCAAAATCAATATACACCAAATTTTATCCTGTGCATTATTTTACCATTTTATATAAAGTAAAAGTCTTAACTTTTACACATTTTCCAGAAAAACTCAACAAGCAGCTACGCTGTCGAGAGTGCCATGCAAAAGCCCGCTGGAGATGTGTCAAGTGTAATATAACATTATGCCTAGAACATAACTGCTTTGTGAAATTTCACTCTTAAACGTTTATTGTACTATAAATATATAATAAAAATCAATAACTGATTTACAAATATTTATTTTTAATTCACCTGACTTGTTCCCAGCGTCCCCATATGAGGACGCCTATTTATTTCAAATACCTAAATGTTAATATATAAAAAAATGAATATTTTATGTTAATTAGACTTATCTTAGGCCCTAAAAATAAATTTTATATTTATATTTAAAAAAAAAGTGCCGTGGGTCCAAATGGGTTAACATGTATGTATTATTATTTTATCCAGTTATTTAATTTTACTAATTTATTGTTATTTACAGAATAACTTTCAAGATAGATGTCTTCAATGTAGTATTTCAAATGTATTTATCAAATGTAGAACAATTTTTATATATTTATAATAAATTCAATATTATGAAACTGTTTTTATATCCTTTTATCGCAGGTAGGCCTTTAGCAGTACTCATTAAATAACATAATGCATAACCTATTTCATTAATTCTGTATCTTAAACAAATTGAATATCATGAAACTGCACGGCAAAAATTAATTTTTAAAATTTTAACAAAATAATATTGTAGTATACTGGTTAGTAGTATATAGGACACGATAACGCAGACACTCTGTGTTAAATTTCTGTGTGTGTTCTATGGTGTCCCTCGGGGGACACTATGTGTTAGTACTGTTCTATGGTGTCCCACACTGTGTGTTGTATGGTGTCCCGTGTGTGAATTGGTGAGTACTGTGGTGTCCCTCGGGGGACACTATGTGTTAGTACTGTTCTATGGTGTCCCACACTGTGTGTTTTATGGTGTCCCACACTGTGTTGTATGGTGTCCTACACTGTGTGTGAGTACTGTGGTGTCCCTGGTGGGTCAGGTGCGTGCCGTTGTAGGAGGGAGTATGTTTCAATAGTGTGTTAGAGCGTGCAGAATGTATAGTTAGGGATGCGTAGAATGTTGTGTTATTCAATAATTGTCAAGTATAGAAGTATATTAGGCACGTGTATGATAATAGGTAGAAGGAATATAAGGAGAATTATAAATCGTACTGCAACGCCGCCGCTGGTAGTGCCCGCGGGTTACTCTGTGGCCGGCGTGTTTGAACTAGTTCATATTTGGATTGTAAACAAACAGTAGGGAAACGTACAAGTTTATGAATATGATGTGTGAGCAAAGTTGCCCGTCACACTACATCGCAACTGATATTTAAAAATATTTGTAGTAGGTGTAATATTACATAAGTTAAATAAAACTCTATCGTACTAGTATTATTAATATTTATTTAAATAGAATACAATTTAATACAATAATCATACATTTTATAAAAAGTTTTCTTTTAAAACCCAAGAATTATTTTTCTCATCTAAGCCGAGC
Organism: Agonum fuliginosum; assembly: GCA_947534325.1. Lineage (NCBI taxonomy): Eukaryota > Metazoa > Arthropoda > Insecta > Coleoptera > Carabidae > Agonum > Agonum fuliginosum. The sequence continues at coordinate 19,060,031 of OX384044.1, forward strand.
CATTTCACAAAATACTTATCACCACGACGTTTTATTATCTTTTCAACAAGGTAGGTGTCGGGATAGTTTGTTTTAAGCAATTCTTCTTGATAGAATCCGCCTTTAATACGGTTTCCTTCCCAATCTTCTATTTCATAAGTTACGGGTATTGTATGCTTCACATCGGCAATTTTAAAAACTTCTGTTGTCCAATTAGGTGTGTATCCTTTTTCAAATATATGCTTATATTTACTTATTCGTACTTGATCACCAGTTTGAAATTTCGGTGTTTTCAGTGTACGACGTGAATACTTCACCGATCTATTGGAGTACGCTTGAATGCGTGTTGATTCTGTGACATCTGACGGGTTCATTTGTATAGTACGATGTTTGGAATTATTATATTCCTCAACTAAATCGTCCAGAATATCTATCCATTTGTATGTTCCTTGATAGCTAAATTGTTTCCACATCTTTTCCTTTAGTGTTCTATTCCAACGTTCAACAATGCTAGCCTTTAGGTGTGAAAACGTTGAATAATGATTAATGTCATGATCTTGCATTAATTTCTTGAAGTCACGATTAAAAAATTCGGTACCATCATCTGTTTGTATATTTCGTGGTACACGACTGGTATTGAATATTTCCTTCATTGCTGTCATAACATTTACACTCGATCTAGTTGGAACAGCTTTTGCCCACGCAAACTTTGAAAATGTGTCTATAACAGTTAATATAAATTTTATACCGTTTACAGTTGATTTTTCAACCGATTTTGATTTAAGTGTGTACGAACTTGTGTGTAGACTGTTAAAAGGATTGACAAGTTTTCAGTTTAGAGTTTGTGTCGCGGGTGGATATGCGAGCTGTATTGCAAAATACACAAACAATTACGGTGATATTGACGTTTACGTTGAACATGATGATGAAGCGGATATTGATTATTTAAATTACTGTATTGTACAGTCTATATTATATGAATCCGATTGGAAGTTGGACTATGTGAGAACAAAAAATCCCGAGATATTAGACGAATATTATTCTGAAGTGAAGGATATAAAAATTCAAAATATATTTGAATTTATTATAGAAAATAAGAAGTACAAACTCAAGGGCTTAAATCTCCAATTTATGCTTGTTAAACCATTTGGTGAGTCATTCTATACAAAAGAATGGTTTGCAAGTAAAATAATAAAATCTTTTGATATGAATATCTGTAAATGTGCACTGTATTCGAGCGACTACTACTTAATATATTTAATTCGTAATAATGTACCAAGGATGACAGACCGTACAGGTTACGAAAGAGATGAGGCAATCGGATCTTTCAGATTGGCAAAATATTGTTCAAGAGTTGTTAGTTTTAAAGGTTACAACCCCAATACTCTAGCATATTTATCTTACAATGTCTTAAATAATTAAACAAATGTAGTTTTATTTCTCTATTATAATGTTATGTATAAGGGCTACTGAAAAATAAATAAAATATACCGTATCTATTGAATTGTTTTTTATTTTATATATAATATTTACAAAATTAAATTATTATTATTGTATTGTCCAAACTGGTCCAGCAGTTGACCAACCTAGAAAATAAAACAAATACCATAAGCATATGAATTAAATTTAAGATTTGAAATAAAACCGTGCTAAGTGTCAAAAAGTTTGTATTTTAGATAATCAATGTTTTGTGTATGATCTATTAATTATTTCAAATATAAATGTCAAAACATTAAATTAATTTTGAACTAGTAAATCTACGCCTAGCACATAGAGCACTTTATAAGTTATTGGCGGATGCGTTTAGCTTGCAATTTAGAAAATATATTTTTGAAATTTAGCACTTAACTCGGATTTTATTTCAAATTAAATAATAATAATAATAATAATTTACCTTCATTTGGGCCCCCAGTTTGGATATATCCTTTTCAAATGCTCCAAATAGCTTGGAACACAGACATCATCCCAGTTCTCTTCTTCGCGGTTATCTCCGTTCTCTTCCTCGCGGGGTTCAACTTGAACCACAACTTCCTCAAACACCCACGCAATGTCACCATCATCAGATTCATAATCAGACTCGGTGCATGAATCGTCTCTGTTAGCGTCTGCCATAATCACGATTTTATTTTATTTTTTTTTTTTGGTGTTGTCGTTGCAAACTTCAAACTCGAACTGATTTTTTCAGGGAACGAATAACGAAAATTTAGTATAGTATCTACAGTGAAAATATTTTTCCAGAGGCTTATTTCGTATAGAATTCATCTCGTTCTTAATCTTGCAAAAATATCAATAAAAACTAATAGTTATAAAATCGCAAATCAACAGAGTATTGTATTAAGTTTATTATTTTTGAATAACGTTTTAGGTGGTCTCATCCGATGATTTCATTTTAGCAAGTACCATCTTGCAAAAATATTAATAAAATAATGGTTACAAAGTCGCAAATCAACAAAGTGTTGTATTAAGTTTATTATTTTAGAATTCTATGCGGTTCTATCCGCGATGTTCTCATTTTAGCAAGTTCAATCTTGCAAAATATCAATATACTAATAGTTAGAAAATCGCGTATTATGTTTATTATTTAAGAATTCCAATACCAAAGAAATTAACGTTGCAAGTCTAAACTTGTACAATGTACATATTCATACATTCTATTGGTTATAATAAAGTAAAGCCGGATTGGTTAAAATAAGAATTCATTCTATTGGCTGTTTAAATTGAACTTATTACTATATATGCTCACAATACGAGTTCAATTAAGTATTATTTAGTACAGTAATGTGTAAGTGAAAACATGTGGAGTGAAGTTGAAGAAGCCGTGGATCTTGATTCTGCTATACAAAATTTGCAAAAACAGTTTTACTGTGCAGCGTGGAACTTTGACAAGGAAATTTATTACAAGAAATCGCGGTTCGATGAAGATTTCGAAAAAGAAGTAAATAAATCATACAGAGAGACCTCAGATCGTTATTTTGAAGCAGAAATACTCTGTGGCACTTATATTGATAAGAAGATAAATATCATAGAATTTCTTTCAAAATTAAAAGATCTTAGGTTATTGAACGAACTCGAATTCGAAGTCTGTGAATATCTACAAGAAGACGTAAAAAACTATTACAACTTCTTAAAAACATTAAAACCTAAGGAATTAATATTCGGAAATACCAGATCAGAAATCTAGTGAATAAGTAAGTATTTTAAAAGAAAAATATAAGTTTTATATTGTATTATTATACCTACCTATAAATATTTCTATTTTACAGAATGGTGCAACAAATGCTGACCGAGAATAAAAGTCGCCTGTTACTACAACATACATACGAACTTTGTGGACATCATGACACAAACTTAGCTGTAGGCATATATCCTATAAATTTAGAAGTTGTTGTTAAACTTGAAAATTTTAAATCCAAAAATTGTATTATATTTAATGTATCAGAATGGTATAATTTTGTACAACATATTAAAAATGTTGTAAGCAATAATAATGAATACAGTGAACATCAAATTGAATTTCATACAATAAAAAAAGAACATAATGTTCATATTAAATGGTTTGAAAGTGAAATATTGTTATGTCAAACTTCATTAAATATTGTTTGTAAAATAACTGATCTCATGTCAGGCATAATTGAATATTTAGTAGATATTAATTTTGCTGAATTTTATCGAGATATTAATACTCAAGCATATTTTATGCCAGGAAAATCTCTTGATAATATAAAAACACTTGTATCAAGTAATCATATAACGTGTGTTATGTATAAAGAAATGTTAATATTTTATCCAAACTTAATTATGGAAGATTTAAAAGCAAATATGTATTATGTACCTAGTAATTATGAAAAATTTAAATGCGGAACCCATTGCATACGTAAAACGTGGAAAAAAAGTAATATATTTTGACAGTATTGGTAACATGCAACCACCAAAAGAAATCATTGAGTATCTCGGTAAATATAATATTTATTATAATTACTCTAAAGAACAGGCACCGAATACGGTAATATGCGGTCATCTTTGTTTAAAGTTTCTTATGAATAATAGATAATTATATGAAGTTATAAACAATAATGTCATTCATGTTTTAGTTATTGAAACGTTAACACTATGTCTCTGACACTAACTTTAAACGGATATAATTCATTGTTAAGTTCCAATTTTTTCCACCAATTGATTTACACAAAAAACATGAGTACGTACTGGGGCTAGTTCTATTTAGTACATTTAATTCAATACCGAACATTGATCAAACAAATAACAGATTATATTATGGCGACACATTTATTACACTTCCAGAAGGATCGTACGAAATTAAAGATATAGATACATATATTAAGAGTGTTCTTCGTAGCAGCGGTGTAAAATTTGATATAAAACCAAATAATAATACTTTACAAAGTGAAATAAAATGCAGTGAGTGGATTCATTTTAATAAACCTAATAGTTTGGGGCGTTTACTAGGATTCACAGCTAGGAGTCTTAAACCAAATGTATGGCATCAATCTGACCTGCCCGTACAAATAATTAAAGTTAATACTATACGTTTAGAATGTAACATTACAACGGGGTCATATACGAATGGTTTTACAACACATACAATTCATGAATTTACACCCGTAGTGCCCCCTGGGTACAAGATTGTTGAAGTTCCAAATAATATAATTTATCTTCCTCTTCGTGTACACGCAATCGATAATATAACTATTAAAATAGTTGATCAAGACGATAACTTAGTTAATTTCCGTGGAGAAGCCGTTACGGTAAGGTTGCATATTAAGCAGCTATAACACAATGTTGTTAGTGAGTGGAAAAAACAAAAGAAGAATAAGAGGTTTTGGATATCCATTGATTTTACAACGACCACCGTCAGAGTATAAATCCTACAGTTATTCTCCAATTAACGTCAGAAGTATTCGAACCAACCTAACGTTAACACATTACAGTAAAAATATTTTAAAATCTTTGGGTTATAATATTTTAAAATGAGTATTCAAACGTTTGCAACTGACGATATTTTAACAGTGGGCGAAGAGTTAACATTCGATGAATCGATTACTCGGTTAGAATTTCATAGCCATCAACCATACATCAGTTCAACTTTTAGCAGCTGCGATGAGATACGTATCCCGATACAACAACAAGATATATACACTTTACCATCGCAAAGTTATCTTTACGTAGAAGGAAAAATAGAAGTTAATACACCGATAGCAGCAGCAGATCTAGAAAATCTACAACAGAATACGAAATTTATAAATAATGGAATATCCTATTTGTTTGAAGAAATTCGATATGAATTAAATGGAATAGAAATTGATCGTACAAAAACTTTGGGTATAACTTCAACTGTCAAAGGTTACACGTCCTTTACACCGAATGAGGCGAAAGCATTACAAAATGCTGGATGGTCTGTACTAGATGCTAACAATTCTATTAAATTAAATGAAAACTTTAATGTATGTATTCCGTTAAAAACATTACTTGGATTTGCTGAAGATTTTAACAAAATTATCATCAATGCTCGTCAAGATTTAATACTTGTCCGTTCAAAAACTGACAACGATGCTTTAGTATGCTCATTGAATGAAAATTATAATTTTGTTGTAAAACTCTTTAAAGTACAGTGGCGTGTACCATACGTGCATGTTGCGAATCCTCAACGTTTAGCATTGCTAAAATTATTAGAACAGAACAAATCAATTTTTATAAACTTCCGAAGTTGGTCAACACACGAATATCCAATGTTACCAGCAACTTCAAAACACACATGGACTGTGAAATCAAGCAGTCATCTAGAGAAACCCCGTTTTGTCTTGCTTGTTTTTCAAACAAATAGAAAAAATTCTATTCACGCTGACACGTCCGTATTTGATCACTGCAATATCACAAACGTAAAGTTATTCTTAAACTCCGAATATTATCCTTATGATAACATGAATTTAGCCATTTCCGACAATAAGTATGCATTAATATACGATATGTACACACGTTTTCAAGCATCTTATTATGGTCGTAGCGGGCATGGAGAACCATTATATGGTATTCAGAATTTTAAATCAATTGCGCCAGTTTTCATTATCGATTGCTCTAGGCAAAATGATTCTATAAAGTCTTCTACTGTCGATATTCGTCTTGAGTTTGAATCAAAAGATGTAATCCCAAACAATACGTCAGCATATTGTATTATATTGCATGACAGTCTTGTTGAATATAATCCAATGACTAATATCGTTAAAAAAATTGTGTAACCGCATCACACGTTTTTCTCAGTTCACTGAAGTTTCTCATATCGGTTAGACGTACTACATGATAAAATGGAAGAATTTATTGTTGATATTCAAGGTTTCAAATTGGGTAAAGAGCGATTTATAGCCAAAGAAATTGCTATCATTACAACCATCGGTTTAAAAATACAACATATTCTCATACAGCCACCTGTTTCATGGAGCGAGATAACAAGTTTTAAAAAACGAAGACAAGTACTATGGTTAGAACGTTATTATCATGGGTTATCTTGGTCAGATGGACACATACCGTATTATTCTACAGAAAAAATCATGAAGAAAATATTTTCATCTGAATGCAGAATATATGTTAAAGGAGCCGAGAAGAAACAATATTTACAATCACTACTTGCAAAAAACTTGATGTACACTACAATTGTTGATTTATCAGAAGAGGCAAATGAACTTGAACTTACACCGTCATTGAGACATTGCAATGAACACACATCTAGAGTAACATGTTTCCATCATAGACCACTTGTGGGGACAAATTATTCAAGAAAAGAAAATAAACCTTCATGTGCGTTGAGAAATGTTTACACATTACAATCTTGGTTGACACGGTTATAGTAAACTAATAAAATATTAGTTATAATCTATGTAATTATTTTTTTATTGTACACATATGTTTAAAATAAAAACATTATAACTAGGAAATTAATGAATTTTTATTTATTTTCTTGGTATACAGAAACAAATATAGTATATACAATGTACGCATCGTTTATTCAGATAATGTATTATTTACATTCATCAAATATTTAAATTTTTCATAATTACTAGGTACATAATACATATTTGCTTTTAAATCTTCCATAATTAAATTTGGATAAAATATTAACATTTCTTTATACATAACACACGTTATATGATTACTTGATACAAGTGTTTTTATATTATCAAGAGATTTTCCTGGCATAAAATATGCTTGAGTATTAATATCTCGATAAAATTCAGCAAAATTAATATCTACTAAATATTCAATTATGCCTGACATGAGATCAGTTATTTTACAAACAATATTTAATGAAGTTTGACATAACAATATTTCACTTTCAAACCATTTAATATGAACATTATGTTCTTTTTTTATTGTATGAAATTCAATTTGATGTTCACTGTATTCATTATTATTGCTTACAACATTTTTAATATGTTGTACAAAATTATACCATTCTGATACATTAAATATAATACAATTTTTGGATTTAAAATTTTCAAGTTTAACAACAACTTCTAAATTTATAGGATATATGCCTACAGCTAAGTTTGTGTCATGATGTCCACAAAGTTCGTATGTATGTTGTAGTAACAGGCGACTTTTATTCTCGGTCAGCATTTGTTGCACCATTCTGTAAAATAGAAATATTTATAGGTAGGTATAATAATACAATATAAAACTTATATTTTTCTTTTAAAATACTTACTTATTCACTAGATTTCTGATCTGGTATTTCCGAATATTAATTCCTTAGGTTTTAATGTTTTTAAGAAGTTGTAATAGTTTTTTACGTCTTCTTGTAGATATTCACAGACTTCGAATTCGAGTTCGTTCAATAACCTAAGATCTTTTAATTTTGAAAGAAATTCTATGATATTTATCTTCTTATCAATATAAGTGCCACAGAGTATTTCTGCTTCAAAATAACGATCTGAGGTCTCTCTGTATGATTTATTTACTTCTTTTTCGAAATCTTCATCGAACCGCGATTTCTTGTAATAAATTTCCTTGTCAAAGTTCCACGCTGCACAGTAAAACTGTTTTTGCAAATTTTGTATAGCAGAATCAAGATCCACGGCTTCTTCAACTTCACTCCACATGTTTTCACTTACACATTACTGTACTAAATAATACTTAATTGAACTCGTATTGTGAGCATATATAGTAATAAGTTCAATTTAAACAGCCAATAGAATGAATTCTTATTTTAACCAATCCGGCTTTACTTTATTATAACCAATAGAATGTATGAATATGTACATTGTACAAGTTTAGACTTGCAACGTTAATTTCTTTGGTATTGGAATTCTTAAATAATAAACATAATACGCGATTTTCTAACTATTAGTATATTGATATTTTGCAAGATTGAACTTGCTAAAATGAGAACATCGCGGATAGAACCGCATAGAATTCTAAAATAATAAACTTAATACAACACTTTGTTGATTTGCGACTTTGTAACCATTATTTTATTAATATTTTTGCAAGATGGTACTTGCTAAAATGAAATCATCGGATGAGACCACCTAAAACGTTATTCAAAAATAATAAACTTAATACAATACTCTGTTGATTTGCGATTTTATAACTATTAGTTTTTATTGATATTTTTGCAAGATTAAGAACGAGATGAATTCTATACGAAATAAGCCTCTGGAAAAATATTTTCACTGTAGATACTATACTAAATTTTCGTTATTCGTTCCCTGAAAAAATCAGTTCGAGTTTGAAGTTTGCAACGACAACACCAAAAAAAAAAATAAAATAAAATCGTGATTATGGCAGACGCTAACAGAGACGATTCATGCACCGAGTCTGATTATGAATCTGATGATGGTGACATTGCGTGGGTGTTTGAGGAAGTTGTGGTTCAAGTTGAACCCCGCGAGGAAGAGAACGGAGATAACCGCGAAGAAGAGAACTGGGATGATGTCTGTGTTCCAAGCTATTTGGAGCATTTGAAAAGGATATATCCAAACTGGGGGCCCAAATGAAGGTAAATTATTATTATTATTATTATTTAATTTGAAATAAAATCCGAGTTAAGTGCTAAATTTCAAAAATATATTTTCTAAATTGCAAGCTAAACGCATCCGCCAATAACTTATAAAGTGCTCTATGTGCTAGGCGTAGATTTACTAGTTCAAAATTAATTTAATGTTTTGACATTTATATTTGAAATAATTAATAGATCATACACAAAACATTGATTATCTAAAATACAAACTTTTTGACACTTAGCACGGTTTTATTTCAAATCTTAAATTTAATTCATATGCTTATGGTATTTGTTTTATTTTCTAGGTTGGTCAACTGCTGGACCAGTTTGGACAATACAATAATAATAATTTAATTTTGTAAATATTATATATAAAATAAAAAACAATTCAATAGATACGGTATATTTTATTTATTTTTCAGTAGCCCTTATACATAACATTATAATAGAGAAATAAAACTACATTTGTTTAATTATTTAAGACATTGTAAGATAAATATGCTAGAGTATTGGGGTTGTAACCTTTAAAACTAACAACTCTTGAACAATATTTTGCCAATCTGAAAGATCCGATTGCCTCATCTCTTTCGTAACCTGTACGGTCTGTCATCCTTGGTACATTATTACGAATTAAATATATTAAGTAGTAGTCGCTCGAATACAGTGCACATTTACAGATATTCATATCAAAAGATTTTATTATTTTACTTGCAAACCATTCTTTTGTATAGAATGACTCACCAAATGGTTTAACAAGCATAAATTGGAGATTTAAGCCCTTGAGTTTGTACTTCTTATTTTCTATAATAAATTCAAATATATTTTGAATTTTTATATCCTTCACTTCAGAATAATATTCGTCTAATATCTCGGGATTTTTTGTTCTCACATAGTCCAACTTCCAATCGGATTCATATAATATAGACTGTACAATACAGTAATTTAAATAATCAATATCCGCTTCATCATCATGTTCAACGTAAACGTCAATATCACCGTAATTGTTTGTGTATTTTGCAATACAGCTCGCATATCCACCCGCGACACAAACTCTAAACTGAAAACTTGTCAATCCTTTTAACAGTCTACACACAAGTTCGTACACACTTAAATCAAAATCGGTTGAAAAATCAACTGTAAACGGTATAAAATTTATATTAACTGTTATAGACACATTTTCAAAGTTTGCGTGGGCAAAAGCTGTTCCAACTAGATCGAGTGTAAATGTTATGACAGCAATGAAGGAAATATTCAATACCAGTCGTGTACCACGAAATATACAAACAGATGATGGTACCGAATTTTTTAATCGTGACTTCAAGAAATTAATGCAAGATCATGACATTAATCATTATTCAACGTTTTCACACCTAAAGGCTAGCATTGTTGAACGTTGGAATAGAACACTAAAGGAAAAGATGTGGAAACAATTTAGCTATCAAGGAACATACAAATGGATAGATATTCTGGACGATTTAGTTGAGGAATATAATAATTCCAAACATCGTACTATACAAATGAACCCGTCAGATGTCACAGAATCAACACGCATTCAAGCGTACTCCAATAGATCGGTGAAGTATTCACGTCGTACACTGAAAACACCGAAATTTCAAACTGGTGATCAAGTACGAATAAGTAAATATAAGCATATATTTGAAAAAGGATACACACCTAATTGGACAACAGAAGTTTTTAAAATTGCCGATGTGAAGCATACAATACCCGTAACTTATGAAATAGAAGATTGGGAAGGAAACCGTATTAAAGGCGGATTCTATCAAGAAGAATTGCTTAAAACAAACTATCCCGACACCTACCTTGTTGAAAAGATAATAAAACGTCGTGGTGATAAGTATTTTGTGAAATGGCTCGGCTTAGATGAGAAAAATAATTCTTGGGTTTTAAAAGAAAACTTTTTATAAAATGTATGATTATTGTATTAAATTGTATTCTATTTAAATAAATATTAATAATACTAGTACGATAGAGTTTTATTTAACTTATGTAATATTACACCTACTACAAATATTTTTAAATATCAGTTGCGATGTAGTGTGACGGGCAACTTTGCTCACACATCATATTCATAAACTTGTACGTTTCCCTACTGTTTGTTTACAATCCAAATATGAACTAGTTCAAACACGCCGGCCACAGAGTAACCCGCGGGCACTACCAGCGGCGGCGTTGCAGTACGATTTATAATTCTCCTTATATTCCTTCTACCTATTATCATACACGTGCCTAATATACTTCTATACTTGACAATTATTGAATAACACAACATTCTACGCATCCCTAACTATACATTCTGCACGCTCTAACACACTATTGAAACATACTCCCTCCTACAACGGCACGCACCTGACCCACCAGGGACACCACAGTACTCACACACAGTGTAGGACACCATACAACACAGTGTGGGACACCATAGAACAGTACTAACACATAGTGTCCCCCGAGGGACACCACAGTACTCACCAATTCACACACGGGACACCATACAACACACAGTGTGGGACACCATAGAACAGTACTAACACATAGTGTCCCCCGAGGGACACCATAGAACACACACAGAAATTTAACACAGAGTGTCTGCGTTATCGTGTCCTATATACTACTCTGGTTGTATAATAAACTATAATTCTTATATGATAAACAAAACATATGTAATTTTAGTTACAATTTTGAAAGTTCGCAAATTATAGATCATTATGGGTTAAACAATTTTGTATACTTGACAATAATCAAATTTATCGAAACAATACAGTATTTTTATTTTTTTTCCTTGTACGTTTTATTACTATACATAATGGTAATTGCCACTGTACAAAAATGACTACTAGTTACATTTTGTAACATATCAATTTAAAGAGAAAAAATTCAAAGAACCCGTTCAAAGCTTATTTTTCTCAATTGCGCCGGAGTTTTTTATAATTCATTAAAATATACATTAATTTGCTATGTTATTAATAAAATTACTAAATTTATGTTGGTATTACATATACATGTCATTACACGCAAAGTCAATGTTACCAACTGTATATTAATTATAAAAATTTTACAAATTTATTTCAATTTATTCATATTAGAATTACTTCCTATATAATAAAAATTAATTTAATTTTAAATATATGTATTTAATTTAATTATCATTTGTACGATAATTTTATAGTAAATACGATTATTTTGCACGTTATTTTTCTCAACTACGTTGGCAACACTGGGTTTAGTTTACGTCAAAAAATTTTAGATTATCGTTATATTAGTACATGGTATAAGATTTTCATCTTATTTATACATTATTATTTCTTATTATTATCAGTAATAATACCTCATAACATCAATATTATTATTCATACTTTAATAATAAACTTCGCATGATAGAAAAGTTGATGTATGTACATAATTATACAAGGAAATAATGAACAGATAAATTGGAAGAAGACCAGAAGAAGCATATAATACCAAATGGGCTTATATATGTTTGAAACTATACCAAATTGTTTATAAACGTGAGTGGTACATGTTTCAGGTAAATAATACAATTTTAATGGCAAATTATAGCTTTCTCAGTGTTACCTACTAATTATTTCATCGTCTGTTTCAGGTTAACAAATTTCATAATGTTCATAATTATTCACAAGAAGTTAGCTGTACAAAATCTTTTATCCAAATGTATCAATCAATAATAAATAAATATTGTGTGGTATAGAAAAATATATCTTTTGACTGCAACCCGCATCTACTACAATCCTTAATAAAATTTTTAATACTATACCAGTAAGGTAAATTGCACTACAATGTATTGTTTACGTTACTATAACGTATACTACATATAATATTATAACATATTGTGCAGATATACCAGACATTATGATCTTGTATGTACAACAAACAGGTATGGTAGTTATTTACCATACTTGATAGTAAATGTAACAAAACATGTGATCTTGCGCTTGCGCGTGAAGCAGATAACAGTGCGTCGTTGTAACTTGTATAAGCCTGTTTATACCATAGCATAATATTGAGGTGAGTTGTGTATTAGTGCGAATTAAAATGGAAATTCTAATCGAAGAGATACTGCAAGACTGGCAATTGAGTCATTTAATTGACCAGTTCAAACGTACGTATTGTTTAAAGTACTTTATATTATTTAACAGTATTTAAATTCTGTTATTAGAACATGGAATTGACAATGTGTCTATGCTCTTAGAATTAAGAAATGAACACATGAAGGAAATACTTCCCAAAATAAGTGATAGGATTTCATTCGAAAAGAAAAAGCTTGAATTTATAGAAACCTTCACAATACGGCGTCAATGAGTACATCATCAAATTCTTCACTTGTACAAACAACAGAAAATTTGAACGAAACTCCAGCACCATCAGTAAATAACATAAAACACCAGCTTCAAGAAGATGTTGAGGGATTAGAGATTCTGGCAAGTGCCAAAAGACATGTTTTATGTAGAAAAAAACTTGTTAATTTCATAATAAATAAAGAGCTTCAAGGCGATATCGACAAAAGGTAAGTTAAATAGAGGCCATCAATACTAATATCCAGTATTATTATATACCTAATCATTTTGTACTGTATTTTGTATTTTTTTTATACTGTTAATAAAACATACCTAGTTATATTAATAAACAGAACCTAGTTATTTTATACTCTCCTATCTGTTATTTATTCCTCACAATAATATATTATTTTATAATATTTGATACCTAATATGTATACATTCATACGATAGTAAATTACACTGAAATAATATTGTTATAAATACTATAAACACTAGTTGTATTGCATATTATAGTAGAGTATAGGATAACAGTAGCAGTACTATATGTTTAAAAATATCATATTTCTAATAGTACCCTTTAATGTGACATATAGTTTGAATTACCATACTGCATCTAGTTGAATTTACTATACTTCACATATTTATATTTACCATGCTTTACATAGTTATATTTTCCATACCGTAACTACTATATTAATATTGTATTTCTAACTATTTAAAATGTTAGTCCCCTATTTGACAATATTATATGGTAAAATATAACAGAATTCTTATATTATTAACCATACTATTTTTACCGGTTTATTATTTCTTTCTGTTCTACCTTTTAAAACTAAACTGGGTGAGCTTTTATTCATTTCTTTAATTTGTGGAATAAATTTATTGAATCTTTGGGGCAATGATACTTTATAGTTTTCCAAATTTGCTATAATTTGTTGACCATAATTACCAGTACTAGTTTCAAAAGATATAATTTTATAAGGTTTATTTAATTCTAAATCAGATACTTTTATAAATTGAGAAGACATACTGTTTAACATACTTGCATAATTAGTTTTGTTCTCCATTTATTACATTAAAATTATGTTAATATTTATGTCAACAGAAGAACTGTTTGGTATGAGTCACTCGCCGTATTACGTCATAACATCACAGTACGTTTTCACAGAAGTGATCGGTGAACAGTCGCTTATCAGAAGAGCAGTTCGGTATAAGTTACGTCACATAGTAAATAAAAATGAAACCAAAACATTTAAACTCACATATGACAAGCGCGTAATTATCAACATTCACGCCAATTGCATAGAAACACGCCTGTACGGATTTTAACTAGGTACCGCCATAGTTTAAGACAGCAAGCACAGTTTACGACTATTCTAAACACAAGGCCCATCAAACCCACTTACCAAATCGTATTTGCACATTCAAAACGTGCTAAATTTGAGCTAAAACAAGGCATTTTGTTATGCTTTTTACGCATTTCTCTTCCCCCCAAATTTATGCGCTCTCCCCCAATTGAAAGTGGCAGCTAGAAATATACCACTTGGGGGGGTTATAAAAATAAGCAAAATCAATCATTTTTTTGCTGAAACAGCACTTTTTTACTATTTTTTTCATCTTTAAAAATCTCCCTGCGCTAGTAACAACCTTTTAGACACTGCCTATTGCCTATTGCATATGCGTCCGGAACACTTAATGAACACGAAATTAATTAAAATACTACAGAGAAAGAACTACTTGCAGTAGTATGGGCAGTAAAATATTTCAGACCGTATCTTTATGGTACAAAATTCGTACAGATCATCGACCCTTAACATGGTTAATGAGTTTAAAAGACCCAAATTCAAAATTAATGAGATGGCGTATAAAATTAGATGAATATAACTAAGGTAAAGGGGGGTAATAAGGCCCAGCAGATAATAAAGCCCACGGCCTATTTTTAGTACAAAAGAATGTTTTAGACGTATGTATCGCCATCTATCAATGAGGGGCGATAAACAATGCCTGCCCACTGTACAACATCGGTGCTCTTACGGCTGTGTTTCTAACCCTGAGAAAACAAGTGATGTTCAGACGTGTGTTATAAAGACATTCTCGTGCTGGTAAAGTAAATAACTTTTTTTGTACAAATATCCAACCGGAGACTTAAACAGGGAAAGGTTCTCCGAAGTTCTAACACCAACATGGGAAAAACAATGACCATCGGAAACATTACCAGCGGATTTCGAGCTACCGGCATTTGTCCATATGAAAAAGATATTATCCCATTTGAAGCATTTGCTCCCAGTTTGCCAATTGAGCTAGCTAGCTTAGAGAATGATTCTGAATACGATTCAGATGATCATCTGCCATTAAGCGCATTACAAACGAAATTGGTGAAAACTGCAAATAATTCCTTCTCAGAGGTATTACCAACATCAGATTTGGTTAAGAAGAAGTCTTCAAACAGACGGAAAGCTGTGGAAGTAACAAGGAATATCTTTTCAAATGAAAAACCGCCACAGTTTAATTCAACAGTTTCCAAAACCATTCAACCCAGCGGCAAGCCATCTTGCTCCAAAGCACAGGAAGAATGGGAATGCGTGATTTGCTATTCGGATTATGTAGCTGATATGTTTTTAATGGAAATAGTTCACGATCAAGGAATATATGTGGCGCTGCATGTACCATTTCGTTTTACTCGTTCTGCTATCACAAGATGACGCCACTGTACTATATCTCTCCTTTTCTATTCTGTTCCTTATTGCTTGTGTCCATACGGTTCATATTGGTCGCCATTTTGACACCTTATTTTCTCTTTTCGCGGATTGCTATTGCTATATTATTTTTATTATTGTTATTAGCTGTTATTTTTCGTTGTTTTGTTTTCGTTATTGTTATTTTAGTGGTTGGCTCGGTGTGTTTTGTTTTGTTTTGTGGAAAGAAGAGGCGAGGCTGAAGAGGTATTTTCTGCAGCTTGTGCGATGAGTTCTGTAAGTATTAATTGTTGTAAATATATTCTTTATAACATTTTTCAGTATTTTCTAAATACTTATTAAATTTTAGAAAACCTATAAGCGGTGTGTAGTGACGAACTGTCCTACAAATAATCGCCAGCCAGGAGATCGTGGGATCATATTTTCGTTGCCATGGAACGACGACAAGCGTTTTCGATGGTTGCAGTTGTTGGGAAGGTGTGATCTTCGAGAGAAAACAAGAAAACAACTAAGCGGCTCGAGAGGATACGGGATATGTGGCCTGCATTTTCCAAATCACCATTTTACCACGGTAGAAAAAAAGGCCCTTAACCGGAATGCCGAACCTGATCCTGTTATGGAAGGTATTTACTTGTTTTTTATGTTACATTATTGATATTGATATACATAAATAACTTTTGTTAAAAGCTCCCGAAGATCACATCGACTTAATGCTCATGAACGTCACCACTGCACCATCGTCGTCGTCCTTGGCAACTCCAACAACCGCGCTGTTTCCTGTGGCTCCGTTAACGTCATCTGTCCCTTTACTCTGCAGGACACCCTCCAAACGACCAGCTTCTGGCTCCTGCAACTTGGAGGCAACACCCTCCAAACGACCAGCTTCTGGCTCCTGCAACTTGGAGGCAACACCTGCCAAGCGACTCCGAACACCGACGTCAGGTGAAAAAAGATTAAGAGACCGGGCAGATGACGTAGACACGACGACACCAAAACGAAGGAAGTTGGCACGACGAAGAATACATATGACGCGGACTCCTCGAAGTGGTATGTATTTAATATAAATACCATTTTTAGCAATGATGAATTATAATTATTTTATTTTTATTTATTTTTCCAGTACGGTTACAAGACCTTGGAGTAACTCGAACAACGCAAGAAATTCATGTTCTCGAAACTACAAAAAGCTGAGCGGGCAGTGGCAGTCATGAAAAGACATCGTGTTATCCTAAAGCAAAAAATTCATTCAACACCTCGAAATCCTACCGACGTCATTTACAACCTTCAAAATTTACCAAAAACCCTTAAAATGTTCCTTTTATCTCAACTCCAAAATCCATGTTCCTTTCTATCTTTAAACATTCTCCTAAATGCTACCGGTATCTTCAGAAAATTTGCCCTCAACACGGACTTTACGAAAGGTATCGAGTAATTTTAATTTAAAACCTGGCATTAACGAGCGTCTGTTTAGGTACTTGAAGAGCGTGTCTGAGAGTATGAATGAGCTGGATAGATATTGTATTCTTATGTTCGACGAAATGGAAATTGCTAAAAATCTTAGTTTGGTTGTTGGTAAGAATACATGCCGTGTTAATGGATTTGTTGATGTGGGGGAAGAATCAAGTCAAGCCATTGCTGATCACGCTTTAGTATTTATGATTCGTGGGCTACGAAAGAGGTGGAAGCAACCCGTTGCCTTCTACCTCACGAGAAGCTGCGCGAATCGTTTTGTATTAAAGAAGTTGATCAGTGATGTGATTAGAGCAATTCATGAACGAACGAATTTCAAAGTCGTTGCGCATCCGTTAGTGATGCCGGCTCTTGGGATGTGGGAGCAATCCGATTACTGACCCGTGAAAGTGGAAGAGATCCTCGCATTTCGTGAAATGCATGAGGAATAGTTTTATTGATAGGAACATTGTATTCGGGGATCACAAAACTGCGAAGTGGGCTGACATAAAGCATGTTTATTTTCAGGATGGGATGCTTCCAACTGCCAAAATTGACACGGAGGCACGTGGAACCGTCTCATCGTGAAAAAATGCAATTTTTGGCAGTCCGCGAAAACTATCCTTGACGGGTTAGTTTTCTACGACGAACATAATAAAAAGGTAGCTAGTCCAGGGAGTGCGCGTCTGTTTATATATACTCTTCGCAATCGAGTTATTGTGGAAATTTTTGTCAGACATCGTATTTAAATATTTGGGTACCAGGTGTTTAAATCAAGATCCTCTCGAAAATTACTACAGTGCTATTAGGGGATTGTGTGGAAGTAATACCCGTCCTACATCCTCTCAATTTGCTACTGCATATAAGACTAGTGTCTTAAATAACACCGTCAAAAGTTGCTCTGGATCAAATTGTAAGGATGATGGCGATCGATTCCTATTTTCCTACGATGTCCTTCTTTCCATGGTGGAATCAAAAGTTCCACTTTCTAGTATAACCTTTGCATCCGACATACCATCCACTTCAACTGACCCCGAACCCGACATCCTACCAACTACTTCAGCACAAGCACCCTTTAGCACAGCTGTAAACATGGCGAAGAGAATATGTGGACTTGTAGGCTCCTATATTGCTGGGTTTTTATTTAAAAAAACTTTTGCATCATGAGTGCCAATCGTGTACGCAGTTTCTTTTAACTGATACATGCACTGGTATTCATGATGTAATTAGAATGAAGAAGTATTCTAAGGACAAGCCTCGCCTTAAATACCCTTCAGAACCTTTTGTTCAAGCAGTGAATGAGGCAAAGGACAAAATTTTCCGACAGATTCCACTCCTTATCCACCTTCCCTATTTCTTCACCCGTTTAACCCAGTCTACATACTCGATTCCTTCCGATTTTTGTTCCCAGCACGGCGTTCTTCTTCAGGCTCACACCATCAACTTGTTGTGTTTTGTGATGGTACGTTATTTTATAAATATGGTAAACTTAAAAATGAATAACAAGGATTCCAGACCTAACGAAATTATTGACAAATTTCTTAGGTCTGCGAGGAAATGATTATCATTTTTAAAATGACATACTATCATGATTTCTTATCCTACCCCATCCTTTATCCTTTGATACCAAAACTTGAAGAAGTCCTCCAGTTTCATGGTATATTTTCACGGTTTCATAACTATGCCAAATATCATCTGCAGTATCTCAACAATCTTCTGTGGATCAATATCTTAAAAATTTCTCCAATTTAATACAAGTTACATGATACCGTACAATCATTATCATCTTCAGTAGTTCAACGATCAAGTCTATGAAATAATCTTCAAGTCTGTGATCTATTTAGCATAATCAAAATGATGCCGTACACTAATAATAATCATCTTCAGTAGCAGAACTATCCAGCATATGGCAAAAATTTTTGATATTATTTCAAGCCTGTAATATATTTTGCATTATCAAGATGATACCGTACACTAGTTATTATCTCCAAGATATAAAAGAGCCAGAAAATAAAAAAATCTTTTTACTTCGAGTCCGCGTATTGATAATACTCTTACAAGAGTAGGCGTATCTAAATATTTATATTATTGTATACCTATCTATTGTTGAACAGAGCTTTCGAAATTATTTCTTTTCTATATTTTACAAGTAATTGTATAAAAATACAATGATAAAGTTCCATGTGCATTAATGAATAACCTTCAACAGCTATAAAAATAATACTCTTATTATTTCTAACAACAAATATAATTCATTTAATGTCTTTAAGAAAATAAATCTTGTTCTTATATGAAAACAGCTATGGAAGTAACTAACAAAAATGAATATCTGAATGATCTCACACCCCTGATTGTATAATTTCAAATACTTACAAGAAAATTTAAAAACGATTGTTCTGCTTCATCGTTAATATAAGTACAATCTTACACCCCTGTTGTACAATGTCTAACATAGAAAGAGAAAATTGTTTTGACTTCCTTTACAAAATCAGTTCTTCTTTGAAGAAACGAAAAGTAACTTTCTTTTTCATAAAATATAAATTTCAATAGCTAAAATAAATGAGTAATATTTTTAGTATTCAACCTTATATCACTGAGATACATGAAAAATATAAGAATAGTAGGAGACAGATTTTTTAAATTATTTAAAACACTGGACGCTAAATACAATTTAATTTTTTTAGTCGAAATAGTTCTGCATAGAACCTTCTTAAAATAAATACAAATATAATCTCACTCCCATATTTGTGCAACTTTTAAGCACTAAAAAATCAGTTCTTGTATCAAACATAATTTAAAAAACTGCCTATTTAACATATTAACATATTGTAATAATTTAAACAGATCATATTTTTGTTATTTGTCATAATCATAGAGATAAGCACATAATGGATCTTGTATTTGAGTAAGTATTTTTTTATTATATCTAATGAAATTTGTGATATTATTTTTCATTAGTAGTGTTAACAATACGTCAATATTTGTATTTTGAAAATTATTTTTATTTGAATCTGGAGTGTTGCAACGCTAGGCGTTTGTACCTACTCATTAATTTTAATAATTATTTTATTTTCTTTAGGAAAGGGTTTTCTCTTGAGCAAGCTCTTGCAATGGTTTATAGTGATGATTTGCATGGAGATATATATCTAGAGCCCCTAGATCCAAATATTGCAACAGACGAAGATGAGGGCGGGTAAATTTATTACGGTTATTTTGAGTATGAAAATCAATTATATTTAATGAATAACGAATTTGCAATCAATCCAAATTATGGTAAAGAATTTTTGAAAAATCTCTGACTGAGCCGGGGTATATATTTAATAAGCTTTTATAGACAATTTAACAACACGGCAATAACGAGCTAATGCTGAAATAAGATTGCCAAATAACCGAAGAATTGGTGTTAATAATTACGACGGTGCAAATTCTGCACAAATCGATGAAAATGTGTCAAACCCAGCTCACCAAGCAACAATTGAGAAGTGGATTACTGAAAGAGATATCGATAAATCTAACTATACTCCGCAGTGGCTACAAGGCGCTGATTTTTATATTGAGAGACCGTATGATTTTCCTAATCAAAATTACTCTAAATACGAAAAAATGAGTATACAGAAATACTTGAACATTTAATGGCGGAGACCAGACGTTATGCGTTATTCTTAAATTGTCCGGATCCAAAGATAACATCTGATGAAATACGTTGTTTCATCGCAATACTTTTTGTAAGCGGGTATAACAACTTGCCGTCTAAAAGACATTATTGGGATTCGAATGACGATATGAAAAATGATGCTGTGTCTAAAGCTATGCGACGAGACCGATTTCTTCAAATTTGTCTCTTTATACACTGTGCGGATAACACAAAAATTGACCAAAATGATAAAGCTTGGAAAATATGGCCGTTATGGAATTGATCAACAAACGACGTATTGATAATTTTGTGCCTGAACTACATTTAGCATATGATGAAAGCATGGTGAAATATTTAGGACGACATGGCTGCAAACAATTTATTCGGGGAAAACCGATACGTTTCGGATACAAAATATGGAGTTTGAATACGAAAGATGGCTACCTTGTAAATTTTGAATTATATCAAGGCAAAGGACCAAAATCAAACTTCGATTATGAAAAGCTGTTTGGAAAGGCCGCAAGTCCCTTACTTGTACTATTAGATGAACTCCCTGATCACAAGAAGGAATTAAAATATAATCTTTATATGGATAATTTGTTTTCCGGTGCAGCCTTATTTTCATTTTTAAAATGAATTAGCACAGTATGAAATAAAAATATGAACGACGTGATAGAAAGTTTAATAGCAAACATTGATAACGAAGAATCAAATACATTCCGCAGACGAAAATGAACTGAATGGAGAGACTTGTATTAATATTGGCAAAAACCAAATTATAATTCAAAAACACAATAATGAAACGGAATGTGAATTACTAAGACTTTTTGGAAACAAACAAATATTAATTATTAAACTAAAAGAGACAAATTTAATAAATGAAATTTTAAAAAAAACTATCAGTACCAAATGTAAACTATCAATGTTTAATCGATAAAGATTTAATTATACCTATAAACGAAGTTTTAGGAAACAGCTTTAATAAAGACATACAAATTAATTCAATGCGAAGAAGTACTAGAAGATATATTAAATCCTGCAGACCAATTAGAAACAATTCAAAACTATCATTTAGGTAAAACAAACCAATTTTAGAAACATACCAAAAATTAAAAAGAAAATACTATTGGCCAAATATGCTTACTGGCATACAAAAATATATAAACAATTGCGATATATGTCAACAATAGTTATTTGTTTAACTAGGCAAAAAAATATTAGATTTGCTGCCGCGGCTAGAGTTTCATAGACGAGGCGCAGCCGAGGCTATGAATCTAGCTTAGGCAGCGAATCTGTTTTTTGCCATGTTAAACACATTATTTTTTCGGCGATTGTTATTAATTAATATTAATTTAGTGATTATTTTAAATATATTGACAGATATCGCAATCAAATTATGTTGCTATGAAAAAACAAAATAGGTTAGGTATATTGATGAATTTTATAATGTCAAATTTGATGATTCGCCATAGCAACAATAACTTTTGCTGCCTAGGCTTTTTTACCATTTTTGCTGCCTAGGCAGCAAAAGTGACACTTTGCTGACTGTCAACTGTCAAAAAACAAAACTTTTAATGTCAATCCCCGAAAAAATAAATACGAAAGAAATCCTTATCAAATTCCTGACAACCTTACAAAAACTCCAAAAATATATTTTGAAATATTGAAAATCTTGAAATGTTGATCCAAATTAAGGTTTATAAGTAGGAAAGGTTGGCTTGTTTCTTAATAGCAGACAAAAGTAAGATTCAAAATATATTAGATGCCTTTAACAAACTTCACCCACGCTTAGTTTTCACAATTGAATTGGAAAACAAGATAAACAATTGAATTTTCTTGATATAACTGTAATTAAAACGGATAACAAACTGATCACAAACTGGTTCAGGAAAAAACACTGCGTCTGGTAGATACATAAACTTTCATTCTTACACTAATACTTCTTACAAAGTTAGTGTAGTCAACGCTCTAGTTGATAGAGCCATTTTACTAGCTGACGCAAGGTTCCACAACGAGAACATCCAGCTTGTTAGAAATTTACTCCGTAAAAACAGTTATCCTGAAACATTCATTAACAAATGTATCAAGAAACGTATTTATAAACTTAATAATAAAACCCCTCGCATATTTCGGTCCAAAACCTCTTACGGTTTATTGCAAAATTCCTTTCAACCACCACATCAATAAAGGTTTACACCGGATTCTAAAAAATAACAACATCATAATTGCGAACAACAACATCAACAACACGAAGATGTTATACAGTAAAGTTAAAGATAAGACGGAGCATTTCGATAGAAAAAATGTGGTCTATGAAATCGAATGCGGTTCTTGTTATAAAACCTATATTGGTGAAACTTCTCAACCATTAAACAAACGGATATACCAACATAAATATCATTGCAAATTGTTGGACCCATACCACAGCGGGTTGACTAAACACCACCAAGAAACGGGTCATATATTCGATTTTGAAAATACCAAAATTATACATTCTGAACAACATAAATTTAAGAGGTTATTTCATGAATCTATACAAATAAACATGAAATTAGATAAAACAGTTAACAACAATACCAACTTTGATAACATGCTCGAGTTGGTAAAACCTATCCTAGGGAATTTCTCCCAGAATTAGGGAAATTGGAGTGTCAACGTTGACTGTGATTTGACCGTTTGACGGTTGCCAGTTAGTACTCAGCCGACCACCGAGCGTTTGACTCGTCTGTTTTACGTCGTTCTACCACTGTGTTTTTTGGTGTTCATATTCTTATTATGGAGTTCTATTTACTTCTGTACGAACAACGCCGGTTATGGCTGAGTAACATAATTACATGTATATTATTTTTATAAAACAACTTTGTATTTAAAAAAATGTATTCGATTTCGTCTTGTTGGTGAGTTTGCGATTCACTTTATTTTGTAATTGTTGTTCTGACATGTAATTTACTTGCAGACTAATTGTTTTAAATATATGTATTGCTGAAGAAGGGCAACATTCTGGGCCCGAAACGTCCACAAAAATAAATACGACATGACTCTTTGAAGTCATCAATTTAAATAAATTTATTTTGGTATCCACAAGCCAACCTTTCCTACTTATATTTTGAAATACTACATACATATTGACACAGTTACTCTTGAAAATAAAAATTTTTAACACCAATTCATGCATTTTCTAAATTTGCACAATTAATTTATCTAAAATCACTCTCTGCAATAGACATAACAGACGCATTAATAAGATATTTCGCTCAATATCAAGTCCCCAACGAAATAATTTTTGATAGTGGAACTGAATTTAACAATAATTTAATTAAAGATTTACTGACCACATACAGTATTAAAATTCATATGTTATGTGTTGATAGCCCTAAATCAAACGGTGTAATCGAAAGATTTTATTTGACCACTATAGAGCATTTAAGAATTTTAAATCAACGAGAACATTTTAAAGACTAAAACAATTTTAATAAAATACAATTGGCTTTAATAGCTTACAATAATTCGATAAATTCTGTTACAAAATTTACTCCAAATGAAATACTTTTTGGATCAGATAAAGATAATGAGATACTAAAATTCAAAAATAGTAATGAAGATTATTTACAAGAATGGCAAAATAAACTTGGATTATTAAGATAAAAAAAAATTCAAGTAGAAAAAAATAAAAGATTTCTGAAAGAAAAACCTACTCAAAATTTAGATGATTTAAAATTAAACACTGTAGGATTAAAGAAGGAAAAAGGGGAAACCTTTATGGCTTTAGGTACCTTGCCTATCAGCCAGTAACATATTATGTGAAATGAGATTATACAAATTATATATAAATCAATGTTTTAGACAATCACAACGCCCATGCTCTTCAGTGGGATTTGAATCCACAACCTCGCTGCCCGCTCGGTCCACAGTGAGTCTAGTCACGTTAGACCGCGCGGCCATCGTGGCCGGCTTTATTAGCAAAATTAAATAGTAAAGATGCAAAGAAAAACCTATTTAAATATTTTGGAATTCAATATTCTTAGATTAGAAATTAAAATTAACAATTTATTTGAATCTAAGCGAAATAAAAAAGGACTAATAAATGAATAATTGGAAACAATCATTAAAAGTATTTCTGGAAATTTAAATTCACAAGATGCTGAAAAATATGATAAGCTATTTGATAAAATTCAACAAAATGAACATATTCTTCAGGAACAAACCGTAGAAAATATACGTGCAAATAAAGAAATGATTTCACATTTCTCCAATCAGATTAAAAATATTCAACATAATGAATTGATATTGCAATCAAGAATAGTTCAAATAGATCACATTATTAATGAAACAATGAACTGGGAAAATATTTTAAAAATGAAAGACACAATTAATCAGCTAATTGAAATTTTAGATGAAATAGAAACAAGTTTAACTTGAATAAAGTTGATAGTACCATTATAACAAAAACCGAATTAATTAAAATAATTGAAGAAACAAATCAAAATTTAAACTTTTAGGATTTAACTGTACAAATTACCAGCCATTGTAAAATTAACAATGACCAAATTGAATATTTATTAGACATACCAGTATATTCGTATTATAGTAATGAAATTGACAGATTATTACAAATAACCCCAATTCCAAATATTAATAACAATCAAATGTTTATTATTAATGAAGGAACAGAATTAATTATTTTAAAATCATAATAAAATATTCCGGACAAACAAATATAATAAAATTAATAATAATTGTTTTTGCAAAACATATTATATAGAAGCCAACAATTATATTAAGAACATTGTTGTAAAGCATAACAATAACGAATGTGAGTATCACAAAATTAAAGATGCTTTTCTAATTACAGAAATTGAAAATGGAAATTTAGCAATAACAGCTAGTACTGTAAACAGAAATGTTGAAATAAAATGTAAAAATACAATTAAGCATCAACAAATTGAAGGAGTATACACATTCCGTACTAACGAAAATATAATAGGTAATTGTAAAATTGATAGTTATAATTTATAAAATAAAATTACAAAAGTAAAAGAAAAAAATAATGTTTGAAATAATGTTTGATTTAAACCAAATTAATAAAGCAAATATAATTGTTAATGAAGTGCATAAAATTAAAGAAGAAATAGTTGTTAAAAATTATCAAAACTATATTAATCCTTTTGTTATAATTATTGTAAGAATGATTGTATTGTTAGGTACTTATAATCTTTAAATATAAGAATAGAATTAAAAGGAATTATAAACCAAAATCAAAATCTGATATGTCAGATTTAATAGAACTCGAAGATGCGAGACCAAAATTTTCAAATCCTTTTTCCAAGAAAACTTAGGAATAAAATTATCTTTTAAGAAGGGAGGAGTTTCTAAGTAGATATATCAACTAATAACGATAATTAACGATATCATAATATATTATTTTATTCCTTTGTCTTAAGAGTTATCTATTATTTCCCAGCTCAGCATTTTATAGCCAAGAAGGAAAATAACAGAGGTTAGTTAAGTTAGTTCATAAGAGTCTATAGTCCTAACAAGACGTATTGTATCGTGTATTGTTAAATAAATATCATTTTTAAAATAAGTCAATTATACTTATTTACATAAGTACTTCAATTAAAATAATATGATTCAATATTTAGTAAACTGCTTTGACATTACGGCCTCAAATGTTTTCGTAAACTAGAGAATTAATTAACTCAGTTTACTTGACACTTTTTACCAATTGAAAAATATATCCAAAAACTAATTTACCTCTTACGAAACCAAAAACATCCTGATCCTATGTTCCAATGCCCCGACATTTGCAGTATCACGTCTCACTGTAATGAAAATATGAATAAATATCATAGCCAGCACATAATAAGGGATAAATTACTACCAAATATTTGTATACTTTGATTTAAACCCGTATAAATCCGTACTGTATCAGGAAATTATTTTATTTTGTAAAATCCATAGGTACATTTTCCTACGTAAACCACTCTTCACTCTTTCCCAACAAATAGCAAGCAAGTCCTATTTGTTCTTTGTTTACATTTTGATGAGTATTTTATATTTCGCTAGAATATTTATTGTTATAAACATTGCAGATTCAACTATGTAACTTTCAACAAACGAATCTCTTTGTGACAGTTATAAGAAAGGTTATGTCGTCAAATTAGCAGATTACTGAAATTATTATGAACCACACACTTCTCATTACATCCATTATAAACCAGCCCTTATCATTATAACATCATTCTGTAGTTTTGCATGTTTTGTTAATCTCTTATAAAAAATCATTGCTCACAACAAAAATAGTTTAACCTTCAATAATTTAGAACTAGTCCCCAAATGTAATAACACATCGTTGTATAACGTTCGGAAGTAAAAATTATATTTTAAAAAGATATAAGTAATACAAGTTTATAAACATTATGCCTAGTGCACACGGAGAAACTTTTTGACATGTTTCCTGGAAAAAGTTTCCGGAAACTTCAAAGTTTTAAGGTTTTAACGGCGCCTATAAAAATGAGGCGTTTTCAGGAAACATTGTGAAGTGCAACTAACTTCTTATTTGTCAAATCGTCAAATGTGACATGTGATCATAAACATATTTATAGTTTTTCAAAGAAAATCTCCATTTTCTGGAAACTTTTTTCAGGAAACTTTGTGAAAAGTTTCCCCGTGTGCACTAGGCATTACTAGTTACAATAAAATATTTGGTGAAACTTACCTCATTTTTATTTGATAAAACTGGTACTATTGTATATAATTTGATCTTGAAGATGCTAATACATTATTAGTTTGGCAACACAGTCACATTATACACATTAATTATTGTAATCATGTCAAGCTAGTATAATATAGAACATAAAACATCACAAACAAAACATCTCATTGCGTTTTAGTTTTGCTTTTTGGCTTGTGCTGTTTTCGATGACGCAATCGTCGCAATGACGCTCAGTGTTGCCACCGGTTTCAAGTAAAATATCTCACATACATAGTTTGCAAAATTTTCGCTAGGCGGCTACTCCATTCTCCGAAAATAATAATAATAATATTTATTACACCATTTTTACTTCTCCGACCTATGTAATAGAGTGAAGTATTGTAATCGTGATTGTTTGACAGTTAGATATTTTCGTGAATCTTCACGTTTTACACCCTATTGAACCCAAAAAAACATAATTTTAAAAAAGTAGGTATGTCTGGATGTTATAACTTAAAAACGCGTTGGAATTTTGGACTGAAATTTTATATTTAAGATCTTGAGACAAAATCTGACTTAAAGTGCGTTAATGAGCTTTATTCAGCCAGTGGTACCAACTTTATAAACATAACTTTTTTATTTTTATCAAAATACTATCGTGTGTGGTATCGAATTAAAGCTCTCGCGAAAAGAATTCTAGTAGAAAAACAAAAATAACATTAAACGATCGTCAATTGTTTTTTTATTATAAATTATTCAAATTATACCGAGTATTGTGTCACTTTAAAGCGCTTGGAGAGATAAGTTTAGTAAAAATGTAAAAAATGACATTTATGCCATAGTCAATTGTTCCTAAAAAATTTATTAAAATTTTTATATTCAACCAGTGGTACTAACTTTATAAACATAATTTATTGTATTTTTATTAAAATACTATCGTGTGTGGTATCAAATTAAAGCTCTCGGGAAAATAATTCTAGTAGAAAGATAAAAATAACATTTAACCGATCGTCAATTTTTTTTAATACGTTATTCAAATTATACCGAGTTTGGTGTCAATTTAAAGCTCTCGGGGAGACGAGTTTAGTAAACATGTAAAAAATGACATTTATGCGATATTCAATCAAGTTGATACAAACAAAATAGTTTGGGAAAAAAGATAAATTTATTTAAATTTTGTTGAATAAAGCATAAAATTAAAGGCGTTACGAAATAAGTTATTAAAACTTCTAGTCGGGGAAGTACTGTGGTGGACACAGCAGAATTTTTTGTATACAATTATGGCACGTCATACATAAATATAATTCAAATATACATAGAAGACAAGTACCTACAATACAATTTAAAATTGATCACAGTTTGGAGGTGTGTCCATATACTCTGTTGTATTATAAAAACAGTTTTTCAATAAATAATTTTTAATAGCTAGGTGTATCAAATTGCTTGTCTTTAAGATTTTTTATTTCTTCAGGCAAGTGATTATATAAATTTATTTGTATTGAATTTTTTTTTGCCATTGAGAATAGAAATATATCATTCTTTAATAAATTTGACGAACTGTGTACATTACTATTTTTTATGAATTTATCATTTTCTTGGTGAATTTCTTTCAAAGTTGCATAGATAAATAGGAAATATCGGGATGCCGATCTACGATCTGGTCTCATTAGCCAAACTCTGGCTAATGTATGTATTTTTTCCGGTCGTCTTAACTTTTGTATATATCCCCGATGAAAATAAATTATAAAATTGTCTTTAAACATCATTTTTGTGATTTTTTTGTGAATTTATTTTTTGATCAATTGCGACTACTTATTTAAAAGGATGTTGGAATGGTTAGGTACTTAGTTGAAATAAAATTAAAACATTTTTAACACAATAAATAATATTTAATAAATTATACAAAATAATAAATTTCAAAATAACAAATGATTAATAAAATTTTTGAAAAACCAGCAGTAAAACATAACAAACAGTAGTAAATGATTTTAAGTATTATTCTGCATTAGGTATGGTCATAGGTACCATTCTTGACCACCTCACATCGGGTAAAGAATTTATGTGTGAATCAAAAATTTTATTTAATAGGTATGGCCATAGGTACCATTCTTCACCACTTCACATCAGGTAAGAATTTATGTGGGAATCAAAAATTTTATTTAATAGGTATGGCCATATGTAGAGGTTTTGACCACCTCACATAAATAATAATAATAATAAATTTATTGCCAAACAGAATACTCCAATTAGAGGACAAAATTACAAAACAAAAACAAAATTAATCATTGAAAACATACAGACATGTTAAACAATCATCAAAAAAAGATAATAATAATAATATTTAAATAAAGACATCATCATATGTGTAGATTGGAGAGCTCCGAATTATCTCCGAATGACCCATCGGTAAGTGGAAGGTCCTGAAAAATCTGGATGCCAATCGTGGGACATGAAACGTTATACATGAAATTAAAACTCGCTGAAAACGAGTTTTCTAGAAAATTTGAGTTTGTCCGTTAGATTCCTGAGGTTGAAAACCTCTATATACCAACTCTCGAGAAAATCGTTAGAGCCGTTTTCGAGATAGCATGACCGTAAAAACATACAATTCCTTCCTCATTTAATAGAATAGATAGATAGATTGTACTGACATGATCTTTAATTGAATAAATAGATTCTTACAGGGCTGTCTCGTGTTAACCTCTGCAATCAATCTAATGATTTTCTTTTGATTAGACTTTATAATAAAACTCCATAAATGAGGTGACTGTGAAATAGTGCAAAGTATGCCATTCTTAACACCGACAATATCACAAAAAAATTTAAGTCTTCGAAAAAGAAAGATAATGCTAGCCAAAACGCTGCATAATTTATCAATGTGAACTGGACAATCCATATCATCTTCAATGTGCATGCCAAGAAGTTTTACAGTCTGACCATTTCTAAATCTATTATTGGATGAAATAATTAATGATTCAGTTTTTTCTGCATTTAGCTTTAATTTGTTCATTGCAAACCAATGTTCTACATCGTCTGTTATATTTGTTATATTTCGAAATTAATTAAATTAATGTTTTTAGGCATAGGACACCTTTTATAACATAAGAAGATGCAAAAATACACACAACAAAATAATAAAATATAGGGTGTTCCATTTGAAAATGACGAGTTATAGCCATTTGAAATTGAGTAAATTTGATTCTCTTTACTGAACACCCTGTATAATAACATTTAAAAAAATCTGACGTGGCCGTTACAATACCTCTCGCCTTGACATTGAAGTATTATTATTTAACCTCGTATTTAACCAAATATTAAGCTTTAATTAGGTAATAAATTATATATTTCACAAATCTAATCAGCTCATTTAATATATAATTTTATTTTATAAATACCATATTTACATAATACCGACATAATACTATGTCCAGTTAATATCTATACTATATCCAACATTTCAAAATTCTACACCACACTCTACACATGCCCTACACCACAGAGAAACCTCCTTGCCACAGACATCTGTTTATCTGTCACATTGACAATTTTATTTTTGTTTTAAATTTTATTTCTATTTCGGGATTCACAAATCATGGTAGGTAAAATTATATATTTAAAAAAATTATATTTCTTTACTGGTTAAAGATATAGAAACAAGTAAGATTAAATATTGTACAATGTAATTTCTTCTTTCATGTGTGGTATGGCAAATTGTAACAATCGCATTATTTTATACAATTTTTGCAAAAAATGTTATAGTGCTACAAGAAAAGTACCATTTCCGGTTGGTGGATTTTTACCAAAATCTTTTCAGCTCTTCATTAACATATATAAATGTATAATGCAAAATATTAGAATTTTATGTTCAGTAGAATTTGAGATAATGAACCGGGACGAAAGGCTATAGTAGGCGTACATACAGACTTTCATACACACACACAGACACACACACAGACACACACACAGACATCATCGTGAAAATAGTCAAAATAGGTTCTAAAGGTGCTAAAACGTGCTAATTGACAAAAATCTCGACATCGAATTTTTTCACGATCCCTATACCTCTCTAGGCGAGAGGTAAAAAGTTATGTCAGAAAAGTGTCCAATGCCTAAAAACATTAATTTAATTAATTTCGAAATTAATGTTTTTAGGCATACGACACCCTTTATAACATAAGAAGATGCAAAAATACACACAACAGAATAATAAAATATAGGGTGTTCCATTTGAAAATGACGAGTTATAGCCATTTGAAATTGAGTAAATTTGATTCTCTTTACTGAACACCCTGTATAATAACATTTAAAAAAATCTGACGTGGCCATCACACAACCTTCCGCCATATCTACACTTTAAACAGAAATATATACGTACAATCCGTTGCCCATTTAAAATATAAAAATAAAAATCTAAAATATTCAAACACAGAAATTAGTATCACCTGAATCAAAAGTTTCATTCACACGAAAACTCTTCTGTGTTGAAGCCATCCTCCGTTCAATTACTACATTTAATATCTGACTTTCTGACTTATGACTTATATGGCGCTAGTATGTCAACTTGTCACCCGTCTCACCTGTCAATATTTTTTACGCAGAAACAAAAATCAACCGAACATGGATTACAAGATTTCAACGTTTTATTTGATAAATTTATTTTTTAAATTTTACTGCAGTTCTTTAATGCTACCAGATAAAGACAATTTTTTTATAACGTGAGTTGCAAATAACTTTGCTTCTTATGCTTATTGCAAATAAATACTATATTTATTCAAATTTA